>JAPVLO010000100.1:2420000-2545000 GCA_027257055.1 Cephalopachus bancanus | reverse complement strand
ATTTGATCTCTGTACTTCTAATCTTATTCCCTCCAATGAACCCTCCATATTACCATTAGAACAAGGAATGCATTCATTGTTTTGTATCTCTAGCAGTAAGCACAGTCTCTAGAACACAGAGATATTCACTAATTGTTACATAAATAAATGCACTTTTCCTAAAACACAAATATGACCATGTCACTCTGTTAAAAATACCCTTATGGTGCCTTGTTGCACACATACATGTGGATTCATGTGGGCATGCATACACATGTGTATGCATGCACACACACACCCAAAATCCTTAGCAATCATCTAAAGTCTTTCATACAACTATTATTATCAATAAATAATAAAAACAAAGCCCTTCACAGTCTGATCTCAATGTAATTTTCAAACTCATCATTAACTCCTCTTCTTCCTTCACTCCAAAGATATATAAAATAGCCTTGCTGGGCCAAACTGCCTTTTGTTGGTGTTGCCATGCCTTTATTACTGCTGTAGTACCCACCGTTACTTTCTTTTTCTTTTAAAAATTTTTATTCTGAAATTGTGGGGTGCAATTCAGGGTTAGGTATACAGATATTCATTGTGCAATACCCTTATTGATGAGGTGTGCCCCTCCTTTCCCAGGTGGATACTGACTACTGTCAATCCCAGTTATCTCCCCCACCCCTCTTCCCACAGCTTCCTGCTACTTTCAATCCCTTTCCTACAGTAATATGGTAGTTGTTCAAGGTCCACTTATGAATGAAAACATGCGATACTCATCTCTTTGTTTCTGTGAGAGATCACTCAATATTATAAGCTCTAATTCCATCCATGTTGCTGCAAAATTCATGATTTTGTTCTTCTTTATGGCTGTGTAATATTCCATTGTGTATATGTACCACATTTTTTTTATCCAGTCCTCTTTTGATGGGCCGCACAGTTGGTTCCATGGTCTTGCTATTGTGAACAATGCTGTGATAAACATACGTGTGCAGGTATCTTTTTTACAGAGTGACCTGAGATCTTCTGGGTATATTCCCAGTAGGGGGATTGCGGGATCATATGGAAGGTCAATTTTTAGGAGTTTTAGGAATCGCCACACTGATTTCCACAGAGGCTCTACTAGTTTACATTCCCACTAACAGTGTAGAAGTGTTCCCTTTTTGCCACATCTTCTCCAGCATCTGTTATTTTTTGGGTTATGGATGATGGTCATTCTGACTGGAGTTAGGTGGTATCTCAGTGTAGTTTTAATTTGCATTTCCTTGATGATTAGTGAGACTGAACATTTTCTCATGTGTCTGTTGGCTACTCGTATGTCTTCTTTTGAGAAGTGTCTATTCATATCTTTTGCCCACTTTGTAATGGGGTCGTTTTTTTTCCTTTCAGCATGTTTGAGTTTCTTTTTTTTTGAGTTGGAGTCTCACTCGATCGCCCAGACTGGAGTGCAGTGGCCGCTCCCGGCCACCGCAGCCTTGACCTGCTGGGCTCCGGCGATCCTTCCGCCTCAGCCTTCCAAGTAGCCAGAATTACAGGCATGCGCTACCACGCCCGGCTGATTTTTTGATTTATTGTAGAGTTGAGGTCTCGCTGCCCAGGTGGGTCTCGAACCTGTGGGCTCAGTCAATCCACTCACCTCAGCCTCCCAAAGACATGGGATTACAGGCTGAGCCACCGAGCCCGGCTTATTTGAGTTACTTGTAGATCCTTGCTGTTAAGCCCTTGTGAGACTTGGAGTTGACAAATATTTTTTTCCAGTCTGTGGCCTATCTCTCTGATCTCTTGATGGTTTCTCTGTCTTTGCAGAAGCTTGTCAGTTTAATGAGGTCCCGCTTGTCTATCTTGTCCCTTATGGCCTGGGCACTTCGGGTTTTGATCAGGAATCGGTTGCCAGTTCCAACTTCCATAAGAGTGTCTCCTGCATTTTCTAAGGTTCTTACAGTTTGAGGTTTTACATTTAGGTTTGTGATCCACTTAGAGTTAATTTTTGTGTATGGGGATAGGCAGGGGTCCTATTTCAATCTTCTGCATGTGGTCAGCCAGTTTTCCCAGCCCCATTTGCTGAATAGGTTCTCCTCTCCCCAGTAGTGGGAGGTGGAGGCTTTGTTGAAGATTAGTTGGTTGAGAAATCGAGGTTTTGTTTCTGGGATCTCAATTCTATTCCATTGGTCTATATGCCTTTTCTTGTACCAATACCAGGCTGTTTTGATTACTATAGCTTTATAGTATAGCTTAAAGTCTGGGAGTGTGATATCTCCTGCTTGTTTTTTTTGCTGAGGATTGTTTTGGCTATTCTTGGTTGTTTATGTTTGCATATGAATTCCTGTACTGTTTTTTCTAGGTCTGAGAAGAATGTTGCTGGCAATTTGATGGGTATTGCATTAAATCTGTAGATTGTCTTAGGTAAAATGAACATCTTAGCAATGTTGGTTCTTCTAAT
This sequence comes from Cephalopachus bancanus, assembly GCA_027257055.1. NCBI lineage: Eukaryota > Metazoa > Chordata > Mammalia > Primates > Tarsiidae > Cephalopachus > Cephalopachus bancanus. The sequence continues at coordinate 2,542,587 of JAPVLO010000100.1, read as the reverse complement.
TCATGAGCATGGGATATTTTTCCACTTGTTTGTGTCATTGATTTCTTTGAGCAATGTTTTGTAGTTTTCATTGTAAAGGTCTTTTACATCTCTGGTTAGGAAGATGCCAAGGTATTTCATTTTTTTTTTGGTGACTATTGTAAATGGAATTGTGTTTTTTATTTGGGTTTCTGTTTGTTTGTTATTGGCGTATAGAAATGTGATTGTCTTTTGTACATTTATTTATACCCTGAGACTTTGTCAAAGTCCTTTATCAGTGCCAGGAGGTTTTTGGCAGATTCTCTTGGGTTTTCAAGGTATACAATCAAGTCATCTGCAAAGAGAGATAACTTGACTTCCTCTTTCCTTCCCTGATCAACACCCTCTGCCCCTAAGTGGATATGACTGCTACCTCCTTTCTCCTTAGGTACTTTAATATATTCCTTATGAGACATATAATACTTATTTCCTTCACTGAAGATATATTTGTCATCTTGAGAGCAGGGCACATAGTAGTTGTGACGGAAATTGTTAGTGTTCACTTCTTCATGAGTCTTTAGCCAGACTACATTTTCTAGTCTCCCTTGCACTTGAATGTGGTCATTTACTTGAGTTCAGGCTAATGGAACACAAGCCTAAGTGATATGTATCGTGCTTCCATAGCTGGCCGGCAAACGAACAAACAAACAAACAAACATCCTCATGCAATCCTCACTCTTTTACCCCATCCACTGGCTGAATCAAGGACTTAAGGAAGACAAATGACAGAATAAGAGGAATCTGGGTCTCTGAATTCTACAGTGAGCAATGTTTTCCTCATGACTTGCATGACACTAAAAAATGACCATAAAACAGATTTATACTGTTTTAAGGTACTAAAATTTGAGGGTTGTTTGTTATAGTTGGTGTTCAAGGAATGTTTCCTAAACAAATAAATAAAAAGGATTTAGAAAGCTGATACAAATATTATATTGCTTCTTCTAAAGTGAAGTCTCCTTTCAGGAAAGAATCTCTCCATTGCTGTTTCACTTAGATGATGAAGGTCAGTAGAGCTGCAGAGGTGACAAGGGACTAAATAAGGATGTGTCATTAGCAGCATATTACAATGTATTCTTATCTTTACCAGTTTTATTTTAAAAACTCCATAGGACTACAGTTTTTTTGGTTATTGTAGCTGTTTACTTAAATAAAATTGTGACTTGGAGAAGTCTTTTATATGCCCCATGAGACTGAATCAATCAAATTAAGAATTGGAAAAGACTGATAAGGTATTCAACTTATCCCCTACTTTCAGAAAGGACTGTATTAATATTTTCAGAGAACATCTTTTTATAAGGGTTTAATAATCCTTATCTCAATGTTATTTTCTATATGTAGCCCAATCTCTTATGCTGCACCACCATGAATACACTGGAAATATAGAAGAATTCTTAAAAAAAACAGAAAAGATGGAAATGGAAGTTTGAAAAAAGGATTAGAGGAAATCACAGCCCAATCACATTCAGAAGACTATTACACACATGGAATAAGTTCTAGGGATTTTTTTTTTTTTTTTACTGGAAGATGTACTTGCTATTCTTTAATATGTAATTTTTAAAGATACTTTTTCTATTAAAATAACCCAAAGCAAAACATTTGGCAGGTTTTTAAAAGAATTATTTTATTATTTTAATTTTTATTTCACTTATTTCAAGTTAACTCTACCAGGAGCTTGAGGATCTGTGAGACCCAATTCAAATGACCATTAGCTGATGCCCACTGCCCATTCTTCATCCCTTCACCTCCTCACCCCTCACCTCTGGGCTGTGCCATAGCCTTGTGCCACTGTCAGACAGTAGTGCTAATGATGGCCTTGTTGAATTCTCCAGTTTCCCTCTCTGCTGTGTCTAGCATGCTGCCCTTGGGAGACAAAATCAGGGCTCAACCAGAACCATAGGAATAGGAGGAAAAGGTAGCATTTTTTTGCTAGCTTTATAAGACTTTCTTTTAGAGCTGTTTTAATCTTAGAGCCACAGGATACCAAGTATAAGAGGTGGGCCTGGGGGCAAATGTCAAACCAGGAATTAGGATGGAAGCAGCTAGATAATAGCACCTCCCCTGTATGTGGTTAAGTAGGTCTACAGGCAAATACAGTGGGTGCAAGGGTTGCTGGGGCCCATGAGGTAATTGCTGATCCCTAAAAGGCACAATGAGCTACTAGTATGTTCTTATTAGCAACACATTTTGCCACTGACACCACCAGTAGAGACATGGTATAATGAGCTGAAATGGTAGGATTACAGGTATTATCAAATACACAGAGGAAAAACCAACCGAGAATTACCAGGCATTTGAGGTAAGCCAATCCCATCAAACAGAAAAACAAGCAAGAACAACACAAACAATAAATCCTGGAACAAATAAGCAGAGGAATGAGAGTTAATGAGGCAAACCAATTTTTGGAAATCAGCATAAATAATATCCTTACAGGGCTGAGGAGATATTAATTGAATCTTGGTAACTAAGTTTTGACTACTAAAATAAACTCCATACATGAAGCAAGGAACGGAATGAATATAGCTGGACTAAATGAATGTGTTAGAAGATCTTACCAAGGAATTTTTCCTGAATGTAGCAGAAAAGAACAAAGATACTTACATATAAGAGAAAAGTTAAGAGACAATGTTATTATCATTACTGAAGCTAACATTTGCTAAATGTTTACTATGTATCTTAGTATATATTGTTTATATATTTCATTTAATTCTCAAAACAGCTCTATGAGATATTTATCTTCAGTATCTCCATTTTACAGACAAGGAAACTGAAGCACAGATAAGTTAAAGAACTTTTACAAGGTCAGAGAGTAAGAAGCACAGAAGAAGAGTCTGTATGTTCCTACATCTATCTAATAGGAATTTTTCATTAAAAGAGAATGGAAGAAACAATCAAACACATAACAGAAGTGGATTTCCTTAGAACTTTAGAAAGACACAAAGAGTCCTCAGGCTGTAAAGCAAGGAAAATGCAAAATAAACCTACATGGTGGTGAAATTGTGAAATATCAAGAAAACAAACAAACATAAAATCAAGAAACATCTAAGAATGCCTGGAGAGAAGCAGGTTATCTACAAAGAAAGAAAAAATTAGGTTAGTATCTAATCAAACTCATTGAATTGCTCAAAAGTAGGTAAGACTTTGGAAAGTCTGATCACAGGAAAAAAAGATATTCTAATAAACACATAAGAAGTTAGTAAAGGGATATAACTAGAGATACAGAAGAAATATGAAAAAGTAAATGAATATACACACAAATATTAATAAATACAGCCACATACCCATAAGCTGGAAAATCTAGAGGAAATCAGTAATTTTCTGGAAAATAACTTGAAGACGAGCACCTGAAAAGTTAAAAAGATAAACTTCTATCCAAAATGGTTCCAGGCTAGATAGTTTTATGGGAGGCTTATAGCATACTTTCAGGAAACACAAGTGATCAAAATAAATATTAAAAATGTGCTCGAGGGCACCAGTATGAAAGAAAATGCAATTAAAGCAATATTATACTTTTCCTAACAAAACTGGAAAAAAAAAAGATGAATAATAATATCAAGTGTTAGCAAAGACAGATCAAACAAAATCTCTCATTGCCTGGCAAGAGAATGGTGTGAACTGGTGAAGTAGTCTTGGAAAGCTGTTGATCTATCTAACAAAAAATACATACCCTCTTTATCCAGCAGTCCCACTTCTTGGAATCTGTTCCACAGAAATACTTACATAAGTGTTTGACAATGTATATATGGGGCACAGCACTATTTGTAATGAGAAAAAAAAAATCCCAACCTAAAAATGGAAGAAGCTAAATAATTTACAGTATAGTATTATGGAATGCTACAAAGCCATTAAAAAGAATAAGTCTGATACGATATGAATTTTCAAGACAAATATTAAGTAAAAAATCAAGTTGAATAATAATATATAACATATGCTATTTACTAAACAAAACTAAGTACAAATATAAATGTAAGTGCATAGAAAGAGGACAGAAAGCATGCATAGAAAACTATTAGTTTACTTGCCTAACCAGAATGTGGCAGAGCAAGGCTTCTACCCAACTCCAGTGGTTGTACTCTTCCCATTTTATAATATTACCTTTATTTAAAAATATCCATACACTCCAATATTCTATCTACAAAGTTAAGTAAATTAAACTCTTAAGATACTGAAGCCAGGTGTGGTAGCTCATGCCTGTAATTCCAGCACTTTGGGAGGCCAAGGTGGGAGGATTGCTGGAAGCCAGGAATTTGAGACTAGCCTGGACAACATGGCAAAACCCAGTATTCACAAAATTTTGGTTACAAAAAACTAGCCAGGCATGGCGGTGCATGCCTGTAATCCCAGTTGCTTGGGAAGCTGAGGTTGGAGGATCACCTGAGTTCCGTAGTTTTGAGGTAAGAATGAGCTACTTCAGCCTGGGTGACAGGGTAAGACCTTATCTCTTAAACAAAGAAAGGACACTGAAGAAGTTTTGTGCTGGGTAATATAAATTTGGGGACCAAGCAAGAAATGTTATAATGAACTATAAATAAAAACATCTAATGAAATATATTTTTGTTTTTTTTAGTTTGTTACCATTCTTAGTGCTTTCTACTTTAATACTAAGAAAACAACCAAGATACTACAGCATTTCAAAGGCATTGCTGTGTCAAAATATTTTAAGTAGTAATTGTAAAACAGGATGATCTGTACTCATGACACTAGCAATATATCCAGCATGGTCCATCCCATCTTTCATATATGTATAAACTTTATTGCATTAGTCACCAAAATATATTTAAAAAAATTTTCTGATATTTTATTCTTTCCCACTACATTTACCATGAATAGCACGTATAAATGCTGTTATACGCTTAAAAAAAAATGTGAGTAAAAGGAATACAACATAAGCGAACAATTATCATTTCCCAAATAATTCTAAGTATAAATATTTTTATCTACATAAGTTATCACTACTTATATTTTATTAGCAAACAGATGAAGGGCCCATAAAAGTTAAGTAGTCTGCCAAAGGTCAGAATGATCAATAAACAGAGGCTGTGAGTTACAGATTAATGCTAGTTAAATGCTCTTTTTAGTTTATTTCTTATCTATTTATTCATCAGTAACCAAAGTTAGAGAATAATTAATTGCTTCCATGCACATGTTACTATTGATAGGGAAATTTTTATTTATTTTTTAAATTTTAATTTAATTTAATTTAATTTTTTGAGTTGGAGTCTTACTCAGTCGCCCACACTGGAGTGCAGTAGCTGCTCCCGGCCACTGCAGCCTTGACCTGCTGGGCTCCGGCGATCCTTCCGCCTCAGCCTTTCGAGTAGCTAGAACTACAGGCATGCACTACCACGCCCGGCTGATTTCTTGATTTATTGTAGAGATGAGGTCTCGCCAAGTTGCCCAGGCGGGTCTCGAACCTGCGGGCTCAGACAATCCACTCACCTCAGCCTCCCAAAGGCGCGGGATTATAGGCTGAGCCACCGAGCCCAGCTGATAGGGAAATTTTTATGTGAATATATTTTATCTACATATACATGTTTATTTGTTTCATATATTTAAGAGGGCATTAGGAAATGCATCTAGAGAGTTTCTCTTAAAAGTACTATGCTAAATCCATGAGTGTTTGGGTCTGGGGAAACACTCAATAACCCTCAGATTTTCTACCCTATTTTCCAAAGTACAGTAGCTCACCTAAAGTGATATAGTGATTAGTGGTTCTATTCAGTTCAATTCTGATTCCAATGTGTTATAGTATCATGCTTCAAAGATTCCTTTATCCCTAAAAAGAACCACTAGAGTGAACAACAGGTCTATGTAAGAAAGTGTCTGAATAAAGTCATTATTAGTTTATGTGCTACATGTGAGAGATAATTAGCAAAGATAGAAAGGTGATATCTATATTTAGGATTTCATTTTCTTCAAAGTTTCATATTAAGGGGCAAGGTAGTTTTAATTTTAGCCTAGAGAAGAAAATCAGGTGATCGTGCCATCTTAGTTCAGCCCTGCCAGGGTCTCTTTTAGGTCTCAATGGAAAAAAGAAAGTAATATTCAATGTCTGCACATACCCTAAAAACTCACTAGCTATAACTATATCAAATTTATTTTAAAAATTTCCATATGAACATAGATGCTGCTTCTGTATATTTAAAGACTACATAACTATGGTCATAATATCAGCTCCCCCCAGGTACCTTTGCCTCCTTAACATGCACAGCATAGCTATGAGATGCATTAGTTGGAAGTTCTTAATCCTTACGAACTTATACCATTAATAAATCCTAGCCATACAAATGTACAGGTAAAAATGTTTAGTCTTGTCTAATATTTGAAATGATTATTTTGAACTGCCTCAAACACCATTAAGGGTCAAAAGTAACTACAATTGGAAAATTTTACAAATGTGAAATTGTAACTATTGTACATTCAGTAAACAAAGGAAACAAAAAACAAGAAAGTGATTGTTTATTATCAGTGAATGCTCCAAAATAGTAGCTTTTGTTGGATTACCTTATAAGTAGGTAATAAGTTAGTTCCTTCATCTGCCCATTCAAAACAGATTTACAACACAATACAGATAATCTATAAAATTCTCCAACAGAGGTCTACATTCCTCTCCAGTGTTCTTAATCACTAGGCTAAATGAAGGCATTCACAGACTAGAAGGGGAATGGAAAGAAAAACAAACCTCTTTATAAAGGTACTTTGGAAAAAATGAAGGAAACAGATGTGGTCAAGGTAGACTCCTGGGAGGAGATGATACTTAAGCCACCTTTTGCAGGATAATAGCCAGGAGGACAGGTCAACCATTTGGTTCATGAAGTCTCAATGAATCAGTCCAGAAGGGCCTTGGAATAAGCAGTACTAGAAAGTCGTGAGGTACATTGTCATAGAATTCAAGGGACACTTGACTGAGGATAGTTCTATATCCACAAAGGGTGCTGTCTACTGCCAGGGAGACCATATGAATTAAAAATGAGCACTTCATGATAAATAAGTTGTAGCACAAATTATATTCAGTGCAGTCACATCTCAGAAAAACATAAATGTCTGGAACTAGAAGGAAACTTGGAGGTCCTCTGGCCCATATTGCTGACAGTATGCTCTATGAAATACTAATTCCTCATGATTCTCTATGTAAGCAAAGTTCCACAGTGGAATAAGAATGGGGAACGCAACACTGACCCCTTCCTCACAAAAAAGCCACAAGGCTCATCAGCAAATTTAAAGTTCTGAGACATTATGTGGTAAACAAATCTGTTTAACTTAACCTGTGTTTCCTCACTTTATTTTCCACAGAATCATTCTTCTTCTGCAACATAAGTAAACAAGGAATACATTTCAGGAAATGCTAACCTAGTCTAATGCTTTCAGTCACCTTATTTTAGTCTTTTCCCTAACTCAGATTCTAAGAGGTGTAAGGATACTTCAGCATTAGATTTTTAAAGCAAAAAGCTCCCATTTGGATATTTGGAGATATGGGGACTACTACTTCCAAAGCATAATTATTTTGAAGTTTAGAAATAATTTTGTAGCATTTTATGCTTTAAGCCATGTATTACTCAAAAGACCAATTATGCTTATTTCTGAAAATTATTAAAACTTATACTGGTAATAAATGATGATGTTGAAAAACTGTGGACTCAAGGATGACAAATGGAAACTACAAAATGATATGTTATTTTTCAATTCTTTTCTCCTTTTTTAGCAACAATATGGGAGTATAAGTATTTAGAACATATTGAATGATGGAGTTTTGTTTGCTTTTACTCAAATCCCCTTCTGTATACTTTGTAATGGTTCCCAAAGTAAAAACTTTTTCTTTTACTATTTTATACTGTGTCATGTCTTCTGGATTTGCTCTTAAATCTTATACCCTTACAGGTTTTAAAGATTACCCAAACTTGCAAGGATTTACTTCATGTACCCTTTCTTTTTATTCTGTTGGAGAATTTTCTATGTCATTTATTAGAAAAGCTTTGATAATCTATTTTTCTGCTGAGTGACAAACTAAGTATGCCCAACAGATGTGCTCGTCTAATGCAGCTATACATACTATATCCTAATGTTCTTCATTTGAATTGGCATTTTTCTTCCCAACTTCTCTGCAGGAATCCATGAGCATTCAAATGGCAAAGAAGAAATCAAACAAATTCAGTTACAACTTAAGATAAAAAGGAGAACAGTTGGTAGTTTCTTTTTTTAAGTATAAAGTCCTATAGCCTCTGACCACCATGCTTATATTTATCTTCTTCAGTTCTGCTGATGCCTGATGCTTACCCAACTTTCCATTTCATAACCTGAATAAACTGCTTAGCCATGGTAATTAAGATGTTATTTACTACAATATAAGAAAAAAAGTTTAAAAAATGAAAAACAATTCAATAGTAACAGCATGGGGACACTGTCGTGATGTTTAGTCTTTCAAAGAAAGGCAGTATCAGATTTTTTTTTCTTTTTTACAGAATGCTGATGTGGAAAATAAAAATAACTTCATCATTCTGTGTTCCTTTGACTTACTGCACATCCATCAACCTGATGTCAGCTTGAAGTCAGCTGACCACCATTATAACCCCCATTCCAAGAAAGATGTTTCAGCATTTCAGAAAAATCCTGGGGTTTGGAGCTATCTCTTTGAAAGGAATCCTCCTCCACTCCACTAAGTGATTTGTAATCTTTATTCTTTTCAGTAACTCCAAACACCTTATCAATACATATTTTAAAAAATAACCAAAAGTAAGCAATCTTTTTAAAAATAAGAACTAAAGTCCAAAAAAGGCAATTTATTATGCACTTCAGAAATCAAAGACAAGATGCAATTGTTTTTCATATCAAAAAAGTTATGCCATATTTCTTTCCCTAATTCTTAAAAAGGGTGGCTTTAAAAAAAATAGAATTACATATTTTTATTTATATCATTTGTTTTCATGAATTCAATTCCTGAAAGGAAACAAAAACTTATGCAGGCCTACTACGTGTTAGATACTGTACTAAGTAAGTACTTTAAGATACAGCTATTTCATATAATCCCCAAAAAAGACACAGAGGCTTAATAATTTGCTTAAGGTTACTTATCTAATAAATGAGTGAGTCAAGAGTTATAACAGGTCTGTTTGCTCTTCTTTTCATTGCTATGGTGGCTTTTTAAAAATTGTGTCGAAATAACAAAACTGATTCTACTAGTGTTTCTAAATAAGGAACAGTCATTTTTTTGTTAAAGTTTAATTATTAAGTCAGAAAGATCATGATTGAAATGCCATTGTAAAATAAGTATGAAAGCAAACAATATGATGTACAATTGCCATGTTATTAATAAATTAATATCTTGAAGTTGACTGTTTTCTTTTAGGAATATGAAATGCTCAATGTTTAAGTACATGTCATGATTTTGGTTGCCTTTACTTGAGAGATTCATCATTTGAGTCTGAGACCAATGGCTGGATTTCTGTGCTATAATATACACATCTCTATACTAAAAATGCTAACACCTCTGATAAAATGCAGACTTCCACTGCCGAATCCACAAATTTCCCCCAAAGGAGCTTTATGCTAGGCCCTGATTTAATCCTGTTAAAAGCATGTTTTAAACGCACTTTTTATATATCACATTCTGACAGATGAGGTGTATCATGGCCCTACTAATTGGGATGTCCCTACTATGCTAAAGAATACTGCAAATTAAAAGGCAAACTTTGTTGAATGACAAAGTGTGGCACACTGGAGGTGTGAACTGGTTTTGGAACAATCTCTGAGATTTTTATTTCCCTAGATCTGTGAAAACTAGGCACATAATGAAACTGCTACATTTATTCTCCAGAGGAAACTGTAAACTGGACCAATATATGACCTTTTACTAGCCTGTTAATGAAGAGGCATGTTCTGCTCTTTCACATGGTAGGTGAATTAAACAACAGCAGTGGCAGCTTAAGGTAGAAGAGACAAAAAAAAACCCCCAAAACTGGTAACCCTTAAAAATCAAAGTCAAGATCTATGCCAACATTCAAGTAACTAAATTCAGCCACACAGAAACAACTGAATACAAACAATTGAAGACCATTAAAATAATTATGCTAAAATTTTCCTGGACTAGAAATAAACAGAAATATCAAACATATTTCTAATATGGGTGAATTTTTACTAGCAAGTCGATGGACTTCATTAATAAAACACTATATAAAAAAATATAGGTTTTTAGCATCCTTTAAATTGTTTTGATGATAAAAGGACATTTAAATCTATATATTTTTACAGACAATAAAACTAAATACATCAAACAGAAGAAATTCATATATTCAGTAAAACAGAAATACAGTACCCTTTTGAAGTTTCAATTCTATATGGCAGAGTCTAAACAAGAAAAATATTTTCAATAATATCACAGTACAAAAGTAGACTCAAAGAAAGTAACACAATGAAGATCTCAGTCATAGCCATTTTATCGGCTATGGGAGTGAAAATTTGCCTTCTAAAATTGCATGTAGAACCCATCAATTCTGCTTTTAAAAAACAGATACTACTTTTAAGTTTTCAGTCTCAGTATGTTTTACAATCTCTATTTTGTTGCTAGGTATTTTAAAATAGGCATTAATTTATTGTACTTTTATTTAGGGTGGTAGATCTCTAGCATATGTCCGCATCACATGAAAAGCTTGTAAAACACAGATTGCTGTCCCACAATGGGCAAAATTTCACTTTTTTAAGAAAGAAAAATCTCAACCTAATTTTTATTTATAAACATAGAATTTTAAATATATTTATTCCAATGTGATTTTTTTTTGTGTGAACCCATGAGTTACTCAGAAGAATGTTTTCAATTTTGCACTCTGGTCTTCTTTGTTTACATTGAGTTCTGATTTAATGTCATAGTAACCAAACGTAATGTACATAGAAAATTTTTGATACGTTTAGATTTACTTTACTGATTAATATATGATCAACCTTATAACTGTTTAATTGGTACTTGAAAAAAAGTACATGCATACCTTGTTTTATTATGCTTTGCTTTATGTTTGGCAAGCAGTGCGTGTGTGTGTGTGTGTGTTTAACAAACTGAAGGTTTGTGGTAACCCTACATTGAACAAGTCTATCAGTGTTATTTTTCCAACAGCATGTGTATACTTCATGTCTCTGTATCATATTTTGGTAATTTTTGCAATATTTCAAAATTTTAAATTATTATACAAGAGGGGCTCTCCAATAACCTGGAATTTACTTATAAAAAATTGTGTATTTATTCTTACACGTTTAAACTTCAGTCACTTTCAGAGTACTCTCCGTTTGATGCAGTATACCTATCAAGCCACTTTTTCTACTGCTTAAAACAGTTTCTGTACTAGTCAGTTTTGATGTCTTTTAGTGCTTTCGCCATTTTTTTTGTTTCACCTCTTTCACATCAGCAAAACATTTCCCTTGGTAGACTTTTTTCATCCAGGAGGAAAAAAACAGTCACTCAGGCTGGGCGCAATGGCTCACGTCTATAATCCCAGCACTTTGGGAGGCCGAGGTGAGAGGTTTGCTTGAGCTGCGGGTTCGAGACCAGCCTTGGCAAATTGGCAAGACTTCATCTCTACAATAAATCAAAAAAAATTAGCCAGACACGGTGGTGCGTTCTTGTAGTTCCAGCTACTTGGAAGGCTAAGGCAGAAGGATCACCTGAGCCCAGCAGGTCATGGCTGCAGTGGCCATTAGCGTGCCATTGACCCTCCTCCAGCCTGGGTGACAAAGTGAGACTCCAACTCAAAAAAAAAAAAAAAAAAGTCGCTCAGGATGAGATAGGGTGAATAGGGAAGGCAAGGCATGGAGGTCACGCCATTTTTGGTCAAAACTGCTGAACACTCAGTGCAGTGTGGGCAGGTGCACTTGTAAATCAGCCATCATGAAATGGGCAAACATGTTGAAGGAATCTCCAAAAAAAAAAAAAATTCACTGAAGTCAAATGTAGCTGCTCACAACTCTAGCTGGTACACTTATGTCAATGAGTTCTTAGAACACTTAGCTAGAGGGGGCCTGCCTGCCAAAAAAATAATTCCTGGTTTTTGTGGGTCCCCCGTATTTGTTGATATCTGTTATCCGTGATCAGTCATTTTGATGTTGCTACTGTGCTTTGGGGTACCGTGAACCGAACCCTAATACAAAGCAAACTTAATAAATGTGTATGTCATGAATGCTCCACTAGTCAGCTGTTCCCAGTCTCTCTCTCCCTCTCCTTGGACTTCTCTATGCCCTGAGATGCAACAACATTGAAATTACACTAATTGTTAAACCTACAATGGCCTCTGTGTTCAAGTGAAAGAAAGAGCTATACATCTCTCATTTTATATCAAAAGCTAGAAATAATTAAACTTAGTAAGGAAAGCACATTGAAAGTTGAAATGGGACAAAAGCTAGACCTCTTGTACCAAATAGCCAAATTAGGAATAAAAAGAAAAGTATTTGATGGAAATTAAAAGAGCTCTTCCACTAAACACACAAATAATAAGAAAGCAAGAGCCTTATTGCTGATAGGAAGAAAGTCTGAGTGGTCTGGATAAAAGACATGCGCAGCTAGCGGGGGTTGGTATATGAGGTGTAAAGAAAGAAGCCATCTCTATAACATAAAGTACAAGGTGAAGTAGCAAGTGCTGATGGAGAAGCTGTAGCAAATGATCCAGAAGATAGAACTAAGGTGATTGATGAAGGTGGCTACCTTAAACAACAGATTTTCTATGTAGATGAAGTAGCCTTTTATTGGAAGATGTCATCTAAGACTTTCATAGCTAGAGAGCAGAAGTTAATGCCTGGTGTCAAAGCTTCAAAGCATAGGCTTACTTTTTTTGTTAGGGGCTAATGCAGCTGGTGACTTTAAGTTAAAGACAATGCTCATTTCTCATTCTGAAAATCCCAGGGCCCTTAAAAATGATACCAAATCTATTCTGCCTGTGTTCTACAAATGAATAACAAAACCTGGAATGACAGAACATCTTTTTACAGCATAGTTTACTGAATATTTGAAACCCACTGTTAAGATCTACTGCTCAGAAAATAAAGATTCTTTTCAAAAGATTACTGCTCATTGACAATGCATCTAGTCACCCATGAGCTCTGGTGGAGATGTACAAGGAGATGAATGGTTTTATACTTGCTAGCACAGTGTTTGTTCTTCAGTTCATGGATCAAGGAGTAAATTTGACTTCCAAGTTTTATTATCTAAGAAATACATTTTGTAGTGCTATAGCTGCCATAGATATTGATTCCACTGATACATCTGGAAAGGATTCACCATTCTAGATGTCATTAAGAACATTCATGATTCATGGGAGGAGGTTGAGATATCAATATTAAAAGGAGTTTGGAAGAAGTTGATTCCAACTCTCGTGGATCCCTTTGAGGGGCTCAAGACTTCAGTGGAGGAAGTCACTGCAGATGTGTTGGAAGTAGCAAGGGAACTATAAGTAGAAGTGGAGCCTGAAGATATGACTGAATGGATGCAATCTTATGATCAAACGTAAGTGGATGAGGAGTTGCTTCTTGTGGATAGGCAAAGAAAGTGGTTTCCTGATGTAGAATCCACTCCTGGTGAAGATTCTGTAAGCACTGTTGAAATGACAGCAAAAGATTTGAAATGATGCATCAACTTAGTTGATAAAGCAGCAGCAGGGCTAAGGGATTAACTCCAATTTTGAAGAGGTTCTACTGGGGGTAAAATGTTATCAAATAGCATCACATGCTACAGAGAAACATTTCACAAAAAGAAATATTCAATCAATGTTGTGAATTTAACTGTCTTATTTTAAGAAACTGCCAAAGCCACTCCAACCTTCAGCAACCACCACCTTTATCAGTCAGCAATCATCAACATGAAGGCAAAACCCTCCACCAGCAAAAAGATTATGACTCACTGAAGGAGTAGATGATAAATAACATTTTTAGCAGTACTTTTGATTAAAGTATGTATATTGGTTTCTTAGACATAACGTTATTTTACACTTAACAGACTACTGTATAATGGAAACATAACTTTCATATGCACTGGGAAACAAAAAAACTTGTGACTTGCTTTACTGTGACGTTTGCTTTATTGTGGTGGCTGGAACCAAACCTGCAATATCACTGAGGTGTGCATGTATAGTCCCTAAATCTTGGGTTCAGGGTTCTATGTGTTCACCAGTGCAAATCTGTAAGTTTGTAGTTTTGTTTGCTTAACGTATCTCTCATTATGGTGACAGGATTCAAAGTTTAAACTTGCAATTGTGTCGGTATTTGCTTTATGTCTTTTGGGGCTGTTGTCAGATGCACACAGGTTACAATTCTTCAATTGTACAGTTGTATTCTGAGATTTTGCATTTTTAACAAGTTCCATGTGATGCTGATGTTACTGATCTAGGTTTCACACTTTAAGAAATACTAATTTAGGATAGCAGAAGAGAATACACAGGTTTATTAGGAATCGGAGGGAGTGTCTGTTAAATGAAATAATATATTGTGACCCAAAATCTTAACTATGTTATATGGGTCTCATGATCCAGGTTGCAGGAATATTCTTGCTCCAAAAACTTTTCACAAGTATATACTGAGAGCACAATGCCTTGCTGTTGTTGGTTCTTTATTTTGCATGACTGCTACAGATCATTTCTGCAGTGTAAGCACATAGAGATGGAAAGGACTTCTCTATGCCCTGAGATGTAACAATATTGGATATGAAGTTATCCATGCTATGGCATAGGCATACAATAAATTTGGGTATGAAAGGTTTTAAGAAGTAGATACAATTCAAATATAGATACAATAAGTTCTAAAGAAGATACTTAACAGTTTAATGGAGTAAACATAATGAGTAAAACAAATGACAATGATCCATAAAGGCAAAACATATTTTTAACAAAAGAATAAGACACTCCAGTGGAGGGCATGCAGAATTAGAATACAGGAAGCCACATTCTTGTGTGTCAATTAAACACTTGTTCTGTTAAGTAAATTTGAAGAAGTGCTTGAGTCATCAACTCCAAAATCTATTACTATCAACATTTCTCTTCTTTTTAGGAAAAATTATGAAAGGATTGCCATGTGGCCAAGATATGAAATTTTTTCCCTTTTTATTCTGCCAAGATAAAATAAGTCTCCAAAAATATTTTTAGTACTTTGTCTCTTCAGCTTTATCTTATATTTTAATTTTTAATATATATATTTCATTTTAAAGATATGGGGCAAACTCAGGATTAGGTTTACAAGCAGAATTGTACAGGTAAAGCTTGGGCCTCCCTTTGGTCCCCACTTTGCCTGGTTTAAGATCAGGTACCCTTATTGATGTTGTGGCTCCCTGCCCCACCCTGGCAGTATCCCTTTCTTATAGAAGTCTCTTCAGCTTTAACTTTAACCCCCCACACTCGATATACTGTTAAACAACAGATGCTCAATAAATATATGATTCAATGATTATTGCCAAGAAGTCAACAGGTAAAAATACACTTAATAACTCAGATTTAACGAATCATAGAAATTGAGAACATTATGGAGAACAGCTTAATAATTAAACTTAAATTTTCAATAATTTAGGTTTGTTTGAGGAAGGTAAGCCTTGACTATTTCCTTAACCTTGTCCAAAGATACCCTGGAGACTGGAAGCTAAGTGAAGAAATTCAGATTACTTTTCTCAGGGGTGTTGACTTGGAACAGTACCTCCTTTGCAATGCAGATTCAGCAGACGCCATCATTTTCCCAAGAAAGTACTGTCTAAGAACAGCCAGAAAACCTCATTTTCCTTGGCATGACCTATAAGATCCTTCACCAAGTGATTCCAATTCATTTTTCCTGCTTTGCCACACTCCATCTCAGATCCTTTGCACTTCAAACACTAAGAACTTCTTCCAATTTGCTTGCATGCACCACACTCTTTCACAATTCTGTGTCTTTTTTTGTATCCTAGGATTGAAAATCTTTACTCACTTTTGAAATGACTCCATGCAGTTAGTTCTTCTTGTAGTACCTCTATTTTGGCACTAGTCTTATTATATTGCAACTACTTACTTAATATTTGTTCCTTCTCAAAACTCAGCCAAGTGCCACTGAATGTTTACTAAATCAACCATTTTCAAATTTTAAAAAGGGAAAGAAAATATTGGTAATATTTTCTAAATATAAGCTATAATAGCCAAAAACATTTATTGCTTCAAAACAGTACTCATTTATACTGACATCTGGTCCATACACCACACTGTGCTGGGAATCTGGTAGAATAAATACGTTGTTCAGATCCCCATCAAAAGGTTTGTGGATATATACATTATAGAGTTGGAATATGCCATCTTCTACAGCATTATCTATAAATGAAATGGCTACAATGAGGGTATAATGAATTACTAAGAGGCATTGTAGTAGAGAGATTAGAAAAATGGATTCTGATTCCAGATACCTGAGTTTGAATACTGGTTCTACCTATTGCTAGCTATGAGATCTAGAACAAAGTATCTTAATCTCTCTGTGTCTTAGTTCACTCATCAGAAAATAGCACTGACAATAAATACCTTCATTACAAGTAAAAAGTTATAAAAATTTAGTAAGTTAATATATGCCAAGCACTCACAATGGTACATAGTCCATGGTAAGTATCATAAATGTTTGCTATATTTATATAAAATATACAATGTTATCTATATACTTTTACAGATATTACTTTTTAAATTTAGTAATATTAATATTCAAAATGCATGTGTCTGTACTGTTTATAAGATATATTTTATTTATTTATTTATTTATTAATTTTTGAGTTGGAGTCTCACTCTGTCGCCCAGACTGGAGTGCAGAGGCCACTTCTGGCCACTGCAGCCTCGACCTGATGGACTCGGGTGATCCTTCCACCTCAGACTTCCAAGTAGCTGGAACTACAGGCGTGCACTACCGCACCCGGCTAATTTTTAAATTTATTATAGAGATGAGGTCTCGCCAAGTTGCCCAGGCGGGTCTCGAACCCATGGACTCAGGCAATCCACTCACCTCGGCCTCCCAAAGCGTGGGATTACAGGCTGAGCCACCGAGCCTGGCATAACATATATTTTAAAAAGCCCATTTACAAGTTTTAAGTAGTGAATCCTTTCATGCAATAAAATTTCCTTTAGGGAAATATGCACTAAGTATAGGTAAAGTGGTTTCTCCAATATTTCTGAGAAATGGTATAGAATATAAAACAGGTTATCTTTAAACTGAAGTGGAGTCTAAAGAGGAAATTGAGAATCTGGTGTGTGTGTGTGTGTGTGTGTGTGTGTGTGTGTGTGTGTGTATTAATGTGCACGCATGTGTACATTTTTTTGAGTTGGGGTCTCACTCTGTTGCCCAGGCTGGATATGCAGTGTTATGATCACGGTTCACAGCAGCATTGACCTCCTGGGTGATCTTTCCACCTCAGCATCCCAAGTAGCTGGGACTAAAGATGTGTACCACCACGCCTGGCTAATTTTTTGATTTTTTTTTTTTTTTTGGTAGAGACAAGGTTTCACTATGTTGTCCAGGCTGGTCTAAAACTCCTGGGCTCAAGTGATCCACCCACCTTGGCCTCCTAAAGTGCTGGGATTACGGGTGTGAGCCACTGTGCCCAGCCTATGTATACTTTTGAGCAGACCATGGCTGAATCTTTCTCACTTCATGGTTTAAGAATATATTTATGTATTTTTTAAGTTTCTGGATATGCTCTGCTAGAATTACAAATTTACTTCTGTATTTCATACTTGTTTTAGCTACACATAATATTCTACAACACTGCTCAAATATCCCGTAATCTATATGATACATAACCCTATTGTCTTAGTCAACACTAATTTCCCCCCCACAAGGTCCTAGAAGACTGCATTTCTCTAGAATCACCATTTGAACAAGTGTTTTTTTCTTCCCCACTAGACTGCCAACTTCTTGAGGTCAGACGTTTTACTGATTTTAGTATAGTGTAGTATCAGACATAGTTCATTAGCTCCTCGATAAATGCTTATTGAACTAAACTGAAAATTAACTCACAAAATGATGACCAACGAATGGTAACGTATTAAAGATTTAATTGTTTTCACGTTACTTAAGCATTTTAGGAACACTTAAGACAAGAAAGAATATTTTGAGATTTATCAGTGTCTCAGAAAATTATAATAATTAGCACATTCCATTCTAGTCATATAAGTATTCATATTTCAAATATAAAACCTGGCATAACTCCTCAAAACTTCTAATTTCAAGATTATATTAATTTGATGTGTGTGAGTACACATATATACATATACACACACATATGTATACATACATCTATATAAATACGCTTAGCTAAAGTTTCTAAGAGTAAACACTCCTGTTATCAAAAAATTCATATATAATTTATTTAGCTTCAATATTGATTGAAGTTTAGAAACATATATACTTTAAAAGTTTCTTTTTATAACACATACCTAAGAGCAACAAATCTTATGAATTTTCATAGTAATCATATGTTAAGTCAAGTGAAAATCTTCAGCACAATAGTTGCAGTCTCCAAGTCCTATGTTTCCTCATACACAACAAATTTAGATACATAGGAACAATTTTCTCCTATTTGGATGAATCATTTTTCCTAATTTTTTACATTAGGTACTTATTATTACATCAACATAAAACAATGACACTGACAGCAATATTATTTTTCTCATCACAGTTAGACCCTGAAATTTTAACATTATTAAAAATTCAGACATAGCAGCTGAATGCTTCTGTAGCATAAAAAAATAAAACCATGCAAGAGCTTTCACTTCAAACACTAGAAATACAAATTTAAAGAACAGATACTTTAACATGGTATTATTACAAACTACAAATCAATCAAACATTTTTACATATAACACTACCATTTTCATTTCAAATGCATATGTGAAGCCCAATTTTTTTTTGCAAATATTTTTGAAATTATGATAAAAGATAACCTCATTAAATAAATTTTGGTGTATTTTATCATAAAAGGCTAAATAAATTAGTTTGATACATTTAAAATGTTTTGTACAAACTCTTTAGTCTGATTTCATACTATCTCTTTTCAGTACTTTCACTGTTTCTGCAGAATATACCATCATCTTGTAAAATCTTAGATTTACAACTGGAAAAGTATAATTTAAAAACTCTACCCATGTGATGTTTTTTGTCCAAGACAATTCTTTCAGAGATTAAGTGAGAAGCATTTATATTTTATGAGTAATATTTCCATCTTTAACATATTATAAACCAAGATGTGATGAAAAGTCAATGTTAGCGGCTTTAGATCTTTACTTTCTCCTTTGTGAATTTCTTATGGGCACCATGAGCAGGAGCTAAGTGTGTACAGCCTTCTGCAAGTTGGATATACCATGATAAATGTACAGCACCTGAATTTCGCTAGGTGGCGCAACAAGAATAATTTATCTGTCTGCTTCTCCTACTGTAGGAATGTTAGTAAATGAAATGACAGAGGACAAAGTATCCAATATGGGTGTTTGTAGAATTCTCACTTAAACTAGAATATTTTTATTTATTTGTACTAGATTACAATTCCTTTGTAATAATAAAACAATTTTTAGCACAAAGTAAATTTTAGCACAATGAATAATTTTTCATTTTCTTCCACTGACTATTTTAAACACCAAAACAGGAAGTGTCAGGTTTTGGGAAAGACACTTGTGTAAACAATGAGTAAATAAAATGGGTAGTATTTTACTGAAATACTACATAAAAGTGTCATACCTTAGGGGTGAAAATCACTAGCAAATTACTTCTTACATCTGTGAAAATATAATATGGGAATTTTAAGATGTATGACTTTTTAGAAGTTCTTAAGATTTCCAAGTATCACAGAGAAGATCTGAGAGGGAATGGTCAGGAATCAGGAGAGTTGGATTCTAGTTCTAGCTTAGCAGTGATCTAACTTGTGACTTCAGTTGTTGCAGTTTCCTAAATAGTCAAGTGAGAGTTGAATTTGATTATTTTTTTAAGGCCTTGGGAGTTTCAAAAAAATCATTCTAGACTCTTTTAAGAAAAAGAGTGACAGTATATTCTGTCAATAAATAATGTTATTTTATTTAATATTTTTCAGAAAATAAAGCTTAAATATATATTCTGTTTTAATGAGGTCAAACGAGATTAAAATTTGAATAATCTCAGTAAATACAAGTGCCAACATTACATGTAAAATAGGATTAAGATCATTAATCCGTCCAGCAAAAACTATTTCTAGAGATATATATGTTCTCTTTCTGGATAGAAAGATTTTTAGAAATTTTTTTAGATATTTAGATAGATTTTAGATTTGAATTTAAACTGTTATTATGAATCTAGGTTTTATAAACATAGTGCTCTGACTGCAATATACGTGGAGCTTCCCAACCACTGAGCCACAAATAAGTAATAGGTGTGCTAAAATATCCTTTCAGCCCTCCTGGCAACCAGGGAGGGTCTGAGGTAGCAGGAGTTCCAGAGCGAGTAGCCTCTGGCCAAAAGCAGCCTCCTCAGTTTAACCTAGTGTGCTAAACCAATACAATCCTTTTGCATGTCATGGCATAAGAGAGACTGAGAAGCACTGTATTGTAGCATCCCTGAATTATCTTAATTTTATCACTAATAACTTGAGGGACCTTTGGAAAACGCTGAAATGACTTGCTTTCCTCAAAGTAACCTGGAGACTATAAAGTTTTCAATAACTGCACAATTTCTGGCTGAAATTTATTTCACAAAAACAGTATGAATATTAATGACTAATAATTAACAGAGTATTTTACCACAAAGTGTGAAGCATTTCTGTGTTAAATAAGCTAATTTATCTAAAACCTATTTCATAGTTAACAAACACATCATTATGTATGTATAGTATGTTCTTGGTTTATCAATTTTAATCTTGAATTAAACTGCTACTGATTTTTAAGTAATCTTTTTTCTATGCTTTTAATATAGAGGACTAACTATAACCTGCAAGAATAAAGGTACATAACAATTTCAAAAGTTATTAAATTAACTTACAAAGAATCCTATGGACATATAACTATATAGGTTGACTCTTCTGTTGTTAATTTGAAAATATAATTTTTACATAACTATAGTATATAAACAGACTCACTCTGTATGTATGTACATATGTATGTATTTCTAGAAAAATATTTTTATATTATTCATGTGATTAAGACTGACGTCAATACTACCAATGATGTAAAGGACATAATATCGCATACTGTGATATACATGATATGCAATATACAATATTTAGGCCAATATCTATTTCATAGATAGCAACAAATTTAGAAATAGTGTATGAAAAATTTTATTAATCTCAAATCTTCACAAAAAGCCTCAGTTCTGCAAAACTATGAAAGCTAATCTCAATTCAAATGAGTTAAATATTAAACAAACTTCTCCAGAGAAAGAGGCTGCAGATAGCTTTGTCAGTGTTATCAGAAAGATTAACATTCTAGTCATAGATCTTTAAGGAAAAAAAATAGTACACCAAGGAGGGACAATGGCTGCTGGGAAGCAAAGGTAAAAATCGACAGATAAAATTCAGTAATAGCAATCAGGGCAAAACTCCCCAAAGACTCTCTTATGTCCCGGTTACTGCCTACTGTATTAAGACTGCCTTTCTCATCACTTAATGCTTATTTTCATCACTTTGCTTAAAATATTGATAATCAATTAGGGCTACGTCTGTTTTGCCACAGAATCTGTGTCACAGTCTATCAGACTGTCAGGGCCAATTCAATCCTCATTCAAAGTTAATTTTTTCTTCATAAATCTGCCTTTGGAGGAGTCATTAGGCGCAGAACATAGCCGGAGGTGCAATCACCTATTCTCTTTCATTAGTGGCAGGCAGAGAAGGTGAGGGAGATTATTAGAACTTTGGAATGATCACAAAGCAGCGTGCTGCCTGTCAGATCCCCCCAACATTTAATTCATCTAGCCAACTCACCAGCTCTCTTTGCCAACAGTTTTAAATGGACATTATTCATGAACATCTGTGACATGCTGAATATTCTGAACTGGAAATGATGAAAAAGCAATGCCCCTTTTGACTTTAAAATTAATTCTATGGTCAAAACAATTAAGAATATAACAAACATGTTTTGTGATGTTATTTTTAGTCATCTAAGATATGTTTCAGAAGCAAAACAATTTACTTAAGTTAATGACAAATATATAAGGGAAGATTAGTGCACAAAATCAAAATTCTCAGTATTAAACAATTTTTAAAAAGCTTATTTTTACCAACATTAGAAATCACCAGGATTTTTTTCCCCAAAGAGGTATTTAAAATTCACAATATTTACTTATGCATTTAATGTGAAAATCTTGTTTAGCAACAGACCACAAAATGAAAGGACTAAAAATATTTAATATAGGGCCAATTAGATAAAAAAATATTCTATTTGAAATTTTCATTGTCATCATATTTTTTTCCCACTACAAATGTCTTAGTTGTAAGAAATGTATTGTGAGAAAGTTGACAGAAACTTAGCATAATTAAATACATAGGCAGATTGAGTAAAAGGAAAACTTTCAAAACAACTCATTTTCATTTTAAAAGCTATCATTTAATATTTAATTTTCCCAATAAAAAGAAAATCTGGGTTGTTGTAAATGCTTTGTTGAGTGCCTTTCCTTTCAGGACTTGCAATAAAAAAATTAACATTAGTTGCTAACCCCAAGGCTAACAAAGTGCTTAAGTAAATTACTTTATGTACATTTTTGTGGAGATTTATCTGTTAGTTATTTAAATGCTTACTCTGAATACCAAAGCTGACAACATCAAGATTTTAAATGCTATTATGAAAGCCACAATGTTCTAGCATTGTAAAACAATTATTAGAAATTAGCTTCAGGAAATAACTGTACCAGAATTTTCCAAGCTGTTCCACACAATGAGGTGCTAAAAGGGTTCTGTGGTCAAATACATTTGGAAAATACTTAGCTGGACAAAATTAAACTGCTTCTTTTCTGCAAAACGCATCAGAATCTATAATATACCTATGTGTATTATGACTCTCTACAAGGGAAATACAATGTGGTGATTCCAAAACTTACTTGACTATGGAACCATTTTTGGATACTACCAGAATATCAACAAAGGGTTTTCCTAAGCTTCCCAGGTTAACAATTCCTCTTCAGTCACACTGGATGTGATGTTTTGCATCTTATTTATTCAAAACATGTGTATTGAGCATAATCAATACTGTACCAGACGTTGTGGTAGAAAATAAGGTTATAAAAGCGAAGAAGACAGGATTTCAATTTGCTCATCGTGTAGTGCAGAACAGAATCTATGTATTTGTAGACTGTCATCCACCTCTGAGCTCTTTGAGAATATGGAAAATATCTTACTCATTTCTATATTTCCCCAGTGCTTACCAACTGATAAACAGAAGAAGTTCAGGAAATATTTGTTAAGCTTAAGTAGAATTTTCTTTCTCTTAGATGGTTCCAATGACTTCCCATGGGTCTGAACATCAGATTCCTCTTTCTTTTCTTTCTCTAAGGTGAGCATCCACTCTAACCAATAATGCATATTAGATATATTATGTAACAGAAAGCCAGAAAGAAGCTAAATTATAAAGAAAAGTACAATTGTAATAAAGCAAAATTGGCAAATCAGCTCCAAAAATGGTAGTGGCTGCCTTGAGCTCTGTGTTGAGAAGGACTCTGCTGCTTTTCTGGTGAAAAAATGCCATGATAAGTTACAGGTGACTGCCATCCTGCTTTTTAAAGTTTTTCCATTTTGGAAAGATACATAATGCAAAAGAGTTTCAATAACAATAAATACTATTGCTATCACTGCTTACTGCTACTGCACCTACTGCCACCAACATCATTAACACTACGATTACAGGAGCACAAAACAGAAACTGTTCTAGATATTTTAAACAAAAATGGATTAAACACAGAAATTGGATACTCAGAAAATTGTTAGAAGGGCTGAAGGCACCAGCTCTCGGAGGGGCAGGTAATAATGACACCCAAAACAACGCTGTAGAACTGTCATGCTAGGTGTTGCGCCCTCTGTAACAGGCACGACAGTAAGAAATCAGGAGGCTGTCACTTGAATTGAAAAGTTCAAGAATACCACAGTTGCAAATCAAGAAACTACCAGAGTGTCTACCTTTCAACCTGCATGTGACTAGACACACTTAGAGACCTACCTCAGACCTCCACAGCTGTTAGCCACTTCCACTTTCAAATTCCACATGAAAAAAACAGTTCCATGTGAATGTATCCAATTGGTGAGACTCGAGTCATAGCCAGACTCTTAGATACATAAGATTCTAGAACATGCTGGTTTGTGCTTTCTAGTTTTTGTCATACAGGAAGGCAGACTAGAAGAAAAAGATTAGAATAGATGTTATGTGACAGTTTACAATCCACCATAATAATCAACATGTATTGTATCCTAAATATATGCCAGGCATTTTTCCAGTTATTTTACATGTATTAATCCATTCACTACTCACAACAATCCTATATGGTTTTATATGGTTTTCATACTCATTTTACAGTTAAGAAAACTGAGGCACAGAAAAGTTTAACAATTGCACACGGTCACTGAGTAATGAAGTGATGGGCCAAGATGCAAGGCTGTCTGGCTCCAGAAAAGCCTTGGTCTTCACCAGCACTCTGTTTCCTCAGAGCAGTAACCTTGTCTCTTTAATAGATTAACAAGGAGGATAAAATTAATTTATTTTCTACTTTCTTTTTGATATTGAAAAAACTGGTATGCATTATCCCTTAAATTCTGTATAATGCAGTGGTGTTTCAAAGAAATCAGTACCTAAACATGGCTAAAACAATCTGGCTGAAGGTTTATTAGACTTATCTATATGCAATACTGAGTGAAGAAGCTTGATTCCTAGAGGAAAGCAAAATAAACAATATTTCCATCCTGGTTAGGGGGAGGAAAAAAAAGCTGAAATACAATGTTCCAAATGGGAGATGATGTTAAATACTTCCCTATCTGTGGTTTCACAGAGAAAAATACAGTCGTATACCTTAAGAACTGAAAATAGTTCATATGCTTTGATGTGATAATTTCAAATAATGTAAATCAAAGAAATAAGTTTAAAATAAAAAGTATGCATACAGATATTTATTGAGCATTATTGTAAAAAAGCAATAATATAAATATTCAACGATAGGCAAGTGGCTAATGCAATACCTCCTGGGCAAATATTATATAGCCAATAGAACTGTGCTAAAGTTGTGTAACAAATTGGGAAAATGATATTGATAGAAAAGTAGACACAAATAGCTGACACAAAAATAAATTTATGTGATATAAGCATACGAGTAAGGAAAAAGTAAAATACAATCACTTCTTATATACTAATTTGGTCTCTTTCTGAACTCTCTATTTCATACCTCTTGATTTTCATACCAGTAACATATATCAAATCAACTTGATTATTATGCCTTTAAGTTTTTTTGACTATACTTACAGAAATTATTATTTTAGCTAAACTTTAGTATCATTTTTGTTATGTCTCCTCCCCATACAAACACAGATAAAACTACACCTATAAATAACCCAATCCAGTTGAGATTTTGAATAACTATATTAAAGTAATGCATTCCCTTAGAAAAAAAGAAAATCTTCTCAATATTAAATCGTCCCATCTAAGAATATTGTATGTATTTTTGTTAATTCAAATCATTTGTATCTTTCAGTGAAGTCTGGTAATTGCTTTTATCTAGGTGGTGACATTTCAGTCTAACCCACTTTCTTTTTTTTTTAACGGTTGGTTGGATATTATTATTTATTATTTTTGTGATTCCAAGAAAGAAATGTATTGTGTAACAACAGCCTGTCTTACATAGGCAAGAAACATTTCAAAGTCGTATAAGCCCCAGTGAGCTTGTCTTAGGAAGAAGTCTGAGTGCACAGGTACTGAATTACTATCCTAAGAAATGCAGACCAACCATGCCAATAAAGTATCCATTTAATGCACAATTTCCCTAGGGGTTAAGGACGAACCAATGAATCCACTTATTGGGGCACAGAATCAACTGACTGATCTCAACCTATAATAAATGAGATTTTCGAAGCATTCACTAAAAAAGCTTAAAGCAGGCTAGCCCCCTTTCCTTTTCAACTCTCCTCTTTAAACACAAATATTTTACAGACATTATCTAAACACTGTCTCACTTTTCCAATACCATTCATTCTTCAGTTCATTCCAATATGTTTTCTAGTTTGATCATTCAACCAAAATTGCTCTGCAGTGGCTTTTTATCTTACTAAATTCATTAGACCTTTTTATTTGAACAAAGTAAAGAAAAATATTTAGTAATAAAACATCTCCCATATTCTTATCATCATCTAGTAGTGTTGGACTCACTAATTTCTGACAACCCAATTGGTTTGATGTGACATCTTTTTCTTACTGATTTGTAGGATTTTAAAGGCTATTTTATATATTCTAGATGTTAGTTTTTGTCAGTCACATACTATGTAGCCATGTTCTCCTAGGATGTGGCATTCCTTTAACTTTGTTTATTGTGCTTTTCATCAGTCTAATTTTATCCCATTTCAAATGGACATTTTTAGATACTTTGCCATGACTAAGAAATTCTTCCTTATTCCTAGATCACAAATCCATTCTACACTTTCTTCTGAACGTTTTAAAATTTCACTTTTTATATTTAATCCTTCTGGATATTCCATATGAATAATCAGTTCTTTTTAAGACTATCATTTAAAAAATATTTATCTCACTTATATGTAACAGCAAGTCCTCATATATGTATGGGGCTGTTTCTGGACTTTCTATTCCTTTCCATTATAGATACCATTTCAATTACTGAAGCTTTTTATAAAGAAACTTACTACCTGGTAAGATAAGTCCCCATCACTTCCTCTTTCTCCTCCTTCCAAGTTGTCTGGACTATTCTGGGCAATTTGCTCTTCAATATGATTTTTTTGAATGGAGCTTTTAAATTATTTATTGAAAAACTGAAACTTCTCCAGACTTACATTATATACTTCGAATAAAAGCAATTTCTGATGAAAACCAAACACCTACACATCATCAAAGAAGTTGCTTCTATTCTGGGGGTAAAGATGGCTGGGTGGCAAAGAACATTTAATAATGTCTGAACCACACACAATAACTCAGTTGGTTCTAGAGTTATTTCTCTTTTGAATTTATCCATTCAAGAAAAATTTGCAAAATGAACTATTAACTCACCATCTGTGGTTTATGATGTTAAAATCTGTAGGCAAGCTAGGGGGTTTTCAAGTCTGGAACCAATAATATACCTAGACATTGTTTATCCTATTCTGTTCATACACTATGGTTTCCATTCTGTCTTTTATCTTGAGTCATTTTAACATATTTATTTTACAGTTTCATTAAGAATATTTTACTATTGAAAATTCTCTGGGTGCCAATTATTCTGTTTCTATCATCACTTCTCCTTCCCACAATCACTGATTTTGAATTTTATCAATTCTACCTCTAACATGTCAAATATTTTAATCTGTCTACTTTTTCATCTTTACTGCCACCACCCTAGTCTATCTGTATCTTTCACTTTAATTACTGTAACAACCTTAGGAGCCTTTCTAAGACTAGTCCTGTGATAACCTCATTACCACCTCCACTATCACAACCTTTACCATCACCACCAAATCTTACTCAGGTAGAAGAATCTCCAAAATTCAAGTCATGCCACAGTCTACAATAGTTTTCCACTTAGGATAAAAAGCAAAACCCTAAAATTAATGTGGCTTATAAAGTCACGAATCGTCTATTTTTTTCCTATCTTACCGGCTTCACCCAAGCCATTCTCAATCACCTTACTCTTCATGAGTCAATCCACACTGGTCTTCTTTGTTTTAAAAATGTACCAAGGTCCTGGTGTTACTAACTTGTCTTAGTTTGCCTGGGATGTCCCAGATTTTAATAATGAAAATCTTACATCTTGGGAAAACTCCTTTACTCCCAGGCAAACAGGACTTAAATTGTTGAATGGGCCAGGAGTGGCTCACATCTGTAATTTCAGCACTTTGGGAAGCGGAGGCAAGAGGATTGCCTGAGCCACTTGATGAGGTCGTGTCTCAACAATAAATCAAAACATTAGCCTGGCATGGTGATGCATGTCTGTGGTTCCAGCTACTTTGAAGGCTGAGGTGAAAGGATTGTCTGAGCCCAGCAGGTTGAGGATATAGTGGCCATGAGCATGCCACTGCACTCCAGCCTGTGTGACAGAGTAAAACTCCGACTCAAAAAAAAAAAAATTGTTGAATGGAAGAAAAAAAAGGAATGATTTAGCTTGTCTATTATATGCCCCCTTATTACTCCATCCCTTTCCTTCATTGCACTTATCACAATTATTATTAAATTTAGTTGTGTAAATAATCATTTTCTGTTTGTTTTCTCCACCAGAACATAAATTCCATGAAGGCAGGCACCTTGACCACCTCCTAATGCCTAAAAAAGTTGTATGAACATAGTAAGTGCTCAATAAGTATTTTAAATTAACCAGTGAAATTTGTTTTAGTTATATTTTTGTTGCTACTATGAATGACATTTACATTGAACTTTATAATTAATTAATTATAGGTATATAGAAAAGCTATTCATTTATGTATATATGTTTATCTTAAGGAAAACTAGAAATTTCATTTATATTGGCTTTGTACATTTAGAAAGTTATAAACTCTTAAGATATGAAAAGGATCTTAGAGACCACCTAGTTCATTTTTCTCATTCTTATAGATGCCAAAAATTGAAGCACAGACAAGTTAAATGATTTGTTCAAAGCGACACAGTAATTAGTGTCAGAGCCAGCTTAGGAATCAAGACCTATACAACTACTCTCAGATGATCACAGGAGTCGGACTTAGTGTCTTGTCTGTTTGGCTATTTTATTGTGTCTCAAGGCAAGTCGCCATAAATCTTTTTTGTGAGCTTTCAGACTTTCAACCAAATTTCTTCCCTTATTAGAATGTTAAGAGTGTGTCACACCTAACCCTCTAACTGAATGGCAGAGCTCAGGTTTATTTTGCTTGCCTTATCCCCAGTGCCCAGCATAGTGCCTGTATAGGAGAGATAACATTTGTTGAGGTGATATGACTGAGTGTGCTGCAACAGTGAGCACAAATGCCAAAATACATCACAGGTGAGGTAACAGGTAGTTTTCAAACCTTTTGTATGAGACTTTTGTGGTCTTGCCAATGGAGAGGGAAAAAGGAGAGAGTGGAAATGAGGAGGGGTGAGAAAGAGAGGGAGGAGTGGAAGGAAGTAGAGGAAAAGAATGAATATGTGTGTTTGGATTAGCAAATAACCTCGACCTATTCCAAAGGACTGTTAATGTAGGAAAAGCACAGGAAAACTTCTGCTCATATAAAGGGTTATACTTTGAGTATGTTCATTAGCATCTGTTTTTGCTGGATTTAAAGTACCTATTTCACATATGCTCTATATTTCTGAATTTTTAGAAGAAAAAAAGTTTATGTTGTGAGACACAAGGTATTAAAATAAAGTGTCACATTTGCAAATCTATAAAAGAGGTACAAAAGTAGCATCACCTGCTTGACCTAAGTACGAGGCATGTACTAATCCAAACACCAAGTGCTATCGCTTCAAATCTTTTATGAAATAAAAATCATGAATCACATGACTTTAGATTATTTTTAGATGGATTATAGATTTTATGTTATTATTAGATCAGATTATATTTTTAGAAAATTATTCTAACTGTCATTAAGTTAAGTGATCTACTTAGATTACTAAGCTTGGATCAGCATTACAACTCAGGGCACCCTCTTTGTCACTTCTTTTAAAATAGAGCTCAAGTTTTTGGTTACAAATAAATTCCCACTTATGACAATAAAGACATTTATTAGCTTGAGTTATCTCCACAAATGGCCATCGTCAATTCACGCATTCTGTTCTGATGCTATGACAATATCCGAAAGCCATGGTATTTTTTCATCTGATGTAGAAAAATGCAAGATGCTCAAGGTCACAGCCCCAGGTATGCTTCAGTGGGATCCTTGCGTCTTACACTGACCTCATGAGAAATCTTTGTAAAAGTCTACATATAAATATTTCACTCATTCCTGTATTTATGTTGATTATAATTATATCCTAACAACTGCTTAAATTTGACAGAAATATGATTGACACAATATGAATGTGTTTGCAATAACACTCATTTAAAATGTGACCAAAGTAAATTCCACTGGGTACTTAATAGTAGGCTCTCACCTAACAGGTAGTTAGCAAAATTCTTAAATTTCATGTTGAATATCTTCAAGGTAAGTCTTATTTTTATTTGCTGTTTAGAAAATACCAAGGCAAAATCTTCAGTTGATATCAATAATGCCTAGTTTTCCTTTAGATCTTTGGCACTAGAAAAATAGTTTTGAATGCCAAAAATCCTAAAGTCCTTTGTCACTGGAACCTAGTAATGTCTCCCTAAAAAGTCACCTCATTAGAAACTTGGATTGTTTGTTTTAAAGGCAGGGTAAACTATATTTCAAATCCATCTAGGTACAACCATTTGCACAGAATTAACTACAATAAACCAGTTGGTAGGATAAGAACTTAAAAGTAAACAGAGGCTTGTAATAGTTTTTACGGCAGAACAAGTATCACTCAGTGCTTTATTTAATCTCAAAATTTTAATCAAATGAATAAATTAACCTCGGTCACCTCTCTGGAAAGCTACTTTCACAAACTTGACTGATGGCAACACTACTGAAAATGTTCTAGGACCACAGCAAGTAATTAGTAAAATGAAGCATAAGATGATATGAAAATTTCTAGCTGGGCTCGGTGGCTCAGCTTGTAATCCCGCACCTTTGGGAGGCTGAGGTGAATGAATTGCCTGAGCCTGCGGGTTTGAGACCTGCCTGGGCAGTGAGACCTCATCTCTACAATAAATCAAAAAATCAGCCAGGCGTGGTAGTGCATGCCTGTAATTCCGGCTACTCGGAAGGCTGAGGCAGAAGGATCGCCGGAGCCCAGCAGGTCGAGGCTGCACTCCAGTACCCTCTCTTAGCCTACTTTTCTGTAGAGGGGGACTTAGGCTCTTTAGTTCCCATAAAAGAATGTCAACCCGTTACCTGTTATGTGATCTCTAAAGTTTAAGAATCCATTCCTGAATCTACCACATAGAGTATCTATCTGCACTTCAACCCCTTCTAAGAATACAGAAGACTGAAATGATTCCTAATGACTAAAAGAGACTGGCAGGGAGAAAGTCCACACAGAGAAGAATTATTGTAAAAATGACCATTCTCTATTTCTCCAGATAGACCAAGTTTTAATTAGATTCAAACACAACCATCAGAAAGCCATTTACTTGGATCATAGTTTCTGATCAGACTGGATTTCACTATGTTGCTTTTTATGGTCATATACTTGGCTTTTATTGACGGACAACAAAATGTAAGAGATGCATGAAACATGTTATCGCATTTCTTGCAATTATGATGTTGAGGATATTATATACTATATCACACAGAAATGATGATGATAAAAAGATAGCAATGATCACAAAAGATAACATTTGAGTATTTATAATATTTCATTTAATAAGAAAATCATGTATATGAAGCCCCATGTGAGAAATTCTTTTTAGGAAAAGCTATTCTGTAAAACCTGTAGTTTCCTTTGACAATCTTCTTTTGACTTTTGTGGTCAAGAAACACAGAAAAAGGAAAAGCAACTCAATAGGCTCCTTTTATATATGACTTTTGTTCTATTTTTCTCCTGCTCTTGACTGATTAATGCATATTTTTCTCTTTTCTGATTTTTAAGAAAATCACATACCATATTATTTGTATAGAATCATTCAAATAATTTATAGAATTAAAAAACAAATCAACAGATAAATGAGAACAAGCGATTAATAAGTCTGTATAAAGAGAAAAACTTAGGTAGTAATACTCTTTTTTTAGGTATGTTCTGCTGATCAAATGAAGTAAAGCACATAAAATGTCTAGCACCTGGCACACAGTAGGTCCTCAACTAATTTAAGTTCTCTTACCCAATCATTATTACCTCATCACTCTATTTACTTCTCATCTTTTTTCCACGGTGAAAACTGTTTTATAGGAAATTGTAATCGTTTTTCTCACTCACTGTATTGTATCCTTAGAGAAATCTCAGAGTGACTTTTTCCCATAGAGGTAGGTGACTTCTGACTCTACATAAAAGCTACAGGAGACGTTAAAGGCAGAGAAGGTCAAAACAATTAGAGTATGAAGCTGAGACCTCTCTAATATAAATAAAATGCCTTCAGAAAAGCAGACTGAGGGTACCATCACAGTAGCCTTGGGAATGGGGAGAGGATTACACCTAATGGTGATATTATATATAAAAGTTTTGTATAATCTATAGGTCTCAGATGTCCATTCCAATCACACCTGTAGTAACAGCATGAAGTTCTATGCTGAGGATTCTGAAGTTACATCTACTCAGAATGAAAAAGTATACTGTATGCTGCTAGTATACTAGCAATATGCTACAGATGTGGCCTAAAAGAATGGAGACCAATGCTCTATATTTACTATCCCTGCTCTATACAAAATAAGATAATAATAACATTGATGATAATATTATGATAAAGTTCAGTGATTATAGCCAGTGAAAGTTGCAATAAATATATATACAAGTTCAAAGAGAAGAAAAGTGATGCCTGAACGAAACATATTTGTATACCTAACCCTTAACTGTACCCCACAATACCAAAATAAAAAATATTGATTAATAAAAAAAAAAGATTAAGAAGCGGAGGTCCAGAAAAATTAAGTACTTTAATCAAAATTACTCAGCTATTCTTAAACTCAGGTTGGACTAGATTTTAGAACAATGCTCTTCAAAGTTCTGGTTTTTAGACTGTTTCCAGTTTAAAATGAGTAAGAAGCTTCTGATAGATTGAAATCCAGTGTACTGCTTCTTCATTGAGAACATTATGCTATGAAAAAATTAACAGTTGATTAAAAAGTGTGCTGAATTATGTAATTGATTTACAATCTGGCACTAGCTCCCTAACATCACTTTGAGCCAGTAGCAGCTAACCAGCACTGGTCTGTGAAATACACACTCTGGACTGTACTGGTCCTAGTAATTAGATACCCTGACCTTTGAATGCATTGAATTTTCCACTACCCAAATATTCCTAGAATTCTGCTGTTGCTTCTACATTGCCATGACTAATAGGACACAGTTTGGTATCAAAACATTGTCTCCTAAAACTATTTGCATCTATTTTGCATTGTTTTAAGATCCAATGATATATTTGTGGAGTTACTTGCTAATGTGTACTACAGTTAGTTTAATTAGCCATATTATTTATGAAATATTTCAGCAACTGAGTTCCTAGGTACTGGTTTCATATAATACAATTATATTACTATGTATTTTATATATTATACAATTGTAATACTATGCATCTGATAAAATACAAGTTATGAGTAAAAAAAGGAAAAGTGATAAAAAATTTTTTTGTTTGACCGATATTGTGCACCTTTAAAAAAATTCTTAGTCATTCTAAAGTGTTATTCCTATAAAGAAAATACTAAATGGTTTTCCAAGTAAATTCTGAGAACTACTTCCCTAAAAAGAAGAAAATGAAGAGGGAAAAAAAAAGAGTTCACCCATATCAGTTATCTTTGCTTTGGGATACACCAATCCAACTTATGTTTAACCACAATTACTTTGTTTATAATTTGCACTTGAGCAGGGTTTGGCCAGGGACACTTGCCTCTGCTCCTTGTAGCATCTACTAGGTCAACAAAAAAAGGCTGGGATGACTTGATTGCTAGGAGCTAGATTCCTCTGAAGGCTTGCTCATTCCTGCGCCCAATAGTTGCTGCTAGCTGTCAGCCGGGAATTCAGTGGAGCTGCCGGCCAAAACACTTATATGTGGCCCCTCCATGAGGCTGTTTGGCTTCCTCACAGTGCACAGGCTGGATTCTAGGAGCAAGTGTCCCAAGAGAGAAGCAGAAACTGCCAGTTTCTTAAGGCCTAGATCTGGAGACTGGTACAGCATCGTTTTGCTGTATCTTAATGGTCAAGTAGTCACAAAGCCCAGACTCAAAGGGAGGGGACATAGGCCCATTCCTCAATGGGAGAAGTGTCAAAAAATTTTGAGGTCATATTTTAAAACTGACATAAGCCGAAATTATCAAAAGAGCTGAGAAAGCTGCAAAGAACGATAGTAAAAGAGAAATAACAAAAAAGGAAATGAGAAAACAACAAAAAAAACCAATTTATATAAAATATCAATAGACTTCAAATATATAAAATATATTTTATATAAATTAAAAATATTTTGTTTAAACTATACATTTATATTTTACTTATATATTTTATTTTGCATATAAATATATATTGTAAATAAGTTTAAAATATAAAATGACAAGTACAAAATGATAAAATAAGCATTAGATTTGAAAGCACAAATAAAAGAAGTATCAATTTGGTGTGATATATTATACCAACTGATCTTCAGGATAATAGAAGTGGCCATATGTTCAGAATAGTTTATGACTTAATAAAAGAAAAGCTAACATATATCACATCTGAAATTCCATGAAACTATAAAGGCTGATAAAAAAACCTAATAAAAATGTAGAATAATTAATGTAAATCAGCCGGGCTCGGTGGTTCAGCCTGTAATCCCGTGCCTTTGGGAGGCTGAGGTGAGTGGATTGCCTGAGCCCGCGGGTTCGAGACCCGCCTGGGCAGTGAGACCTCATCTCTACAATAAATCAAAAAATCAGCCGGGCGTGGTAGCGCATGCCTGTAATTCTGGCTACTTGGAAGGCTGAGGCAGAAGGATCGCCGGAGCCCAGGAGGCGAGGCTGCAGTGGCCGGGAGTGGCCACTGCACTCCAGTCTGGGCGACAGAGTGAGACTCCAACTCAAAAAAAAAAAAAAAGTTAATGTAAATCTATTCAAATTCTGTATTTAAAAAAAAATATTTTTATTAATGAAGACTTCCATGAGTCAATAACAAAAACTTATTTTAATATAACATAAAATGTTAGTCTTGCCAGGCTTTTCATCTTGTCCAAGAAGCAAAGATGTAAAATTATTATATCTGTCTCAAATAACATATAACCAGTAGCTTTTGTTCTTTTTCTATAGTGAATTCTGGTTCAATCAACTCACATAGCACTATCAATGAACAATAATAATAATAATAAATGAAAGCCAATATTTACTGAATTATTATATATTAGCAATTACCCTAAGTGCTTCCCATGTATTAACTTATTTACTGCTCAATATTAATACCCTATTTTTATCAGTGAGAAAACTGAGGCACAGAGAACTTCAGTGATAATCTGAAGTCACTCAGTAGTAAATGACAGAGCCAAAACGAATCCAGGCAATTTGACTCCAGAGCCCCAAACAAAATCTATTATATTCTGTAAAAGGTAAAAAATCATAGTACAAATGATGTGAAAAGTATTCTTATTACATGAAAACAGTAGTTTTCAAATGTACAGTAGACTATTTAAGCTGGATCACTTCAAAAATAAAAAAAAAGAATGAGTTAAATAACAATGAAACAAAATTAAGATTTGAAAATTTCTCAAATCCATCACTTTGGAAATGAAGTATATCACAGAGGTATAAGTCAAAAGAGAGAGAGAGAGTTATATTATCTGCTTTCCTACCCCACACCATTTTCAAGTAAAAATGATAAGAAATATTTACTATTTGCCTTGGAACACACACAGGAACTATGGAGGATACTTTTAACTAACAATGAAATCATGAAACACACCCAATGGAACCTAACATTGTGTTTACAGAAGATCCATTTGTAAACATCAAGGGTTAAACTCGAACGCTTTCATTTTATCCCATCTAATGAAGATCAAAGTTAATACTTTTTAGAGAAAATATTTGCTTTCAAGAAAATGACGAAACTCAAAATTTGTAACTTGCTTTTTTAACAAGATCAAATTCCAGAAAGCTTGAGTAAAAAGGATAGTTTTTTTTCCCTGAAAATCTGAGAAAAGTTAAATGTAGAATTAATTGTAAGAATATTCTAATATAATTAATCTTCCAGGTCAATAATGGATGATTAATAATTTTTATCTTAACTCTTTAAGAAAATGATCTGTCAGAGTGAGGGGGTTCATAAAAGGGCATGACTCTTATACCCATTAACTTAAACAAATATGAAAAGAATACTTAATATATCGTCTATTCTTAAGTGATAAAGATAGATTACTTATAGAAGTTATAAAGAAATAAAGTCCAGTAGAGGTGGCAGATGAGAAAATCCATTTTTATAACAGTGCAGTAGTTTGATAATACACATATGTAAAGAAAATTCAGAAGAGGAACAGAGATCTAACATAGTTTGATGGAGGATAACTAACTTACCCAAAAGAAGATGACACCAAGAAAAGGAACCAAACCAAACAGGACCAAGAATTATAGATGAGAATCAAAAGTATTCAAGTTATATATTCTATGATTCTTATCCTTCCTTCTCTTTTCTTCACCAAACATTCAAAGTATCTTTTATGAACTAGTACTCTTTTAGCACTGAAGCTAGGAAAATAAAGAAGAAGAAGAAGAAAAAAGATACTTTGTAATGTCTTTAGGCAAACTGGAAATTAGGTATTTTTTCTTATAAACATAAAATATATTTTTTAGAAGTTTTAGGTATCATCTTAAATTATCTTTAGGCTAAAAAATGGCAGATAACAATGGCAGATCTCAATGGCTTACAACTGAAAGGAAAAAATATACTAACACTGTTCCATATCTTATTTAAATATACTCCTGAAACTCCAGTAAATAAGGAAAAGTTATGCAGGTTGGGAAGAGCTTTGCTCAGTCATTCAAACAACTCACATCCCCAAAATTGCAAGACTTTCTTCAAATCACTGAGAAAAAATAGATAACAACAGCAAAATGGACTAAACACAAGTAGATATTTCATAAAATAAAAAATCTAAAAGGCTAAAAAACATAAAGAGCTGGTAAACCTTTTTGGTAATCAGAAAAATATAAAAATTAAAAAGAAATGATAATGGGTGCAGTGGCTCATGCCTGTAATCCCAGCAACTGGGGAGGTTAAGATGGGAGGATCCCTTGAACCCAGGAGTTCGAGGCTGCAGTGTGCTATCACTGTGCCACAGCACTTCAGCATAGGTGACAGAACAAGACCCTGACTCAAAAAAAAAAAAAAAAAAGTAATTTAAGTTAGGCTAAAATTTTTAAAGTCTAGAAAGACTAAGTATTGGTGATAAAGCAGAGTTATGGGAACTCTTATACACTACTGCTGAAAAATTAAATAGGCATAACCACTTTGGAAAAGTTTGACATTGCCTACATACTACAGATTAGTAAATTTATAAATAACATTTTTCATCTGCCCTCTTTTATTTTTATTATTACTATGATTCCTGCTATTGCTTTGCATCATCTAATTCACAGGACAACTAATTATTAACCTTCTGCCCCAAAGTTACCTTCCTACAGCATCCTTCATACCACATTATTCTCTTTGTGGATAGAGTTAATAGCTTCCAAGAGCCTATAAGTTTAATAAGCAACTATCAAGTGCCAGTAATTCTTCTAGGATGGGGGAGATGTTATTGAACAAGTAGAACTTACTTTGTAGTAGAAAGCCTGATGCTAAATCACTAATGGGGCAGAAAACATAATGTTTGGGAATGGTGAGTGCTATAAAGAAAAATAAGGTAAATAAATTAGAGCTAGTATATTTTAAAAAAATTGTCAGATAGGTAATGTGCCCACATCGTAACAAGGTTTAAGAGTGGCACATCTTACACACGGACCCGCGAATACCCATCCATCACACTAAATGAACTACAAAAGGATTAGCAAGTACATTTAAAAAAAAAAATTAAACAACAAACATATGTCTCTGTACATTTAACTGTTATTCTAACAAGTCTCATGTATACTTATATCTGAGACTTCATTTCATCTATCTTGTAGTATCTTAGAAGCCTGTTATTTCTTAGCCTGTAAACCCCAGGAGGCAGGGACTGTGACTCTGTATCACGGTAGCTCCTCTTGCCTTTCATTTATTTATTGAATTTAAATAGAGTGTTTCCTACTAAGTCACAAGTGTTCTCAAAAGAAGCCAAGACATCTTAATTCACCCTACATGATTTTTGGAAATAACTAAGATGTAAACAAAAGCAAAAAAATATAAACAGAAGCTCTAATTTGCTAGTTTTCTCTGCAATGCCTAAATGCCTCTGCTTATTCCTTAGCTATAATATGTGGTATTAGTAACGTTTGTAAATTAATGTTTATCAAGATAGTAGATTATGAGATTTTGTCTGCACTACCACTTCTCTGGTTAGATAGACTGTCACTTTATCAGGAGGCTCAATACTCTAGTGTTGGCTAAATTCAGCAAAGTGTCAAACTGGGCTTGTGTTTACCCTGATTTCTAAGTATAACTGCTATATTATTCACACGTCTTTGATGACTAAAAGTCCCTAAAAGTGACAATTAAATAAATCCATCATAAAGTTGAGAAAATAAGTTTTAATACTGGCACACTAACCAGATGATCAAACTATCTGAAGTCAATCTCAGTATGGGGAAGAGGGTCTGGTGGAATGCCTATTTTGAAAAAGTTCCTTGGGATATTGTGTATCATTCTCTGGCCAACCACAACCTCTCTCATACAATCTCCTCACTTCACAGATAAGAAAGCTAAAACTCAGAGAGATTACATAATTTGTAAAAATCATAGGAGCAATGAAAAGCAAAGCCAAGATTAGAATTCAGAACAGCTGTCTCTTGTCCTGTCAGAGTTCTTTTCAGTAAGCCTTGCTTTTTTCAAACTGGCTCTCTCAAAATCTATAACCTAGGGCAAATAAGACTGGAAGACGCTGTGCTAAGCAAAGTAAAAAACAATTACCTGAGAATTTCTTAAAATCTAAAATATGCAAACAAATGTTGAAATTCTCTAAAAGATGTAGAATTTTCAAAAGTATTTGGTAATTAGGTATCTTTATGTTTATTTGTTTTTTAGAAAATAACTATTATTAACAAAGCAATATAGAAAATGGTGGTTTGGGGAGCTTAAATCTGTCTCCTGTATTTTACACTTATTTTGAGTTCATTAAAACACATTAATAAGAATCTCAGGATACACAGTTTATAGATTATAAAGAAACCCTAAATTGATTTTACTAATCTACCAAAAATTATAAATTGTGAGGCAATTCTTAATTTTTAGTTAGTGGTAGATCCTATAAGTTCATTACTCAAATGTGATCTTTAAAAAAATTTTAATTTGATTTGATTGTTTTAGATAATGGGTCCTGCCATGTTGCCCAGGTTGGTCTTGAACTCCTGGGCTCAGGCAATCCTCCAGTCTTGGCCTCTCAAAGTGCTGGGATTATAGGCATGAGCCACTGTGCCTGGCCGAAATGTGATCTTTTGATCATTTAGGAATACTGGTCATTGGATTTACATTTCTACACATATAGAAATGAACTATATGTATTTAAATTTGTTATAAAAGAAAGCAGATCTGACTCAGTGAGGTCAGAGTTTTAAAAAGTAAATTAATGGCATACTTTAAAATAGATCTTAGTGAGTCTTTAAAGATGTTCAAGTTCCTAAAATTAATCATGTTTTATTCCTATTTCATGATTAAGGGATTTGGAATCTGCATTTCTGGCAAATATGCTTAAAATTTAATTCTTGCTTTGACAACAGGAATATTTGATTTTAATTGCTTTAAAACA
The DNA here is from genome assembly GCA_027257055.1 of Cephalopachus bancanus. NCBI lineage: Eukaryota > Metazoa > Chordata > Mammalia > Primates > Tarsiidae > Cephalopachus > Cephalopachus bancanus. The sequence continues at coordinate 2,502,873 of JAPVLO010000100.1, read as the reverse complement.
AACTGTAAAAATCAATAACAAAGAAGACAAAGTAGGTTTGAGTCTGTGATAAAAATAGGACCAAAATGCTACTGGTTATACAGGATCTGTTGTGAATAGGTCAGCTCAAGGTCCCAGGTAAACATCTTGTTTGTGTCCTGAAGCCTTGTTTTCTGCATGCCTTATACTCTCAGTAGGGTCTTCCTATGCGAGTCTAAACATCGGGCCACTGCACCCTATCGATCTTCTTTAAATCTCCAGAATAATAAATTTCAAGGCAACACAGCAGAAGCCGACTAAAGCCCTTTAATTACATCACTGCTGAAAGGAAATCATTGATCAATGGCATTATGGGAAAATAAACTGCCCCCCAAACCAGATCAAAGTCAATAAAATAGCTGACTAGCTGCCCCATTTGGGACTTCCGCTAGATTAGTGCTCATGGACAAGCAAAAGAGACGATTCTAATGCATGCTGCTTACTATCTTTTTGAAGCTCTCCCTGGCAGGTGTCATGCTCTGAGCATGGTTTTTGATTACTCTAATTAAATATAATATTATCAACAGATCTTTGTATTGATTCTTAAAATCTCCCCGTCTGAATGAAAAATTAAAAGCCTAGAGTGAAGGCTTCAGAGGGTAGCAGGTTATTTCAGTGATTTTAGCCCTTTATCAATTTTCTTAATGTTGTATTATTCTAATATTTATCAATATCAAGGTACCAATTACCTTAGAAATTTTAAATAACATGCAAAATGAATAATTTTAAAACTTGTTCTTCTTGGAGATTAGATAAAGTCTTTTCAACTACATGAAGTTACTTTCATTAAAGTATAAATTAATCATTTTTCCTGTTAAGTGTTGCTAACTGTGCTGGTCACTATTTGTTATAGATAGTATTGTTTAAACACATTGCCTATATATATATATATATATATATATATATATATATATATATATATATACATATATATATATATATATATATAAAATACAATATGGCAAAGAGTTCTGTTTTCTCAGAGAATTAATTCAGAAAATTGTGAAAACATTTTAATAATTTTATAATAGTTTATAAATAATAATAGCTATGTTTATAGTTTTCAAACAGGCAAGATTATTTCAATGTCTGAAATCATATTAATGCTATAAAATGACCATTTCAAAATGTTTTCTTCTGTTTAATTAGGGAGAACAACTTGCAACAAGTTTGAAAGTCTCAAATCTCTCTTCAAAAATGAGAAACTACAAATTATAACATGAAGTACTTATAAACTTATTGACAAATTTTCATGTAAAATTTCAGAATTATGTTAATAAGTTGTAATGTTACATTTAAAGTAAATTTGAGAATTTTAGGAATTATGTATATCTAAGAATATACAGAGGAAACCTAAACTATCAGATACAATGACTCATTTATGGATATTACTTTAGCTACCCGACCTAGCAAAAGCTAATAGCCATGCCTTCTTCCCATTCTACATTTCTTCTTATTCATTCCCTATTCCCTCAGGTGGTTCTCATTGCTAATGCCCAAATGGCATCAACCTGTTGTTTAGCACATCTATGAAAAGGCTAGCCTGCTGGCTAATTTACCAAGGGATTAAAGCCCTGAAACCACTTCAATCTGCTACTTTGTTTCCATGTAAAAGCCTTACCCATGACACCAGTTCCCTCATGTTAAAATTGAAAGTATCTTTAAAAGAAAGAAAAATCCAATGTAAAACTGTTTAATAGAGAAACCGCATGCCAAAAATAATATCCTGCACCTTAAACAGTGCTATGCAATTGCATTGTGTTAGTCCTCAAGTTTTGCATTATATATTAAAAAAGGATTTCGTGTATTAAATGTTTACCAGTTCATAAAATTACCAGAATTAACACAGGTGTCAATGGTGGTATGGGGAAGGGTGTGTGTGTGTAGCAGGAAGATAAATGTAAAATTGTATGTACACACAGTTAATTATGCCATAATATTTAAATAAAATAACATTTGTGTATATTTTATTGAATGAAAACAAATTATGATAACTATATTAATTCACACTAGAAAACACAGGTTCCAAAAAACTAATAAGGAGTTTTGAGTTTCTGATTTAATAATAATAAAAACATAAAGATTCATTATTCTCTTAAAAAGTGATAGGTAGATGTAGGAATTAACTTTTCTGTGAAAAGAAAACCCTGCTAGCTCTATTTTTTTAAATCAGAAAAGGCTTTAGTTGATACATTTTATACAGAAAACATTTATATTTTTCCTGTTCTGCTAAAGTTTAACATTTATAGTATAGTAATATTCACAGTGGTATTTTCCTTTTGTGACTTCTTTAATCCATGAAAACCATTACAACAGTTAACACAAAATTTGTGCTAAGTGACCATTAAAACATTGAAGTAAAAAACAAATTTTTAAAGATGAGTATTCATTACCCAATCTGAGTGAGGACAATTGAACAAACTGAAGGATGTAGTGAACCTACATTTATGTCTTATTAAGGAACAATAAACTAAAATGCAAGTGCACATTCACATTCATTACATCCTTGTTATACTTCAGTAAATCTTTTTTTTTTTTTAACCAATAACTTAAGGATTATCAGAATTAGAGTAGACTATATGTTAAAGAGGATACATTTCCACTCAATAATCTCAATTTTCTGTTTAAAGTTTTTCCCAGGCAAACTGAAAACAAATCAGTAAATTTACTGGACAAGATGTTATTTCACAATATTTTACTAATGTCTATTAAAACTTTGAGAAGCGAGGGAGGAAAAAGCACAACAAAACATATGACCCAATAAGAGCTAAATATAAAGTATTTTATAGCTTGTAGCAGTGACCTGGAATGGATCATTAATCAGGTAAAACAAATGTTATTGTTTCTCTCTTCATTCCTATACTATCATGACTAGTGTCCCTTATATTTATTGATGCCAACAGCACAGATTTGCTGGAATGAAAAACAATGCCAACAATGGATGTGTCAGTGACAAAGGTTTAAGAGAAATTAATGTGTTCTAAGTTAGGATCTGTGTGATATTCAAATTCAAAGTATTTCACACAAAGACAAGACACTCAAGGTCCCATTTCACTCACAATTTTATTATAGCGACAATTATGAAATTCTGACTGCCAATAAAAATACTGAATTTGATGTACTTTTCTGCAAAATTCATGGCCTTGAAAGATATTCTGCAAGCCGTCACCCCCAAGGACCATAATGGATTTGTCTTTAAAGAAAAATGTTTACAGTGTGAATGATCAAATGCATTTTATGTATGTTTCCACATTTTAAATCAAGAAATGTAAGTTATTTTTCTTAGTAGATATTTATTGACAAAATTCACATTAACTGGGATTTTGAGAAGCTCCTTAATCAAGTTTTATAATAATACAATACATTTTAAGTATTCCTTTTTCACCAAAAATAGCGTGAAATTTCCTTCTTATAGTATACAACATGGATGACTGTGCTGAATTTTATAAGGCCCAAATCTAATAATCATTAAACAAGTGTCTTGTTAAGTCAGTCATAAAATAGAAACATTATTAACCAATGTTAGTAAAAATAGCTTCCAGATTAGTCTTTAAACAATAAAGAAAATCGTTTTTTAATTTTCATTTATTGTAAATAAGTCAAAAGAGATTTCAACTAGAAAAGAGTGATTTTTCACATTTATATCTCTGTTGAAGGGCATTTCCTAAAAACAGAATTCTCTAGGCATAAAACAGCTAAATTTTACTTTTGACTAAAATAAAGTTTGAAGTGAACAGACACATTACTGATCACATCCTTTTTATCCACACAGAAGTAATCCACTTCAAAAAACATTTTTTTAATTCAGAGAAAAACCAAGAATAAGCTATACAATGGAGAATACTTTCTATCAACCCTCATAATTCACTAAAACCAGACTGCTTCTGTGCCTCTAAAAATGAAAACAAGACATTGGATGTAAAGCTTCAACAAACTATTATTACATGCTTTTCCAGTCCATTAAAAGAAAGTAATTTAATCAGTTTATAGTTTCTCAGGAAAATCTCATTCAGAGAAATTTTATTGCCAGCTATCTAAATAGTAAATACCTATTATCCTCTCAAAATGAGTTTTTGCTTGCCAAGGGCAAACCCATTGCTGTTATTGTAGAGCTCTGTCAGAGAAACAAGAAGTTAAAAAGGTTATAAAGATACCATTAACGTCATGGGACTGTCTTGTCAGGACTCAAAAATGCTTAGTAATTGAGGGTTGTATTCAAAGTATATTAGCACAGAAATAAACAGCATAGCTAGTATGATGCTTTAGGTTTTATTTTGTTATAGCCCAGAAAAATCACCTACAAACAGCTGAATACTCTAAATGTAGCTTCTGGAGAGCATAACTCATTTTATCTTCTCGCTCTAGCTTGAGTATTTAAAAAATATGTCAATAACATACATACAGCTTAAAGGCAAATCTAGATCCAACCAATGAGAACAACAGAGAAAGGTATAAATGATAACTAATTGGTCCTGACAGCATGTACCTTTGATAGAAGTATGAGGGTAAGCAAAGGGCAAATGTTCCTTAGTTAATTCATATATTCTAATTTAAAGAGAAACTGCTATAAAATAACATATTAGTGTTTATTAATATACAAAATGAGGAATGATTGCATTAAAACAGGCAGTATTTAACAGTATTAGCATAAAATAATTCTACCTCTGTATTACTTTTTATTACATCAATGATTTACAGAAATAAAATGATCTTCCTTGTTAATTTTCCAATTTTAGAGCTAAAGGACTAATTGCATAGAAAATATTGTACTTTTAAACAAATTTTGTAAATACATAATACAACTCTTGAAGTTATTCACCTGTCAGCTCTAACAATTTTATGAATAATAATTATTTAATGAAAATCTTCAGGGATATACTTGCCTTGAATTTTTTAATATAGATACCGTGCCTATACTTCCTCTCATAAGATCACTGTGTAAATATGGATATGCAAAGCTTATAAAAAGTAGTCTGACAAGAGTCTGATTTGTCTAAAATACCTGGCTTTTAATATGCCAAATATAAGCAGAGTAGGGGGGAGGGAGAGAGAGAGAGAGAGAGAGAGAGAGAGGGAGCGCGCGCGAGAGAGAGAGCTCTCTAATGTTAGTAAGATATTTTCTGACTGAGGAAGAAATTGGATGGTCAAATTTTAAGGGCAGCAAATGTCAAGTGAACAATGGAAGCACTGAAATAATTAAACTCTAGCTACAGTTACTTGAGGGAGATTCCACTAACTCAAACAAGCCTGCTTGGGGAATTTGTTTCTGCCTTCAAAGCCCAGCTCTGACATCATCTTCTCCATTTACTCTTCCTAAACTCCCCCACTATTCTCTTTCCTTTATACCTATAGAAAATTCTATTACACTTAGTACACCAAGTGTCTTCAAACAGGGAATGTGAACTCTTGATTCCCATATACTTAGCACCTATCATATTATCTACACACACAGTAAAGGGTTGGTAAATGTTCATTAAGTTGGCAATTAAACCATGGCCTTATCTGAACTGAAATCCAAAGTAATTTGTTTCTGTGAACCGGCCAAAGGCCTTATCACCTAGGCTTCAGTAAGTCTCCACATCTCTATATTTACATATAATTATTAAACATAAACATCTTACAAATTACTTTACCTGAATGAAAAGCTAATGTGATTCAGAAATGATGCTTGAAATTTATACACTTAGTTAGGTTTACTAAATGCCAGTGTTTGCTAATAGAAAAAGCAGTTCTGGATGCTAATCTCAAAGTGGTTATATAAATTATCAATACTCAAGTTGAGAAGATAAAAGAGAATACTCAGACCATGAAATTTCTTAGTCATTTTCTTTTAGTTCTCATACAATCTGGTTTTTATCCAGATGTTTCTTTTCTATTCTAATCTGTAAGTAAATAAATAAATGAATAAACAAACAAAGAAATAAATGGTGAGAGAAGCTGTTTTCTCATGCCAACCTGGAAAAACAAAAACAGATTATAGTAGCATTGAAAATGAGGAAAGGCTGTAAGAAGAAATAGATAAGAGGTTCTTTTCTGATGATACTCTCTTTCTCTGAAAATTCAATCAGAGAAAATCATCAGACATCTCTGTCAATTACAGTTATGTGTCTTAATGATGGGGACATGTTCTGAGAAATGTGGTGCGAGGCGATTTCGTCGTGTGAACACAAGAGAGTGTACTTACACTAACCTTAATGGTATCGCCTGCTACCCACCTAGGCTATATGGTATAGCCTATTGCTCCTATCTATAAACAAATACAACATGTTATATTACTGAATACTGTAGGTAGTTGAAAATAAATGGTATTTATATATCTAAATATAGAAGAGATACCATTAAAAATACAGTATAAAAGATTTAAAAATGGCACAGTTGTATGGGACACTTAGCACAAATAGAGCTTGGAGAACTGGAAGTTGTTCTAGTGAGTCAGTTGAGTGAGTGGTAAGTGAACATCTAGGACATTACTGTAAATTTTATAAATACTGAACACTCAGGCTACACTATATTTCTTTGAAAAATTCTTTCTTCAATAAGTTAACCTTAGTAACTTTTTTACTTTATAAACTTTAAAAAATTTTAAAGAACTTTTGGACTCCCTTAATAGTAACATTTAGCTTAAAGCACACACTATATAGCTATATAAAAATATTTTCTTTTAAACTCTTTATTCTATAAGCTTTTTTCTATTTTAAAAATTATTTATTATTTTGCTTTTTAAACTTTTTTGTTAAAAACTAAGACACAGCCGGGCTCGGTGGCTCAGCCTGTAATCCCGCGCCTTTGGGAGGCTGAGGTGAGTAGATTGCCTGAGCCTGCGGGTTCGAGACCCGCCTGGGCAGCGAGACCTCATCTCTACAATAAATCAAAAAATCAGCCGGGCGTGGTAGCGCATGCCTGTAATTCCGGCTACTTGGAAGGCTGAGGCGGAAGGATCACCGGAGCCCAGCAGGCGAGGCTGCGGTGGCTGGGAGTGGCCACTGCACTCCAGTCTGGGCGACTGAGTGAGACTCCAACTCAAAAAACAAAAATAACCCCAAAAAACCCCCCCAAAAACAAAACTAAGACACAAATACACACATTAGCCTACGCCTATACAAGGTCAAGATCATCAACATCACTGTCTTCTGCCTTCACATCTGGTCCCACTGAAGTTCTTCAGGGCAAAAACATGCATAGAGCTGTCAACTCCTATGATAACAATGCCTTCGTCTGGAATACCTCCTAAAGCATCTGCCTGAGACTGTTTTACAGTTAATTTTTTTAATAAGCAGGTGTACATTCTAAAGCAATTAAAAGTACAGTATAGTAAATACATAAACCAGTAACATAGTCATTTATCATCATCAAAAATTACATACTGTACATAAGCATATGTGTTATACTTTTATACAATTGGCAGTGCAGTAAGTTTGTAGACACCAGCATCACCACAAATGCATAATGTGTTGCAGTATCATATTAGGAAGTCTATGATGTTACTAGACCATAGGAATTCTTGAGTTCCATTATAATCTTATGGGACCACCATGGTATATGTGGTCTACTGTTGATCAAAACATCATTATGTGGTGCATAAATGTATATAACTCTCTAGTACATCTTTAGAAAAAGTAAATTCTGGTATTTTCTGGTAAATCTGATGAAATATCTCTTTGAGGTTCTATCTTTTAGAATAAGATTAGTAAATTAATTGTAGATATACTTCGCTAATGTTTTTGCTGTTCCTTCTTAATTTTGAAGGTTTTTAAAAATTTTAAAAATAGTACTTGCTTATTGGAGGAAAATAATTAAGTAATATATAAATGTATAAAATAAAATCTGAAAGTGTCCATCCTTACTCCTATTTTGCAGGTGTAGCTGGTCCACAGCTTGGCATGGAGAAGGCAATGTTACACAATGGGTAAGAACAGACTCTAGAGCCAGATGTGTACTAAGACTTTCTGCAATGATGGAACATACTAAATTATCTGTGCTGCCCAAATAAGAAAGCTAGTAGCCACATGTAGTTATTGAACGCTTGAAATGTGGATAGTATAAATAAGAAACTGAATTTTAAATTTTATATGATTTTAATCAATTTAAATTAAAATGTATATAGTTACGTGTTGCTAATTCTAGCTCTTACCCTTATCAGCTGTGTATCCTCAGGCAAGTAACTTAATATTTGTATTAGTTCTTAGCTCTTCTGTTATTAAAATGAGAATAATAGTATTTATCTCATAAGACTACAGTAAGGATTACAGAATCCATGTAATGATTTTAGAAGCATCTGAAACATGGTAAACATTCAGACTCTGTTGTGAGTTCAGCAAAATATATAATTCAAATATATACGTATACATACACACTGATAAATATATATAGCATTTTATCTTTAAAAAGTAGGCTCACACTATTGACATCATTCAGAAAGTCAATATTTTCAACCAATAATGTATTGTAGATGCCTTCCATGTAAAGTCATTAAAATATTTATTAAACACTTACTATGTGCCTAGTACTGTCCTAAGTGACTGGGCCATGATCTCAACCTTCAAGACAATAAATAAACAAAATAATTAGATCGTGGTAAACAAGGAAGGAACAGCCACTACAGATTATACTATAGTAGAGAGGGAAGGCTTCTCTGAGGAAGTAATAATTCACTTTCATCATTTTATAACTCACAGCCTGCTCCCTGCTATGGTTTGAATGTTTCACCTTCAAAGTTTATGTTGAACTGAATGTGTTAGTTCATACCTGTAATTCCAACACTTTTTGGGAAGCCAAGGCAGGAAAATCACTTGACCCCAGGAGTTTGAGACCAGCCTGGCCAACATAGAGACTTTGTCTCTCCAAAAAAAAAAAAAAAAAAATAGCTGGGCGTGGTTGCTTACACTTGAAGTTCCAGCTACTTGGAAGATTGAGGTGGAAGGACTGCCTGAGTCTAGAAGTTGGAGGCTGCTGTGACCTGTGAGCTGTAATCATGCCACTGCATTCCAGCCTGGGTGACAGAGTGAGAGCTTAATTAAAAAAAAAAAAAAAAGTTATGTTGCAATTTCATCTTCGTTGTGATAGTATTAAGAGGTAGAGCCTTTAGGAGGTGATTGGGCCATGAGGAATTCACCTTACTGGATTGGATCAGTGCCTTATAAAAGGGCCAGAGGGAACTAGCCAGGCCCTTTTTGCCTGTCCATTTCCTCTACCATGTGAAAGCACAGTATTTAAGGCACCATCTAGGAAGGAGAGATCAGGCCCTGATCAGACAGATATTGAACTTGCTGGTGCTTTAATCTTGGACTTCTGGCCTCCAGAACTGTGAGAAATAAATTTCTGTTCTTTATAAATTACCCAGTCTCAGGTATTTTGTTACATCAGCACTAACAGGCTAAGAAATTCCCCATTAAAGAGTCTTACACTCTCCCTGAGTTTTAATGCATCCCACAGACTTATGCTGCCCTGAGCCTAACCTACCCTCTCATAGTATCGTTAAATTCCTCCACTCTTCCTCTCACACCCATCAGAGAGCCTCACCACATGCCTAATGTCCCCTGCCCTCCCACTACCTCAGTTCAAACTTCCTACACCATCTGATACTGCATTCCTGTTTCACCCAATCTCAGTATGCATCCCATCTCCCAAATTGCTGTATCATGAGCCTCACCCCATCTCTGAATCTCATATTATTCCTGAGCTTTCACCCACTCCAAAACTCTTCACCAATTTATAATTTTTTTCTATCTCCTTTAAATCAATTCTGAATCACAAGGGGGTGACACTTAAGATGAGATCCTTTACATGAGACAGTCACGGAAAGAGCAGAGAGAGAGGTATGACAGGGAGAAGGAAAGAGAAAAGCAAGTTTAAATGATCTGAGGTGGGAAAAAGCTTACTGCATTTGAGGGCTTGAAAGAAAGATTGTGTGACTGTATCATACTAGTAATTCATTTACTGTTTTCATTATTACTTACATTAAAGTTGTCTCCAGTTCTCTACTATAACATATAGTGCTGTGATAAACATCCTTCTACACATCTTCGAAATATGTATTAATATTTCTGTAGAATGTTTTCTAGAAATGGAATGCTGGGTCATCTAAATTTTGAAAGGAACTGCCAACTCACTGCCAAAATGACTCACTGGGTATTAGGTCAAATGGTTTTCCATCTCCATATGTATGTATACACTCATACAGTATGTAAAACAGTATAATACAAACATGAAGCTAACTGAGGACTACACTCACCATGTCACTATTTCACATAGTGAATATTCTATGTTATGGCTAGAAGCCAATATAAAAAATTTCATTACTTGTCTCTTTCCAATTCCATTATTTTCTAGACTGAGGTACTTGTATTAGCTAGTCTAAACATTCTTTTAAAAGACCAATAAAATTCTAGTGCAACTTCGCCAAATGCTTCTGATTCAGCTGTGGATGTTGCTTGTTATCTTATGTAAACTAGCAGATCAATTATAAGAAAGTTTAGACATAACAGAATTTTTAAAAATAGATAAATAATAATATGATAAGTACTGAGCTAGTATATTGCTGGGGGTAAAACAATGGGTATCACTGATCCACCATCATCACTCACTAGATGTTTGACCTTTCTGAACTGCTTTCTCATATGTAAGGTGAGGCTAATAAAGGGGTGAGAATGCACATTAAGTGCATTAATCCAAGAAAAGTACATGGTACAATGCCTGGTGCATAGAAAGTACTCAATAAATCTTGGCCACGATTGTTGTTATTTTCTTTGAGCTTTGTATTGAGTTTGTAGTAATAACGTATATGTAAATCACTGGTGAAAGTGGCTTCCTATTATTATTGTCACATTCTTATGTCCTTCAGATATCCTAAACTCAATTTTACTAGCGGAGTCATACTACACTATAATTTTGCCATAGGCAGTTCTTATATGTCTGACATGTTATAGCATGTGGATAGATTAACACATCGACCTGAAAACACTATGATGTGAACTTGTTTCAGACTGCTAGCAAATTCTAGTAGCTCATTTTATTTATCTGGGTCCATTATTCAGAGGAATGTCCTTTGCCTTGGTATGAACAAACATCACAGATGCTTGTTTTCCTGACAAACAGAAACTTAAAAAAAAAAAGTCAGAGAAGATCTACCCTCATTTAAAAACAAAACAAGTGCCGGGCTCGGTGGTTCTTTGGGATTACAGGCTGAGGTGAGTGGATTGCCTGAGCCCGCGGGTTCGAGACCTGCCTGGGCAGGCGAGACCTCATCTCTACAATAAAATCAAAAAATTAGCCGGGCGTGGTAGCACGTGCTTGTAATTCCAGCTACTTGGAAGGCTGAGGCGGAAGGATCGCCGGAGCCCAGCAGGTCGAGGCTGCGGTGGCCGGGAGCGGCCACTGCACTCCAGTCTGGGCGACAGAGTGAGACTCCAACTCAAAAAACAAAAACAAAAACAAAAAAACCCAACAAAACAGTCACTGCCCCACCACCAAAAAGCAGCTCACATTTGGCATTTCTATGAATTGCTTATAATATACAGCAGACATTTCTGTGTCAGACCTGGGCAAAATGTTAAACATTTTACACTATTATTATAGTTAGCTAAAATGAGGTGCCTTTATACAAACATGGAGCTCATATAATATTAGGTATGAAGCAACTGAGCAGTGGTGGTTTTAGCTCCTGCTTCTGTTGATAAGTTTAACAGTGTTTCCCAAAAAAGTGTTATGGTAAACCACATTAAAACATAATGGTTAACTCCAATAAAGAATAACTCTTTAGCATATACAGAACAGGACTCTGCTGAACAAAAACTATCCTCTTAGCCAATATTCTCTTCCTTAGTGAAGAGAAGCAGCAATTGGTATCAGAACCCATTACAAATAAAATTGTAGACTATGGTATGGAGGTATTCAGAGTACATTATAATCAATTTTTAATCTAGAGGATGAGTTCAGTGATTTCCCCATGACATCTTCATCTTAAAGAACCATCCACAGTATTGTTTGCTTTCATTAACAGAGTTAGTAGATATTATCTTTAATTATTAGCATCAAAGACAGCAGCACTTCTTTTAGAATTCTGGCTTAATAAGGCTTATTTCACTCTACGTATGCTTTACATTATACAATGATCCCTACTTTACATCATATTTATAATTCAATGGATTTGCCTCCACTGACCTTCTGTGAAAAATATCTCAAACTAGATATTTTTGAAATGTCAAAGCTTCATTTGACTCTGATTTGACCTGCAAAATATCTTTTGACTGAGTCAAAGTACCACTTTATAACTTTTCATTCTTCTATCTGACTTTGGATTAGGCTCTGGGCACATGTAGACTTCAGTTCTTGACACCTACTGCCCTCCCAGTCCTGGAAATAAACAAAGTTTTTGTCTGTCGACAGTAAAATCCCTGAGATTCCAGAGTCAGCTGCTGGCAAGGGAATATTTATTTCAAACTGGCAAAGAAATAAAAGACAGTCAAGCACTTTAAAAGAAAGTGGTCTTAATTCTACCTCTTAACAGTTTTACACATTTAGTACACCATTACTAACAAGTTGTCTATTTTGAATACGGGAAGCCTAAGACATTTCTTCCTCCTGGCAAACTTAGGTATTTTCAGTGAGGACCATTTTAGTCACTTGTATAAAGAATGCTCGTCTGCTACAAGTTCTGAGATGAGAAATGACACAAACCAGAATGTAATAAGAAATTTTGTTCTTCTATGCCTTTTTTTTTTTTTTGAGTTGGAGTCTCACTCCATTGCCCAGGCTGGAGTGCAGTGGCATGATCACAATAATCATGGCTCATGGAGGCCTCAGGCAATACTTCCAATTCAGCATCTAGAGTAGCTGGGACTACAGGTGTGTGCCACAATGTCCGGCTAATTTTTTTTTTGTAGAGACCAGGTTTTGATATGTTGTCCAGGTTGGTCTCAAACTCACAGGCCCAAGGAATCCACCCACCTTGGCCTCCCAAAGGGCTGGGATTACAGCCACCACGTCCAGTCTATTATGCCAATTTTTAAAATGTCAACTATGAGCTGGGCTTGGTGGCTCGGCCTGTAATCCCGCGCCTTGGGAGGCTGAGGTGAGTGGATTGCCTGAGCCCGCGGGTTTGAGACCTGCCTGGGCAACTTGTTGAGACCTCATCTCTACAATAAAAAAATCAAAAAATTAGCCAGGTGTGTAGCGTGTGCCTGTAGTTCTGGCTACTTGGAAGGCTGAGGCAGAAGGATCGCTGGAGTCCAGCAGGTTGAGGCTGCGGTGGCAGGGAGAGCCAACTGCACTCCAGTCTGGGCGACAGAGTGAGACTCCAACTCAAAAAAAAAAAAAAAATGTCAACTATGATTCACTTCACTGCAATTCCACAAAATCAAAAAGGTAGGAAAAGGCAAAAGGATTAATTGCTTATAAAGTACAAAGGGATAATAAACCAACCAACTAGAGATTTTATTTTTTGATTTTTTATTATAAAATTGTGGGGTACAGTTAAGGGTTAGGTATACAAATGTGCATCGTTCAGGCACCCTTGTTAAGAAGGGGTGTCTCCCCGTCCCCAGACAGATCTTTAGTCCCACCTCCCTTCCCCTCCCTACCCCCCCATAGTTTCCCACCACTGTCAGTCCTTTTCTTATAGTATTATGATAGATGTTCAAGGTCCACTATATGAATGAGAACATGTGATACTCAGATCTTTGTTTCTGTGAGAGATCACTCAGTATTATAGACTCTAGTTCCATCCAGGTTGCTGTGAAATTCATGATTTTGTTCTTTTTTATGGCTGCAAAGTATTCCATCACGTATATGTACCACATTTTTAAAATCAAGTCCTCTTTTGATGGACAGCATGGTTGGTTCCAGGTTCTTGCTATTGTGAACAATGGTGCGATAAACATTTGTGTGCAGGTATCTTTTTTATAGAGTGATTTGAGTTCTTCAGGGTATATTCCCAGTATGAGGATTGCAGGGTCATATGGGAGGTCGATATTTAGAGCTTTTAGGAATCGCCACACTGCTTTCCAGAGGTTGCACTAGTTTACACTCCCACCAACAGTGTAGTAGTGTTCTCTTTTCACCACATCCTCTCTAGCATCTGTTATTTTTTGAATTATTGATAATTGCCTTTCTGATTGGAAGGTGGTATCTCAGTGTAGTTTTAATTTGCATCTCCTTGATGATTAGTGAAGTTGAACATTTCTTCATGTGTCTGTTGGCTGCTCGGATGTCTTCCTTTGTGAAGTGTCTGTTCATACCTTTTGCCCACTTTATAATGGGGTTGTTTGTTTTTTTTCTTTTCAGCACATTTGAGTTCCTTGTAGATCCAAGATGCTAGGCCTTTGTCAGACCTGTAAGTTGGCAAATACTTTTTCCCAGTCTTTGGTCTGTCTCCCTGCTCTCTTGATGGTATCTTTGGCTTTGCAGAAGCTTGTCAGTTTAATGAGGTCCCACTTGTCTATCTTATCTCTTATGGCCTGTGCATTTCGGGTATTGCTCAGGAAATGAATACCAGTTCCATTTTCCATGAGGGTGTGCTCTGCATTTTCTAAGGTTCTTATGGTTCTAAGATTCTTGAGGTTTTACATTTAGGTCTCTGATCCATTTAGAGTTAATTTTTGTGTATGGGGATAGATAGGGGTCTTGTTTGAGTCAATATGACTCTTGACCAAATGGACTTAATTGATACCTACAGAATACTCCATTCAACGACCACAGAATATATATTCTACTCATCACTGTGTGGAACGTACTCTAAGATCGACCACATAATTGGCCATAAATCAAACATAAGCAAATTTAAAAGGACCAAAATTTTACCATGCTCCTTCTTGGACCACAGTGGAATAAAAATAAACGTCAACACCAACAAGGTTCCCCCAAAACCCACAAAGACATGGACACTAAACAGCATGATGCTAAACAACTCATGGGTCAATGATCAAATCAAAACAGAGATTAAAAGATATCTGGAAACAAATGAAAATGAAGAAACATCTTACCAAAATCTAGGGGATGCCATGAAAACTGCAGTAAAAGGGGAATTCATATCTTTACAAACGCACATGAAGAAAATGGAAGGATCACAAATTAACAGCCTAACAAGCCACCTAGAGGAAGCTGGAAAAGCAAGACCACCAAAACCCTAATTTCAGCAGAAGAATCCACATCACCAAAATAAAAGCCCAAATCCAGGACATAGAAGACAAAAAGATAATACAAAAAAATCAATGAAACAAAAAGCGGGTTCTTTGAAAGGATAAACAAGATCGATGGTCCCCTTGCTAGACTAACCAAGAAAAAGATAGAAAAAGCCCAACTAAAGATTTTAAAAGATATAGTCCCAGAGTGAGAGGAATGGGTGGATGGATAAAGAACAATTCTAGAAGATAAATGCAACAATAATATTTATAAACTCACAATATTACCGATGTACTATTTCATCTCATATCTCATAATGATAATCTTTTAAGTTTAACCTTCATGTAGCTACATGAAGAAGTAGGTATATAATATCTTTGCAATTCAGAGATAGATGTCTTCTATTACATAAAAATACAATATGAACTAATTTTGGAAAGTCATTGGACTATATTTAATAGTATTCTTAAAAATTCAGTGGTCTGCATTTATCCTTTCATATAACATCACTGTGTAGTTACCAAAATCACAATGCACAGATCTACTCATTGATAAGTTTCACTTGTACACAGCATAACTATTTTAATATATTAAAATTAGAAATGACCATGTACTCTGATGAATCACTACAAATACTACTCCTGCCTAATTTTTAATTAACCTCTACTTCTCAGTTTCCATATTGGTACTCTGGGACCAATAAAATCATCCTGTTTATATTAAAATTATTGTTAAAAAAAAGACAAGTTGTATGTAAAGCAGTTAGAACGATGCCTGAGAAATAAATAATAAATGCTCAATAATTACTACAAAAAGCAATAGTTCCTTATTAATGCTACATTACACTTGTATCTTATTGTCAATTTCAAGCAATTTGGCTTTTTTATTTTATTTATTATTTTTACATAAATGTTACATTTAAACTGCCACAATATGAAAACATGTTGTTCCTCACTCAAACTTTTTTGGTTGTCTACCTCCCTCATTCAGACTGGCCAGGTCTAAGATCACTAACTATAGTTATGCAGGACAAAACTGGCCCTGGCCAGGCTCCATTTTGCTGGAGTCATTTTTTATGGCTTTAAATTCACTACTCTTCCATGGAAAGACTTTTGATAACAGTTTTTTTCATTTTGACTGTGGCTTTGGACTTTGAAGCATTAATTTGGCCCATCTAAACTCTACCAACAGTCACCTCACGGAAGGGGTTCAAAGAGAAGGCACTCTCTGCTTCTGGCCACGGGTCCTGAAATTAACATCCCTTAGTTGCTCCTCTGATTTAAGGCACAGCAAAATTGCTACTCAAATCTGTTACCTGTAGAAATTTTGCCTAAGCATAATTATCAAATGAGATCAAGATATTTTCCAGAAAAAAAAAAAAAGGAAAAGAAGGTCTATAACAGTACTCTCAACGGGAGTAGTTATTGTCCCTAAGTCACTCTGAAAATTTGTGATAATGTATTCAGTTGGGAGACTGAGAGAGGCAAGTAGCATTAAGTAGGTATAGGCCAAGGATTTTGGATGTTCTGCATTGCTCTAGAAAGAATTATCCAATGTCCCACATGACTTCTGAGTACTTGTTGGGAGCCAGCCATGGAGGCCCACTGAGCGTTAGGGATCAGGAAGGGCTGTTGACCCCGAGACCACTAGGATGCGTTCGGGAGCTATTGACCCCATTTCCTCCCCCTTTCTGCTCAGCACTAACCAGATTAAGCTCCTGTGAGCTCAAAACATAGAAACTCTGAGATCAGAACGAACACAAGCTAACTTTAGAAGCTCATTGCTCCCCTTCTTCCACAAACTGCAGTTTTGGCTTTCACACAACTTATAATTCAAACTCGTGTCACATCGAAGAGCCTTAGTATTGGTCACAGGCTTCTGGGTCATGATCTTAGGATTTACTGAAGGTGTAAATTGTAGAATATAGTTTTAGAAGACAGCCATTTTGTTGAAAGAATGCGGCTGGGTTACTTGCAGGTAGCCCACTGTGAACTTTGGACTAGGCCACATTCCAAACATTCTGGGATGGGCCACTTTCCTTTGTAAAGTAAATACTTAAGCTTCTATAGAATTGTTTAACTTGGCATAAATCAATCAGTTTAGGATGAAAAAGGTTTATAGAATATGTCAGTCACAGATTAGGTTATCCTTTGCTATGGGATTTTATGATTATCATATGAAAAGGGTTTAAAGGCAATCATTGATTAAGTTTTCATGGATTAAGGTTTCTGGTGGGTGGGGGATGCCCCTCCCACATCTGACTTTGTGTATAAAAGACCCGTTGTAATTCCCAATAACACACATTGCTTCTGCACTAGACCGGAGTCCAGTCTCTTTTTTTCTCTCTCTCTCTCTTTCTCTCTTCTTCCCCCCAATCGCCGACGCCGTCTCCACCTTTGGGGTACTCTGAACCTGGCTGGAGCTGGTCCCCAGCAAATACTAATACCCTTTCCAGACATACATGTAGGTAAAAATTCTTTTTGATAATTATTTGAGTTTGAAAACTATTTACATGTAAACACAAAAAACTTTTGGACATGTCTTAACTCATGCTGAATTTTCCAGGATGCACCAACTGAATAAATCAAAAGAATATTATGCTTTTCTTTGTTGCTACTATTTCAGAAGGGCAACATCATACACAGTATATGAGTTGCAATGATATAAAACATTTGTATTAATTTGCACTGATATCTATTACATTTATTTATATGTGTATATAAGCATATGTGTGTATGTGTATCTATATTTCAAAATATCAAACATATAGAAAAGGTTGACAGCATTTAGTTGAATATTTGAAATTGGGTTTTATAGCTTTGTCTACAATATGTTATACCCCAAATACTTTTCTAGTGAAGCAATCAGATTGTAAAAATAGGTAAATATTTTACAAAGAAATAATGTTTTATTCTAATATTCACCGGAACACTCTGCTTTTCTTCAGGTTAGAACTATAGAAAAATAAGCAACTGATGAAAGATATATATTTACTTTAATTTTAAGAAAGAAGGGGGCAACATCCTTTAATCCAAGTCTAATTACTATCAGTACTTTCATTTATTTTTCTGATTTTTCCTGTCAGAATAATCACTCTTTCCATAAGCCTTTCTACTTACCAATCATTTTTACAATCATTTAACTCTGGCTTATATAATTGTTATATCTACAGCTGTTCCTCCAACTTGGCAATAAACTTCAAGAGGTAAGGATTATATTAAAGACTAATTTTGGCTTTCATAATGTCTAGTAAAGTATCAAAATAGATCTACTTTTATTATTGGGATTATATTGCCTTTTTTTTGAGTTGGAGTCTCACTCTGTCACCCAGGCTGGAGTGCAGTGGCACACTTGCAGTCACTCCAGAGTCGACCTGGTAGGCTCTCAGGCAATCCCTCTCCCTCAGCCTTCCAAGTAGCCAGAACTACAGACAAGTGCTACCATGCCTGGCTAATTTCTTATTTATTGTAGAGACGAGGTCTCACCAAGTTGCCCGGGCTGGTCTCGAACCCGCGGGCTCAGACAATCCACTCACCTTGGCCTCCCAAAGTGCTGGGATTACAGGTTGAGCCATAAAGCCCGGCCCCTTTTTAAACAATGAAACCTTTGACAAGTCATCTAACCTCTCTAAGCCTCACTTCTTCATGATTACAATGGAAATATTAGTATCTACACTGTTTATTTTATAAAAGTATGTGGGAATCATGAAATAATGGAAGGGAAGATGTTTTGAAAATGGTTACAGAATACACAAGCACAGAGTGATATTAACACTAATATATCAAAGATCATTTTTTCCACAAATATGCTAGAGTTGTTTAAAGTGATTTCATAATGTGTATAAATCAGTTTTTTAAAATAATTTATATCCAATCTTATAATGAAAACTAGAGTGAATTAATCCATGCAAGAAAATTTTACATTATATTAATGTTTGATAAAATACATCTATTCGAATAAGTAAAGAAGACTTCCTTGGAAGTCAGCTAATATTGTACAAAGATCAACAGACTGGAATATTGCACTAGGTAAATAGATCTATCTAGTTAATTATTTCACTGATGACTTCTCCATACTTATTTGGCACTTCCAGTACATTAAACCAAGTTTCTTAGCCTGCCAAAATGATAGATCATGCTTCTGTTCATTCCTTTTATCACCATGCTATTTTCAGTATGTGTGCATGTGTGTCTTTACATCATTGAGATGTCTTAAGAACTTCTGGTGAGGACAAAGAGCCAACTATTTTGAGAAGGCTCATTTCACAAAACATTGCATGTGTCAATTAAGATTTTTTTTGAACAAATGTTTTTAAAATATTGTACAAGGAGGAACAAATGCTCCTTTTCTCTCCAACTAAGTCTTATCTTTGGTCACACACTAAAAGGTTTTCATGGCAGTTTGTATGGATCTGGAATTTATACAATATCAATATTTATAAATACTTATGGTTTCTCCCTTTTTCAC
Source organism: Cephalopachus bancanus (assembly GCA_027257055.1). NCBI lineage: Eukaryota > Metazoa > Chordata > Mammalia > Primates > Tarsiidae > Cephalopachus > Cephalopachus bancanus. The sequence continues at coordinate 2,483,271 of JAPVLO010000100.1, read as the reverse complement.
AGAAGTTTAAATAATTAGCAAAGATATTAAGGCACAGTGTCCAGTGAAGTACTGAAATTTTAAATACAAACACTGAAGATCACCAATGAATTTGGAGTGGATGGTTCACAGTTATGCTTCTAGTTGACTTAAATCTTTTTTTTAATAAGCTAAAGGAGCTACTTTAAGGATATATGCTACAACTATTACTTAACTAGTAGGCTGTTTCTGTCTCTTACTAAGCAAACAGTATTCACTTGATTTTACTGGTTCTTTTAAAAGTTCCCAAATTGCTTGATCAGTATTCCAGGTCTAAAGTTGGAGTGGTCCAGAACTGAGTGGCATAGATAAGCCCCAAAGGGAGACGGGAAACTTCATTGGCCAGAGGGTTTTATAATTAAATGTGACTGAATGGCTTTTAATTGCCTGTAGTACTCAGAGAAATGAGACAGGTTTATCAGAGATAATCCTGATTATTTATTTGAGATATATATAAAGGCAGATATTTCCCTAATTACTCAGAGGTTACATTTGGAAAATAATTCAGTTGCTATACTGTAAGTTATCCTTAACAGCTAATCTTAGAGATTATAACTATATTATATAAGGAAATCTTGATTAATTTTAAAAATATAAAACATATACACATAATTTAGCTCTGAGACTTTACTTTGCATGATCCAAAAGAAATATTTAACTGGGGCAAAAAGCAAAAAATTTAAAAACAGAGTCAAAATTTTTTCTTTCAAAGACCTCTGGCATTCACAAATTGTCTCAGTATAATTGGGATATAAAATTCCCATATTCTTTCTTTTCTGGCACCATTTTTTAGAGAAAGCGTTGATTATTATAATTTTATCTTATCACTAAGTAATAAATACGACAATAAATTCTTTCAGATTCCCTTGCAGCCAAGACTACGATCATTTTTGCTTGTTTTCTTAATGTTGGTGCAAAACTAAACCAAAGTTTTTTTTTTAATGAAAAAGTCGCCGGGCTCGGTGGCTCAGCCTGTAATCCCAGCGCTTTGGGAGGCTGAGGTGAGTGGATTGCCTGAGCAACTCACCTCACTTCATGTTCGAGACCCGCCTGGGGAACTTGGCGAGACCTCATCTCCACAATAAATTAAAAAATTAGCCGGGTGTGGTAGTGCGCGCCTGTAGTTCCAGCTACTTGGAAGGCTGAGGCTGAAGGATCGCCGGAACCCAGCAGGTCGAGGCTGCGGTGGCCGGGAGTGGCCACTGCCCTCCAATCTGGGCGACAAAGTGAGACTACAAATCAAAAAAAAAAAGAAAAAGTCACCAAGAAATAGAATTTTATATGTGAGTTTGGGTTATATTATATGGTATTTTGTTATATAAAACAAGGAATAATATGTACTTCATGAGAGTTTTTCAGAAATGAAACGTTTCTTATTTCACTGTTGTTTCCTCAAAATATTCACTTTATTTCCATATGCTACTATGGGCAATAAAGCCATTCTTTCATAGAATGGCTTCTATAAAGTCTCTTCTTTTCTATGATTTCACAATGATAGGTAATAAAACTATCTCTTTTGTCCAGTAAGAATATGACTCACATTGTAGTGTCAGGAAAATTACATTAAAATAGTCGAGTAGGATATTTAATAAAAAATGTCTAAAATAAGTGATTGATTCAGATTTTTAGATAGCACAAACATATAAATATTATAAACAAAAGAAAGAACCTTTCACAGTAGACTCAGGGCCAATAAGTGGGAAAGAGAAATACTCCTTCTTCCTTCCTTTGTAACCCTGCATTCCATAAATAAGGAATCAGAGACATTAAATGATTAGGCTACAACAACAATGAATGTGCAGAGAAACTGGGCCATTTTCACTTGGGGGAAAAGTGCAGAAGAGCTGGAGTTCAAATTCCACTTCCTAATTCCTATTTCTAAATAAAAAGAAAGAGAACATTGGTGATAGAAAATTCCAAAGTTCACTGAATACAAAATTTAATTTCCTAGTTATTTCTTTTATGCTACAGCACTAATGAGAAATAAATGACAGCAAAAGAAGAAAGCCACCCTAATTCAGCAAGAATTTTTTAAATATGGAAACGAACTTTAAATGTTTGCATGTAGATATACATACTTATTTACAGACAAGAAGCCCTAAGACTGTCTCAATAGCTTATTTCTTATAATATGTAAAGTTAATATGCTGTGAATTAGGCAAACAACCCTCACCTCTGCACCATAAGACAAATGGAAAGGACAGAGTATCTAACCTCACCACTGCCACCTATATTCTCACAGAAACCTATGTGCTCTGTCTTACTTATTTTTTTATCACAGTCTAAATTCTCACTTTGTTATTAAGGAGATAATAATGTCAATACATGCAGCTGCTAAATGCAGGTAAAAGTAATTTGTAACCTTTATACAAGGTCTTTATCGAAGACCTATCTAGAGCTACTTATATAGTGATTGCAATTCCAGTTTTCATAATTCAATACAGCATAAGTTTTCTAAGTATTAACACACCTTTTTTTGGTGTAATACTGTTTTTCCATTATTTTAAAAAATCTGAAGTGTGGCTCATGTTTTGACATATTTCCAGAAAGCTATATATTACATTAAAGTTCAACAACAGAAAACAATCTGGCCACAGACAAAAGTCAGTCTTTTCCTTCACCTTCATTTTAAAACTCTTATTTCAAGTCTAATTTCCTGGTTATTGGGTTATTGTATTACTAGTGAGGTTGAGTGATATTAATTTCCCCCAAGGCTATTTTGTGTTCCATTTACTTCCAGAGTTCTCTGAAAAAGTCATCTTAGAATTGAAGAGGGAAATAGGAAAATGTTAAGAGATATGTTAGGGGGTATCTTGGCTCTGGATACTTAACAAAATACCATGAACTGTGCAGCTTAAACAACAAAAATTAATTTTTTTCACAGTTCTGGAGTCTTGAAGTTCACAATCAAGGTGTCAACCTCACTGGTTTCTGAGAGGGGCTCTCTTCCTAGGTAGTAGGTGGTCACTGCCTCAATGTGTACTCACATTGCGTAATGGGGATAGGGAGCAAGTTCTCCGGTGTCTCTTTTTATGAGGGTACTTACTACTCCCATTCTGAGGGCCCTAACCTCCTAACCTTATCTAAACCTAATTTTTCCAAAAGTTCTGTCTCCAAATATTACTTCATAGGGGATTGGGTTTCAACATGCATTTGAGGAGGCAGGGGACACAATTCAGTTCAAGGAAGAGGGATGAAGAGAGACAAGTGCAGATGGAGGCTGCAGGCCTGGTTCTGACCCTTCCCTGGACCTGGAGCACTTTGCCTTTCCCCAGTGCTAGATTTCCATGGCTCCCCCCTCCCTTTCTCTCCTCCAGAGTCAAGCCCACTTTCTCAGGGTCTTTTTCAGGATAATTATAACAATATTCACTTTAAAAACAAAATACCATTATTAAAATTAATATTTCAGATTCTACAAAATAAATGTACACATATTATTAATGTCATTTTGCTCTATGACCTAATTACTACCTTTGTGCTACATTAAGTATAGACTCCTAGTGGGGACTCAAAAGCATTAATTCATTTTCTTCCCTCTCCTTCTCCATTATATTCTTCTTCATTTTTTCAGATTTATTTGCCGAAGTCGCTCTTTGGCAATCTTTTCCACTGGGCTGTAGACCTGATAGTAAATATTTATCTTTTGTTAATGATTCCTCTTATCTATATAACTGGGTTGGCTCTGCAATGGATTTTAAGCTAAACAGAAGTAAATCTTCATGCATGAACTTAAAAATTATACTTAGATCTCCCAATATACAGATTGAAAGCCTCAATGATGGCTGTGCTTGTTGGCTCAGCCTGTAATCCCAGCACTTTGGGAGGCCGAGGTGAGTAGATTGCCTGAGCCCGGGAGTTCGAGACCCATCCGGGCAACTTGGCGAGACCTCGTCTCTACAATAAATCAAAAATTAACCAGGCATGATAGTGCACACCTGTAGTTCCGGCTACTTGGAAAGCTGAGGTGCAAGGATCGCTGGAGCCCAGGAGGTCAAGGTTGCAGTGGCCGTGAGTGTGCCATTGCACTCCAGTGTGGACAACAGAGTGAGACTCCAACTCAAAAAAAAAAAAGCCTTGATGAGAATAGGTCTTGATGAGAACAGCTATGGTGGCAAGGGCCTACAGTAATCCCAGCTACTTGGGAAGCTGAGGCAGGAGTATTTCTTTAGCCCAGGAGTTTGAGGCTGCAGTGTGTTATGGTCCTATCTGTGAGTAGCTACCACTCACACTCCAGCCTGGGCAACATAGTGAGTCCTCATCTCATAAAAGAGAAAAGAATATAGGCTTTAAAGTCAGATTGCCTAGTCTAAGTATAGACTCTACCACTTCAGGATCTGTATAACTTTGGAGAAATTATGCAAACTTCAGAGTTTTATTAAATGCATATATATCCTAAAGGGAAGGGGGATATAACTCCTGCAGAAACTCTTGCTCAAGGTCTCCTTGTTTGGAAATTATACGATTGCTTTCATATGCTTTCTAGAGAATGGAATCCAGTGTCTTAATGTCCAAAATGAGCTACAAGGGTTGTATTTTGCTTTACATAAGAATTTTCAACAAATGAAGAAAATTCTAAATCAGTATAATCCAGGTGTACCCTCAGACCATGGCCATGGGCTACAAAAAAAACCCGTCATATACACCCTTTTATTCAAATGGTATATCAACCCAGAGGTCCTTGATGACATGGTGAGCAAAGATTTCAATTTTTGGCAGAGAGCTGGAAACAGTATCTTAGCACTGTTATATAAGAAGGGACAGTAAAAATCTTCCACCCCCCTTTTCTTTGGTGTCCTGAAATTTTAATCTTATGAAAACTAAAGCAATCAAAGTAAGGTCTAGCTTGTGAGGCAAACCATTTCTAATTTTGGCAGATAATCTTTTAGGCAACTGAAATAACAGTGGCTCTCTCTTCTTTTCTTGGTCTATTCTAGCTATGATTATATTCTGCCCTAAGTTAAATGAAACAATACATGTGATATGCATACCATAATAACTGACGCAAGTTTCCTTCCTTTTCCTAATAAAATCAGGATGGATATGAAGAGAAAACTAGCAGATCACTACAATGTGAATGATATGAAGAAAATAAACAATTTTCCAAAAAGTCATTTTGTTCTTTTTTTTTCATTCTTATGAGCATGCTGCTTACCTCTTTCCAACTTTAAGAGGCATTTAAGACAATTTGCTTCCCAACAGACTGTAAGCCCTAAATTTCTGGCTTGTAAACTCTGTTAATCACATGGGATCTGATGAAAGCCAATGTTTCTAACCCGGAATTGTACTCCACATCTTTATAATTATAATAAAAAAACAAAAATTTAAGTCTTAACAAAAAGACAGCCAATGTTTCCAACTTTTAAGCCCTTATCACCCCTACACATACACACAAATGCAAATTAAACAACAAAAACTCAGTCACATCTAAGGTCCTTGGTTTCTGTGTAATAGTGTATTGGTCATATAACATAGCCTCAAGCAGCGATCTCACTATAAAGTCCATGTTAACAGTGATTTAGCTGTATTAGTCTATTAAAGAGTTTTGGTTTTTTAGTTGACATCTCACTCTGTCATCCAGGATGGAGTGCAATGGCATGCTCAGGGCTACCACAGCCTCGACCTTCTGGGCTCAGATGATCCTTCTGCCTAAGCCTTTCAAGTAGCTGGAACTACATGTGTGCGTCCCCATACCTGGCTAATTTTAAAATTTAAATTAGACGAGGTTTTGCCAAGTTGCCCAGGCTGGTCTTGAACACCTGGGCTCAGGTAATCCTCTCATCTACACCCCCCAAAGTGCAGGGAGTACAGGCATGAGTCACAGTGCATGACCTATTAAAAGCTTTTAAAGGTGGAAATCATGTTCTAACTTTCACTGAGAATAAATTGGGTACAGAGGGATTTACTTTGTTGGCAAAACTAAAGTGTATTAAATAATTAAAGATTGCATATGATTTTAAAATAAATATTTAAAATTACTGAGTTCAATTTATTTTAAGGTGTTAGAAATTCATACATTTTACTGCAGGTATTTAAATGTATTTCTTAATAAATTAAAAAGCATTAGTTAAAAAACATCTGAATAATAGGCTCTTTACCCTAAAAGGGAAAAATGATGTCTACAAAGTTAAAAGACATAAAACTGCCTTTTTAAAAAACGCCTTTTCTAAAGCAGATATTGCATATGCTTTCTAAAAGATATAATACCTTAAAAAATATATTCACTCAATACCTTGCAATCATCTCTAAATCTAATGGTACATAAATGCTTGTCATCAGAGACAAAATTCTTCAATGACTGCTAAAATGAAAATCAAAAAATTATTATAATCTAGTAGTTTGGCTTGCAGCAAGCATTAATCAGAAGTCATAATAAATCCACATGCTTCTTTAGACAGCACATTAGTCAAACAGTTTTCTATGATAACGACAATGACTAATGGGCTCTGAGTTAGAAGGGTCAATCATAAACTCATCAAATGCTTCATTTAATTTCTTAATTTGGACAAACACAATTTGTTTATGGGCAAGATATCAGGTGTTCATGAATGAATAATGGCTATGAAACCAAACTCCATTAATCAGCTCGTGATTACAAATGACTTAGAGATTGTTTATTCTAATTTCATTCATTTGGGTCAACAAAGAAAACATGAGCAAATGAAACCATTTGGAAAAAATGGTTCTCCATATTTAATAAGGCAATGATAAATACTCTTTCAATAACTGTATCAAAAGGACTTTATTACTCAGGTTGATACCACTCCTTTTCTACAACTGAGTTGTTAATGCCAATGATTTATAAAGAAACCAGGTAGGGAAAAACTAGAAACAAAATAGTATACTCTTCAATACAACAAAAGTTACACTCCTTTGATGGTTCTCTCTGATTCTTCAGGCAGAGGTAGCTACTCCCATGTTCCCACCTCTCTTTTTAACACTTGGTCTGACACATAGTAGTAGGGTCTCAAATATTTCAAGTGTAGATGAATGGTTTATAATACTATGCTATATCGTATGTACACTGTTTGCACAGCTCTCTCCTACACTAGGACTGTGAGCTCCAAGGGGGCAGGAACAATGAGTGTCTTAGGAATCTCTGCAGTCCCATTGCCTAACATAAGGTCTGGCACAATTTATTTTTGTATAGATAAATTCTAATGCAAAGTACTCTGTCATGTAAAATTCTGACTAGTTAAGTAATTTCACTGAGAAATATGTTCTGTATTATTTTGAAAGTACCTAAAGAAGTAAATTTCACTGCAATTACTGAAAGACATCTGTTCTCCCTTCACCTACTTCTTCCTTTTCCTACTGTCATTAAATGGTTCGTAGGGACTCGCTGAAGCCTAAAGCCACTGATTGATCTGGTTGCCATCAGGTGCTTTGCTGGATCAGCTTTACTTGCTCCTTCTGACCCACTCTGTAGCCTCCTCCATCCTAAGCTGGTTGATGAACTTTGTGTACAGCATCACATAGGTTGCCTTGCCCTTGAGCTACTGTTTGGGTATGGCCAATAAAGGACACTGAAGGGAGATAAACTAGAGGGCAAGAGGAAAGAGAGGCAGTGCTTCTTTCCTGCTGATCTGTAGCTTTATGGTGGCTATGTTTCTCTACTGAAGGCCCAGGTTCTGTTGGGGCTGACTTCTTTAATACCTCTCACAATGTTCTACAACTGCCTTTTTCTCTTTTCCTTTTCAGGCCTGAGGTGGTCAAGACTCATAGCTGTTGCTAGGCCAGGAATCTTGAAGGTTCACCGTAAACCTGCCCAAATCTTTTTCAACAGCCCCTGCATTACATTGATTATGCCTCTGCACGTGCCATGTTATCTCTTACTGCTACCCTGAGCTGTACACTTGCTTATCTTTGGCTCCTATTTCCTTTTAACCTCCCAAGGTCTGAGGCACATCTATAACCTATAGTAAGTTAGCTTAATACTGGCTTGTCTGTATGGTTCCAGCATGCTGATTCCAACTACTGTCTCATGACATTTAGACTCTGGTTTGGGTATCTTGATGGAAACTGTTTCTGCTTTTGACTTTGAACTTGGAATCAAAATCATGCCCTCCTGAGGGGTTGCTGAAGACAGTGTCTTGATGTCCTATCTGTTATCTGTTACTGATTCTTGAACTGATTCATTTCAACTCAGTCCTCACTCTTTGAGTCCCAGATTTCAAAACTAGGAAAAATAGGAAATTATCTTCACGAACATAAAATTCCTAATAGGTAGAAGTCCATAATGAATATGCTACTTCATAAAGAAACTAAATAAATAAATTTTTATAAATAACATACATAAGATCAAATTTATGACATTTTACTTAAAAACAATGAATGCTTCTCAGTTGTAAAAGACTTTCCTATAAAGATTTTATTTTTTTTAATCCCAAATATACTATTTTAAAAAAGGTCCTATCCCATGTACCTGCACCTATGGGTGAATGAATTTCCATGATTTAACTCTCTAGCACTAACCTGTTAAACTTCCAAAATGTAAATTTGTGGCTATCATTTTATAGTGCATTATAAACTTGTACACTGTCTTTAAAGATTTCAATTACAAAAGAAATACAAGCTTATTTTAAAAGAAATCAAAATACTATAGGAAAGCAGAAAATAAAAGTATACTACCTCTAACCATTACTTCTCTTACCATATATTTTGGTATTTTTCCAAGGCATTTCACGCATGTTAAAACACACATATACAGGTATTAGTAAAATAAATATGTACAGCATTGTCTTATACTTTTGCCTGTTCATGCTGTGTTCCCCTTAACAATTTGATAGACAAAAATCCTTCCTTGTCAGTCAGCACAAACAGCCCTGCCTCTTTTTCTTTAAAGCCTGCACAGCATTTTGCCAAACTGTCAGCCCTTCATATCCATAGAGGATTGATTTCAGGACTCTCCGTGGATACCAAAACCCTTGGATGCTCAAGCCCCTTGTATAAAATGGCATAGTAAGACCGGGTATGGTGGCTCACGCCTGTATTCCCAGCACTTTGGTAGGCTGAGGCAGGATGATTGCTTGAGGCCAGGCTGGAGTTTGAAGCCAGCCTGGAAAACATAGCAAGAGCTCAACAAAATAAAAATACATTTAAAAAAATAAAATAAAATAAAATAAAATGGCATAGTACAGTCAGCCTTCCACATCAATAGCTTCTATATCTACAGACATAAAGGGCTATTGTATCTCTATGTCTTCTTAAACAGAGTATTCCTGAATTTCATCCTTTCTTTTTGACACAGAACATCATTATGAACACCAAGTAGAGCGATATCCTTAACAGAGCATGTAGAGAGATCTGCCAGTCACTAGACTCCTGTAATTTTTTGAGATCTTTTGTCTGTTATTTATACTTTGTCTATATCTTTCTTGTCAGGAATTACTAAGCTTAATTTAAGCACTTTCTACTTTTATTTTCTAATTTATTCTAATTAATCTGAGGGAGGTTTAAGGGCAGCAGTGTCTTTACCAGTTCACTTCTTCTAATAAACAAGTTAAGATTATTCAATATCATAAATATACCACAGAGAGGTGACTGCCATAATTTTTAAGTTCTTCTTACTGAATTCTCTATGTGGTAAAAGGCGAAAATTTTATTAAGTCTAAAAGATGCAATTTTCAAGCAAAATTGACAGCATATTGGTTCAAGGTGAAAAAAGTTCAGGTAACTCAGTCATGGTCCTCCAATAGATCTAAGCAACTGTTTGTATTTTCTAACTCCATAGACATATTTGACCTAGAAATATTTTACCATTTCTAAGACATCCATCTTGAACATTTTTTATCTGAACTGATTACTAAAGGTCTCCATATACAGGTGAACCTTGAACAATGCAGGAGTTAGAGGTGACAATACCCATACAGTGCAAAATACAAGTAAACCTTTTGACTCCCCCCAAGTTTAACTACTAATAGCTTACTGTTAACTATTAATAGCCTACTCTTAATAGCCTTACCAACAACATAAACTGCCAATTAACATGTCTTTTGTATGTTATATATTTTATATACTGTATTCTTACAATAATGTAAGCTATAGAAAAGAAAATGTTATTTCAAAATCATAAGGAAGAGCTAGGTGCTGTGGCTCTTACCTGTAATCCCAGCTACTCAGGAGACTGAGGTAGAAGATCACCTGAGCCCAGGAGTCTGAAACTAGATTGGGCAACATAGTGAGACACCATCTCTAAAAATGTTTTTTTTTTGAGTTGGAGTCTCACTCTGTTGCCCAGACTGGAGTGCAGTGGTCGCTCCCGGCCACTGCCGCCTCGACCTGCAGGGCTCCGGCAATCCTTCCACCTCAGCCTTCCAAGTAGCCGGAATTACAAGCGTGCGCTACCACGCCCGGCTAATTTTTGGATTTTATTGCAGAGATGAGACCTCGCCTGCCCAGGCGGGTCTCAAACCCACAGGCTCAGGCAATTCACTCACCTCAGCCTCCCAAAGGCGCGTGATTACAGGCTGAGCCACCGAGCCCGGCTTCTAAAAATGTTTTTAAAATTAGCCACATCTGTAGTCCTACCTACTTGGGATGCTGAGGTGGAAGGATCACTTGAGCCCAGCAATTTGAGTTTGCAGTGTGGTATGATTATCCCACTCGATCCAGCCTGGGTAACAGAGCAAGATTGTCTCTTTTTAAAATAATCATTAAAAAAATATTTACCACTCATTAAGTAGAAGAGAATCATAATGAAGGTCTTTATATTCATCATCTTCATGTAGAGTAAGCTGAGGAAGAGTAAGAGAAAGGGTTGGTATTACCTCAGGAGTGGCAGAGGCAGTGGAGGGGAAGGCAGGAGAGGCAGGCATGCTCATTGTAACTTTATGAAAATACATCATAATTTCTGTCTGACTTTTTGGCTTTTTCATTTCTCTGAAAATGTTTCCATACAGAAGCAATCCTCCGTCTACCTTTTGCTTTATTCAGTGCCCATATCATAGAAGGAACCATATTGTAAAAGAAGTCAAAAGCGGTCTTAAATAATTAAGATGCTTCTGATAGACTGTCTAAGGTTCATTTGTTTTAGGACAATGCTTCTTCTACATTTTGTTCCTCGCTGTCTGGAACTGGTTCAGAAGCACTCATTTTCATCAAGTCATCTTCTGCTACTTTCTTGGGGGTCTTCTTTATTAACTCTTGAATTTCTCCAAGATCCATATCTTGAAACCCTTCACCTTCCCCACCTTTTCTGCTATATATACAGCCTTTTTCATGGTTTCCTTGATTGGCTCTGATGGAAATCCCGTGAAGTCATACACAACATCTGGACAGTTTTGTCTAGAAGGAATTTATTGTTTCAGGTTTGAGGCTTTCAAGGCTTTTTCTATAATAACAATTCAGCCTCTAGATTAGGGTGTCATAAGGACCTTTAAGACTCATTACACATGGCACTCTGTGGGAAGACTTGTCAATGCTGTGGAAGAGAACCTTGACAAAAAGAAAATCATGGAAATCTGGAAGGATTACATATTTTTGCCCATTTGAAAGTCTGGCACTTTCTTTTTTTAAAAAAATATAATATATATATTTTTATTTTAAAGTTGTGGGGTACAGTTAAGGGTTAGGTATACAAATATTCATTGTGCAGGTACCCTTGTTGATGAGGTGTGCCCCCCTTTCCCCAGACAGATATTGACTACTGTTAATCCTACCTCCCTTCCCCTCCCTGCCCTCCCCCCATAGTTTCTCACCACTGTCAATCCTTTTCTTGTATTATTATGGTAGTTGTTCAAGGTCCACTTATAAGTGAGAACACGTGATGCTCAGATCTTTGTTTCTGTGAGAGATCACTCAGTATTATAAACTCTAATTCCATCCAGGTTGCTGCGAAATTCATGATTTTGTTCTTTTTTATGGCTGTGTAATATTCCATTGTGTATATGTACCACATTTTTTTAACCTAGTCCTCTTCTGATGAACAGCATGGTTGGTTTCATGATCTTGCTATTGTGAACAATGCTGCAATAAACATACGTGTGCAGGTTATCTTTTTTATAGAGTGACTTGAGTTCTTCAGGGTATATTCCCAGTAGGGGGATTGCGGGGTCATATGGAAGGTCAATTTTTAGAGCTTTTAGGAATCACCACACTGATTTCCACAGAGGCTGTACTAGTTTACACCCCACCAACAGTGCAGAAGTGTTCCCTTTTCGCCACATCCTCTCCAGCATCTCTTATTTTTTGAGTTATTGATAATGGCCATTCTGACTGGAGTTAGGTGGTATCTCAGTGTAGTTTTAATTTGCACCTCCTTGATGACTAGTGAGGCCGAACATTTCTTCATGTATCTGTTGGCCGCTCATATGTCTTCTTTTGAGAAGTAATCAAAAGTCCGGCATTTTCAATGGTGTAATCCTTCTAGACTTTCATGATGTTTTCTCTATCAGGATTCTCATCCATAGCATTAACAAGTCTTTCCATAGAGTACCATTTGTAATGAGTCTTAAAGTTCCTCATGACCCCTTGATCTAGAGGCTGAATTAGAGACACAGTGTTTGGGGGCAAGTAGACCACTTTGATGCCTTGTGTTGAATTCATAAGGTTCTAGGTGGCAGAGGCATTGTCCAGTATCCAAAGAACTTTAAAAGGTGGTGCTTTACTGGCAAGATACTTTCAGACTTTAGGGGAAAAGAATCAATAGGACCAATCGGGAAAAAAGAATTCTTGTCTAGGCCTTATTGCTATATAACTAAAAGACTGGCAGCTGGTATTTTCTTTCAACCTTAGGTTGGAAGGTTAGTAGCATTATACACAAGGGCTGTCCTGATCATAAATCTAACTGCATTTTCACAAAACAGTTGAGTTAGCTTATCCCTTACTTACTTAAACCCTGGTGCCTGCTTCTCTTCTTTACTAATAAATTGTCCTTTGTGACTTTTTTCTCCCCAGAACAGGGCCCTTTGGTCTACATTAAAAAACTGGTCAAGCAAATATCTTTTCTTTCAATGACTTTCTTAATGGCATCTGGGAACTTTGCTGCCTCTTGGTTGGCAGAAGCTGCTTTTCCTGTCTTGACTTTTTTTTTTTTTTTTTTTTTTGAGTTGGAGTCTCACTCTGCCGCCCAGGCTTGAGTGCAGTGGCACACTCACAGCCACCGCAGCCTCGACCTGCTGGGCTAAGGCAATCCTTCTGCCTCAGCCTTCCAAGTAGCTGGAACTACAGGTATGTACCACCATGCCCAGCTAATTTTTTGATTTATTGTAGAGATGAGGCCTCACTAAGTTGCCACTGCTGGTTTCAAACCTGTGGTCTCAGGCAATACTCTCACCTTGGCTTCCCAAGCTGCTGGGATTATAGGTGTGAGTCACTGCGTCTAGCCTTATCTTGACATTTTTAAAGACAAACTTCTTTGTAAAATTATCAAACCATCCTTTGCTGGCATTAAATTCTCCAGTTTTAGATCTTTCACCTTCCTTTTACTTTAACTTACCATATAATGACTTCACTTTTTCTCAGAACACTAAGAATCTATAGGTATGCCTTTCTTATGGCAATCCTGCACCTACATAAAAGTTCCATTTAAAATATGAGATAAATAAGCATTTTGTGAAAAATACAGGGTTTTCATGCCTGTTGACAAAGCTGCAGTGACAGCTTCACAAATTTCCATTTCTTTTTTTTTATAATGGTCCTTATTCTGAACTAATTTGTCTTGTAATGGTGAGGGCACCTCAACTGCAGAACTCAATCACAGTACATATCAAGTAATTCAACTTTTTCTTGTAATGTTAAGATTTTTCTCTACTTTTTGGGAGTGCTTCCAGCATCACAAGTGGCAATTCATATGGTCCCCATGGTGTTATTCAAGGTTTACAACATTGCACTAAACATGATGAAAAATACCTGGAACTGCAAAAGATCCTTTTTACTGAGAATGCAATTACTGGAGATACTAACTGCTCATGAGGAGACAATTAGGGTCACATAGCATTTTAAGTAGATACGACACTTGAGCTCACTGCAATAGCAAGAGTATGCGGCTAAGAAATTATTATAGTAATATATCACGTATAAGTTAACTTTATGTAGTTAGGATTTAATACTGCATCTTTCAATTTGTTTACATTTCTCTCATCTGCAAATGGTGCCATGTATGGTCTGTGCATGTTTGTGTGTGTTTTTATAAATTTTAACTTTCTATAATAGATTTGTGTATAATTTATGGTAACAATGATAAAACAGACTAGTATTACATATGTTTTCAGGATATATCCACATTTGTGTTTCTTAATATTTCTAGGTTACGCAGTTCATCTGTGAGATTTTTTCTTTAACATCAGTGACTTCAACACTATCTACAACTTTTAAAAATTGTTACAAATCTCCAAAAACTTTTCCAATATTTTTATGAAAAAAAAAACGTGGACTCACCCAGTTCAAACTTGTGTTGTTCAAGGATCAGCTATACAGAGTAAAATTTAATCTCAAATTTAGAATGAAATGATATAATGTTAAGGATAGAAAAAATACAACTTCAAAATATAAACATTATTATATTTGACAGCAATAATTCTAAATAAGCAAACTTTATATTCCCTCACCAAATATAAGCACAATATAATCTACAGTTATCTTAAATTTTTTAAAAAGTCTTCAGGGTGTTATTTCTCCAGAATTTTTCCAATAAAATACCCATCATGTTGACTTTCATAAAACTTATAAATTCAAAATTAAATAAAACTTATAAATTCAAAACTTCAAAATTATACAGTATGCCAAACAATATATCTAAAAATAAAAATATAAAATATCTGACAACTTGTAGACTCAGGTCAGAAGAGATTAAGAAAATAAAATAGGATAATATACAAAAGTGTTTTATAAACTGGGAATTGTTACACAAATATAAGAAATTATTCTTTTTATTTTTTAATCTTTTAGAGACAGGATCTCACTATGTTGCCAAGGCTGAAGTGTAGTGGCTGTTCACAGGTATAAACATAATATCTCTACCCTTGACCTCCTGGGTTCAAGTTATCCTCCTGCCTCCGCCTACTGAGTACCTGAAACGACAGTGCATGCCACTGTGTCTAGCCAAGGCATTATTAAATCAGAAAAAGTTGTCCAAACAGCACAAATATCAGTGCTATCACTGAAAGAGTATGATATGAGAGGGGACTCCCAAAACCCATAATTTATAAAAAATTGTGTATTTATTCTTACATGTTGAAACTTCAGTTACCTTCAATGTACTCTCCATTTGATGCAATATGCCTATCAAATGCTTTTTTCCACTGCTCAAAACAGTTTTTGAACTAGTCAATTTGGATAGCTTTTAGTGTTTTTGCCATTTTGGTTTCACCTCTTTCACATTGGCAAAACATTTCCCTTTGAGGACTTTTTTCATCCAGGGAAACAAAAAACGTCACTCAGGTTAAGATAGGGTGAAAAGGGGGTGGGGCACAAGAGTCATGCCACTTTTGGTCAAAATTGCTGAACATTCAGTACCGCGTGGACAGGTGCATTTGTATATCACCCATCAAGAAATGGGCAAATGTGCTGAAAGAATCTCCACCAAAAACAAACAAACAAACAAACAAATAAATAAATCAACTGAAGCCGAATACAGCCTCTCACAACGCTAGCTGGTACACTGATCCGAAAAGGTTCCTAGAACATTTACCTATCAGGGGAACCCTGTACTATAAGACACCTGCCCTCCTAAAAATAATTCCTGTTTATTCTGGGTCCCTCCTTCTATTTTACAACTTGAAATTTATGACATTTTATACAAAAATTGAAATTATTTTTGTTACAAATTATGTATATTTGCTTCTTCTGTAAGCTAACATTGGTGCAATGATTTTATCAGAAACAAAGAAAGCCAAAAGGTAGTGAACACTATTTTAAAAATGCTGTAAGACCTTAAAGGCTATCAATCTTGACCCAACTGGTATTTATACAACATCCAACAACTGCAGAATATACATTTCCTTCAAGTGCACATGGTACATTCACCAACAGACCATATCCTAGGCCAAAATCAAGTCTTAAAAAATTTAAAAGAAGAAATCAGATAGAGAACATGCGCTGACTTGCCTGTTCAACCAATATGGAGTAACAAGTATTGACTCAATTTAATCTCCTGCCTGAAACAATCCAAGAGTGGGTGAGGGGACACAGAAAAAAAAAATAGATGGAGCAATTAACTTTCAAAATACCAGACACCAGGCAATGAAGGAAAATGGAAGATAAAACAGATAAGCACTATGATTGCCGTGGCTGTCTTGTGTCTCCAGCCATGGTACAGGGAAAAGAAACCCAGGTTTAGCTTTGTAGACTTACTGAGTTGAGGAGACGGAGCTGTAGGCACCTGGGAGACCAAGGTACCAACAGTTTGCTAGACAGAGTACTAGAGAGAAAACTGCACAGAAAGAGAACTCAGAGATCTGAGGAGGGTCACAGTTAAAATAGTGATTGCCAAATGCAGTTGAAAAACTACCCAAGGCCAGAAAATGAATCACCTGATCTGTAGTGCCTAAAACAATACCTGGTGTATAAAAAGGACTAATTAAAAAAAGTTGAGGCCGGGATCAGTGGCTTAGTCTGTAATCCCAGTACTTTGGGAGACCAAGGCTAGGGGATTGCCTGAGCCCTCAGGTTCGAGACCAGCCCGGGTAACTTGGCAAGACCTTGTCTCCACATTAAAAAAAAACTAGCCGGGGTGGTAGTGCACACCTGTAGTGTATGGCTACTTGGAAGGCTGAGGTGGAAGGATTGCTGGAGCCTGGCAAGTCGACGCTGGGATGGCCATGAATGTGTCACTGTACTCTAGCCTGAGCGTCAGAGTGAGACTCCGACTCAAAAAAAAAAAAAAAAAAAATGATGAATGTTGAATATTTTAATGAATTCAAATGTTCTGTTATTTTTTTTTCCTAAAAGAAAGTACACAGTAAATTTAAATGGCATAAAATTTTCTTCTAAAGTGAGGGGGTAACAGAAAATAAAATTTAAAAGAGCCTTGAACTCCGGGGCTCAAGTGACCATCCTGACTCAGCCTCCTAAACAGCTGGAACTACAGTAGTACACCACCATGCTCAGCTGATATATATATATATATTTTTTTTTTTTTTTTTTTTTAGCAGAGAAGGAGTCTCACTACGTTGCTCAGACCGGTCTCAAACTACTGGCCTCAAACGATTCCATTGCTTTGGCCTCCCAAAGTGCTAGGAGAAAATTAACTTAAGAAAATGTAGATAGGCTTAGGCAAAATATATAATGTTCAAACTCACATTATGAAAAATATTTACATCATTATATTTTTATATATCTTTCTAGTAAGTGGTTTATTTCATATTATATAATAGCATTTATTTGTAAATATTTATTGTAAAGTATGAATATAAATGTACTTGCTTTGCTAAATGAATTTTATCCAGTAGCTTTATCCAATTTATACATATACATACATATACATACATACATACTGCTGAATATATATATGTGTGTGTGTGTGTATATATATATATATATATATGAGATGGCATCTCACTGTGTTGTCCAGAATGATCTCTAACTCCTGGCTTTAAGCGATTCTCCTGTCTTGGCCTCCAAGGTGCTGGGGATTACAGCATGAGACACTGCACCTAACCTTACTAGATTCATGAAAGTAGAAATAGTCAACAGTATCCATATAAATAAAAATTATTTTATCTAATCAACAATAATTTGTTAAGCCCTAATTATTTTTTCAGGGTCTTTGGTTAACATTTTAAGAATGGCTTTAGAATAACAAGGTAACAAAAAAAGTCTTCTTTTAAAGACAATTCTAAAAATCTCAAGGCCTTGGCAAATTACTATGTAAAACTGAGAAATGACAATCGTTTCAAGTATTACTTAAGAAGGAATTCATTACCTTATATTAAATAACTTAGAGTCACTAAATGGAATCTATTGCTGTCACATGAAAAATTATGAGACATTTATGGGGTTTAACATATTTCTTCCAAGAGGTACCCTAAGAACCACTACCCACAAAGTATTTAATTTAAAAACCATTAAATTCAAAATCTCTTATTTTAATTCAAAACTGAAAATTACCTTTTATGAGCATATGTAGCACTACATTGGCATACTAATTTTTAAAATTTCTGAAAACATTAGATCTATATGAGGTTTTTCAATCAGATAACATTTGATTAAAGTTGATTTAGATGAACTTAATATATTAAATGTACTGTAAAGAAATAGGGAAAGCTAGTCTGGAAACTTTTGCATGTATATATTTTTCATCACAAAACTTGAATAATCCTTTCTATAGTAGGGTTTACAATAAGGAAAATTCAGTTGTATTTTACTTGGTTGAAAACCACAGGCCTAAATGTCTGGGGATAAATTTTCCTTCCTAATTCAGTGATGGGGGTGAGAAGAAAACACACAAAGGTACATTCCAGACTTCCCTGTCCTTTCATTTTCTTTTTGTCAAACTACAACTCTGATTTTGTATGAATCAATGCAGTAATAAATTCTAAATTAAACGATAGTCCTCTATGAAAAGTCAACCTTACTAGTTTAGAATATTTTGAATTACATTATATATAAATAGGAGCATTTGATATGAGCTACAACTGTGGGTCCGATAACACAAGTCCTTACTCCTTAACCACCAAAATACCTAATCCATTAGAGTAATATGATACTAATTGTCCCCCTAATAGTCACACAGCATAAAACAATATTATAAATGTGCAAATAAGCTGCTTCAGTGCTTTCAATTATATCATGACAATGGTAAATATAGGGTGTTAGAGATATAGCCTCCATTATATGCCTCAGAATAATTGCCAACAAGGAGCAAAGCACTGCTTGTTGAAAAATTGGAGAAATTATTACAGAACAGCATATTCACTGTTGCCTGCAAGCAAAAGAATCCAATTTTACTTTTAATCGTCAGTATAGGATTGTACTTCAATGTTATATAAATGCACATTTACACAGGCTACTGGTGACATTCATCCATTATCTAACCAACAACAGAAAACACTTCTAATACCAGGGTACTGTGCTAGCTACTGAGGGACAAAAATTGACAGATCTTACCTAGAAGGAAGCATGCATAGAAATGGTTCTGATAAAGTATTCATAAGTGCTATGAATACAGGCTACCATATATGCAAAACAACATTTTAGAAAATTGAATCCAATAATAGATAAAAAGAAGTACATCATGTTCAAGTGGTGTTTCTCCCAGGAATATAAGATTGGCATAACATCTGAAAAACAAGTCAGGCGCAGTGGCTCAAGCCTGTAATCCCAGCACTTTTGGAGGCTGAGGCGAGAGGACTGCCTGAGACCAGGGGTTCGAGACCAGCCTGGGCAACTTAGTGAGACCTCATCTCTACAATAAATTAAAAAAAAACTAGCTGGGCGTGGTGGCTCACACCTGTAGTTCCAGCTACTTGGAAGGATGAAGTGGAAGCATTGCCTGAGCCCAGCAGGTTGAGGATGCGATGGCCGAGTGAGACTCTGACTCAATCAATCAATCAATCAATCAATCAATCAATCAGTAAATAAATAAATGAAAATCAACCAATAAAATGTAACATATCAATAAACTACTAAGAAAGAAAATATTTATAATCACCTCACCAAATCCAAAAAGGCATTTGATACAATAAAGCATTTATTACTGACAAAAACATGAAAGAAACTAGAAATAGAAGAAAATGTCCTAAAGCTAAAAAACAGTTGTCTATAAAAAGCCTATAGTTAATATCTTGCTTAATGGTAAAAGATTGAATGTGTTCTCCCTAAGATCATAAGTGAAGAAAATCTACTTTTATAGTTTCTCTTCAAAAACATGATGAAGATTCTAGCTAAACTAATAAGGCAGGAATAAAAAACAAAGGTGATTTTAAATCCAGATGATTTGAAATAAAAAAATAAAAATTTCTCTATTCACATCTAATATGATTCCATAGGTAAATGCCAAGAATTTCAAAAATTAATAATTTCTAAGTGAATTTAACAAGATGGCAGGACAAAAGTTAATTATTCAAAGTAGAATTATATTTCTACATACAAACAATGATGAATTGGGAATTGAAAAACCTGCTATTTACAATGACTCCCAGAACAAGAAATATTTAGAAATAAGTTTAACAAATATATGCAAAATTTATTTGCTGAAAACTACAAAACTCTGATGAAAGAAATCAAAGAAAAACTAAATAAATGAAGAGTTACACTATATTCATGGACTGAAATAATTAGTATTGCTAAGATATCAATTATCCCAAACTTACCTGTAGAGACAATGCAACTGTAATCAAAACTCCGGCTGAATTTACATTTTTTTTGTTTAAACAGAGTCAGTTTTTTATTCAGTTTGGTGTTTTGTGAGATAGGGTCTAGCTCTGTAGTGCAGTGGTATAATTTTGGTTCACTACAACCTGAAGTTCTTGGGTTCAAGTGATCCTCCTGCCTTAACCTCCTGAGTAGCTATGACTATAGGTGCATGCCATCATGCCCAGCTTCCTCCTCCCCCACCCCCAAGAGACAAGTCTCACTATGATGTCCAAGTTGGTCTTAAACTCTTGGCTTCAAGTGATCCTCCTACCTCAGTTTCCCAAAGTGATGAGACTACAGGCATGAGCCACCACACTCAGTCCTGAATTTTTTTTTAAATAAAAATCAACAAATGAACTGGCTCTAAAACGTATATAGAAAGGGGGAAAGAACTAGAATAGTTAAAGCATTCTGAAAAAGAACAAAGTCAGAGGACTCACGAACTGATTTCAAGACAGTAATCAAGGCAGTATGGTATTGGGTAAAAGGATAGACAGATAGATCAATGGAATAAAATAAAGAATGCACAATAGACCTATTTATATGTGGCCAAATGATACTTTTCAAAGGTACAAAGGCAATTCAGTGGAAGAAAAATATCTTTTCACAAAATGGTACTGGCACAATCAGACATACATATGCAAATCAATGATTATACCCATGATTCAAAACACATATAAAAATTAATTAAAAATGAATCAGAGAACCTAAACTACAAAAATTCCGGAGAAAATGTAGGAGCAAATCTTTGAGATCTGTGGTTAGGCATCTATTTCTTAAATATGACACTAAAAGCACAATACGTAAAAGAAAAAACTGAAAATATGGACTTCACTACAATTAAGAATTTCTGCTCTTCAAAAGATACTGTTAAGAGAATGAAAACAAGCCATAAACTAAAAAAATTGTGCAAATCACATATCTAATAAAAAATATTATTCAGAATATACATAACCCTCAAAGTTCAGCAACTGAAAAATAGCCTGATTTTTTTTCCGTGGGAAAAGATTATGGCAAATAACTACATTAAGAGTGCTCAGCAACATTCATCATGAGGAAAATGCATGTTAAAACCATAATGAGATAACTCTACACACCCACTGGAATGACCAAAACAAAACAAAAAATTAACAATACCAGGTACTGGCAAGAATGTACAACAATTGGATTTCTTATAAATTGCTGTTGGGAGCACAATATGGTTCAGCCCCCTTGAAAAACAGTTTGCAGTTTCTCATATTGTTAAGTATAAAATTAGTATGTTAGCAATTCCATTCTTAGTTATTTGCCTAAGTGGAACAAAACCTTATGTTCACACAACATTCTATTTGAGAAAGCTATAATAATTTAATTCATAATTGCCACAAGTTAGAAACAACAGTATCTTTCCAATTAATTAATTCACAAAACAGAACACTACCCAACATGCAATAACACAGATAAATTGCAAATGCATTATGCTAAGTTAAAGAAATGAGACTCAAAAGGCTACATATTATGATTCGATATATATGACATCTTGGAAAAGTCAAAGTATAGGGACAAAAAATAGATCAGTGGCTTATAGGAGTTAGGAATGGTGAGAAGAGTTCACAAAAAAGGGGCATGGGAGAATCTGGAAGGATGATGGAATTGCTCTACAATTGATTCTTGGTGTTGTTACTTGACCGTTTTCATTTACCAAAAATAAATAATTTTCACTAAAAAAGGTGTCAGGATTAGGTACATAAGTAGCTTATGTGCAGGTGAAGTTTGGGCCCCCAATTTACAAATCATTAATCTTTAATACTTCACAAAGGTACTCAGATGACAAATGATTGTACAAAAAGATGCTCAACATCATTAGACATCATAAGGAGGCACATTAAAATAAATGAAATACAACACATTCAATAGAATGGCTAAAATTAAACAACAACAACAAAAAAAGCCAAGACCACACAAATAATGTCACAAATGTGCAAATGGAATTTTCATACATTGCTTGTGGAAATATAAAATGGTACAGTCACTTTGGAAAACAGTTTCGCAGATTCTTATAACATTAAAGTTACACTTATTATATAACCCAAACAATCCCAAACTCATTCCTATTCCTTAGCAATGCAATCCCTAAATATTTACTCAAGAGATATGAACACATGTTCCAATAGACTTGTACTCAAATGTTCATATAGGTTTTACTCATAAAACCCATAAACTAGAAACAACCCACCTGTCTGCCAACTGTTAAATGAATACACAAACTGGTATAGCCAAACAATGAAATACTACTCAGCAGTAAAAAGAAATGATGCTCACAACAGTGTGAATAAATCTGAAAAGCATTATACCCAATGAAAGACTACAGACAAAAGATTTCTACTGTATGATTTCATTTACAAGGCATTCTAAAAATAGCACAACTGTAGTGACATAAAACAGATTGGTGGTTGCTAAGGTCCAGGGATGGGGAGAGAGAATTGACTTCAAAGGAGTAGAGAGAAACTTTCTAGAGTAATGTAAATGTTTCTTATTAATATTTTTGGTCATACTTACATAGCTGTACGCATGTGTCAAAATTCTGAATTTTATACTAAACATTGGGGAATTTTATCGTGTTTAATTAAGTCTTTTTGATAGAACTCTTCAGATTCTCTTCAATCCACAAAACAATAAGAAGATAAAGACAAGCCAAAAACAAATTTTAATAATCCTAAATTCCATTGTCCATTGGCAATAATCACTATTAGCATTATGACACACATCATCCTAGATAACTTTCAATATAAATATTAATTTTTGGTCAAAATGAAACTAAAATGAAATTCTTCCTTGACAAAATTTCTTTATATTCTAAAATACATCACAAACATATTTCCATTTCAATAATTTCATTATTTACATTAAAAAAATAATTTAAAAAAAGGCAAGTTGCACTATGATTATCCTAGTTATGAGTGAACAAAATCTCCTGTGTAATATTTTTTCTTGCCATAAATCATTTGAGCATTTGTAAAACTTTTTTTTCTATTAATATATCACTCAACCCAATCCTGACATGTATCCCACAACTTAAAAAATATATATAGATATAACTCACTCAGTTTAATTCATAGGTCTTAGATTCTCTAACAAACATATTTTCCAGTTTTGTTAAACAAATTTTAAGAAATCATTTACAAAAATAAAACAAACTCTGAATTTTTATGAGATGACAACTAAAAAAAACACAGTTAACACTAAATAAACATTAATACGATAATTTTCTGGAAGACAGAAAAAATGTATTGCCATCACACTCTTTCTAAATTTAGGAGGAGATGCTGTATTCACATACAAAAAGAGCCACTCTATTTAAACAGTTTTTAAAAAAAATTTTATTATGAAAGAAAAAAGAAACCCCAGGGTTTAAAATGTAATGAGTGATCCTATTAGTTCCACCAGACTAAAATCATACAGTCTACGTATGTGGTCTTTTCAGCCACATCTGTCATGAATCATTTTTACATCACAAAATGTAAAATACTGAGCAATAATTTACTAGATGAGACCTGGGAAAGTATTTATCATTTGATTTTCCCCTAAAATAAAAACTGGCTCATAGGAAGACAGGTGACAGTCCCTTCTTTGTAGTGTGCATCAGAAATTGTATACTTCAGAATCAAATCCTAATATGATTCAAACAACAAAGCAAAAATCTTAATAAAAAAATAATTCAATAGAGTGAAAAATTAAACCTCAATCATGATTTTCCTAAAATCCAAATATTTTCCTTGGTTAGAAAACATGGATTAATTATTTTAAATATATAAAAAATATAAAAATGTATACAAGTTGTTTACTCCGTAGTAGATGCTCAATAAATAGTCTCTTATTTTAAATACTTTATGAATCACATTTTATTATGCATTTGATAAAATGATCTGATAGTTCTCTCAAAAGTTCAATTACATTCAAATAGAATTTTTACTTAATATAAAATGTATAGTCTAGAAAAGACTACATATTTTTTATTTCATTACATTAATTATTCCTTTGGCTTATCTGAAATCTACATTAATCACTTTTTGGTAAAATTCTTTACACAATGTTATTTTGTTCTTATTTTTTTAAAAAGGCCTATAGTTTGCCATATTAAAAAAGGCTAACCATCAGTCCACATTTTTTAAAGGTTTAAATTTAAAAATATTAAAGAGTAATTAATTCTAAAAACTCATTACATAATTCTACAATAGATAAATTATTTACAGTGATTCTAAAACCACTGAAAAAGCTCTGCATATTTGACACATAAACAAGCATCCAAATCGTATACACTTGTCAGTCTTTCAATAATGAAGTCGAGGAAAATAAATTCACAGACACCCAAGTGAATTGGCAACTGTAAGTGACAGAAGCCCTTCTAAATCCTCTGTTTACACTGGGGATTAGTGGAGTAGATTTTGAGTTGCACACTGAACAGTCCATGGTCAAGGGAACCTGCTCCCTGTCAGCCCGCAGGGCATAAGGACAAAGCATGGTCCTGGTAGGAAGTGACCCATAAACGTATTCCTACCCAGGATTTATACAAAGCCAGTCTGCCTCACAGAAACTCCATATGACCATTAACTGGCCTGCAAGGCCTGCCAGGAGGCCTAATTACAGGTCTACAGAGCCCAATAACAAAAGCTGAAGGGTTTTAGCCTAGGGATGATCTGCTTTATACTGACTTGAGAGAGTCCATATAGAGGACCCAAAAGAAAGAGGTTTAGCTTTAAAATTCTCCCTAGAGATCCAGCATTGTACTCAAATCTAGAAAGCCCACATGCAACATACTTCAGCTAGGCTTAAACATATCACCCTCTCAAAATTAACATTCAACTACTGTCTGCTTAACATCTGCTCAAACATGGCAAGTTGCTGTGATATTGTTAGACTCTAGCTGATAGCTTTCTTCTCACTAAATATTATTAGGGAGAAATAATAGCCATTCAAATATAAACATGTAACTGATGTTAAAACAAATAATTTATACTTTTAAAAACAATTTAACAATTCTCTTTAGGAAGCACTAATTTTATCTTTTTGGATTAACATAAAGCTAAAAATCACATTAATTGTAGGAAACTGGAAGTTAAATAAACATTATCAATTGGATTTTGTATTAAAGCTATTCAATTTTGTGTCAAATTTCCAAAGCTTGCATAAACCATACTTGATGAAATAAAAAGCATTAATCAAAGCCCGATTAAACTATTTAGGGTATTATTCATTTGTTTCTTTTTAAAAGCACTATTCTTAATTCCTGATACTGTCTTTCAGTTGCATAAGCATGCTGGTATGAGGAGGATCAGTAGGGCAACTTCTCTTCTTTAATTATCTCATAAAATCACCCTGGTGATGACATTAAAAAAAAAACCCTACTTCTGCTAGCTAAATAGCTAACATTTACAAAATGCTCAATTACATATTAGATACTATTCCAAAGACTATAGCTTATTTAGTTCTCATAAAAACGCTATAAGGTACATATCATCATCATCATCATCACCATCATCATCACCATCACTACCACCACCACCATATTCATCATCATCATCATCATTCCCATTTCATGAATGAATAATTGAAGCTCAGCAGGCTTTAACAACTTTCCTGTGGTTTCATCAATAACTAGGGGAGCTAGAAACGGCACCCAGACCATCTGACTTGAGAATGTCACCATTATATTATACTGCCTTTCATACTAATCACTAACATCTACCGAATACTTACTCTGTATCAAAGACTGTTCTAAGTGTTTGACCAATGTTAACTCACTTAAACTCCGTAACAACGACTCCATTATTTATGTACTATTAGTATCCCCATTTTACAGACGAGGAAACTAAAGAACAGTAAGGAAAAAGTGATCGGCCCAGACTTACAGAGTTTGTTAGTGAAGCCAGATGTAAGTCTAGACTACCAATACACAATCAAGTAGAAGCCTATATGGGAAAAAAGAAGCTTGAAAACTAATTATTTATATAAAATAAACATTAATTTTTCAGTCTCTTGCTCTTTTGTTTTTTTTTGTTGTTGTTGTTTATTTTTAACATGAAAACCTCTCTCACAATAAATTAGGCTATTTCTCAGAGTCAAAGACCAGTGGTCAGAAACCTACAGACAAAACCTCCGTCAGCTCTGAATCAGGGTAAAGCAGAGCAGTTCTCTATGCTCCCTAGAAACAGTACAACATTATCAAGGCAATCTCATTTGTAATTATTTGAATCACAAATATTTAACGACAGAAGGGACTTTAGAGAAGTGCTGGAACTTCTAAGATCACATGGCTATGAAGAAAATGGGTCAAGACTTGGCTTTCAGGTACTTAATGGGCAACTAAGGAAATACAATTTCAGTTCAACATGCAGCAGGAGAACTGGGATGGCGTGAGACACTTATGGTATATTCCTAAGCAAAGCTCATCACCCAGAAATAGTATGTATAACTAATCTTTGTTTTTACAATACTTAACCAGCTTCTATCTCAGCAAGAGTCACTGAAAACATGTACATAGCTAGATGTAAGAAAAAAACACTAGTGATCATAAAGTATTACTCTTGATATTTCAGTTAGACATTTAGCTACCATGAATGTTCTATATAGTTAAGGGGGGAAAAGAAACAAATATTTTTTCCTGAATGAAACTTTAATCCATCTATGGTATCAATAAAAATTAATTTTATTATAGGGTAATTGTATAACTAATCCTAGGTAAATGAGGTATGTATTTGGTAATATTTTCTATTGCCCATCTTTCTGTCCAACATAACTCAGGTATTTAACCTAAGGATAGAAACAGTCCAAGAGTCAGAAATCACCAGTTGAGTCCTGGTTCTGCCACTTATTAGCTATGTAATTTTTTTTACCAGTAATTTAAACTAATAGGAGATTTGTAAAATTGAGTTAATTAGCTCTCCATGCAATGATGTGAATCAAAGACAAAAAGATTTAAGAAAGTACTTTGAAAACCATAAGGCACAATACAAAGGGCTAAGATATTATTTTAAAATATTATTATACAGAGATTTTATGATAAGTTGTTTTACCATATATGCCCTAAAAGAAATTTCTACTTTTTCTTATAGCATTAGAAATATAATTCTAAGGGTTGCATGTGTCAATAATTCTGTTAAAAGTAAAATATTAAGAAGGCTTCAAAGAAAACTGTGTCTTGAGTTGTGTGAGACATGTTGTTTCTCATGCTGATGAAAAATGCTTGTTTCAGAAAAATCTCTCCTCCAAATTCTTCAGACCCATGAACACACATAGCATAAGATAATACTGCATTTTTGCAGAAAACTACATAAGGTTTGGAATGGTGCTATCAAGTCGAACAACAGTAAGAGTAAAAGTGATAGAGACAAAAAAGTCCTTAACTAAACATATTACCTTTCCTTTTTCTCTTAAGTGATAATCTTGATCCATGATCTTTTCTTTCAAGCACTACTTTAAAGTTTAAGATGTCAGATTATGTCATATATTTTTTGCTTTGGAAGGCAAAGAATATTTTAGTATATGTATTATAAAATCCATCAAACAATGTAAAACAGGAGCACACCAGCATTTAAAGGTTTAATTTTTAGATATCTAGATCATTTGTTTCTCCCATGACTTATTTACCAAAGATTAACAGCTGGAATTTTATTTGGTATCATACTACTATAAGTGGTGCTAAAACAGCTAGGAATTGTGTAGAAGTTTTAAATATATCTCATTGGAAAAATAAATCTAATATCTGTGAAACAATTAAATAATGATATCAAAAGTATATGAATAAATATCAGCATAAATGGTGTGCACAGACAAAGACTAAAAGAACTCAAAGGAGAAGAGAAAGATTATGTGCTGGAATAGTCAGGGAAATCACTGGAAATCTTATTTTAGAAAAGTCTTAAAATGTTTGGAGAGGGGGAAAGGAAGCAGGAAGACATTTCTAGAAGAGAAAAACCATGTGAGAAGATTCCCAGATGGAATAGAATACGAGTAACTCAAAGAATAATGAAAAGAAATACAATAATAAATTCTAGAGAATAAAGTTTAAAAAAAAGTGTGTGGATCCACTCTATAGAACCATAGAACCTTAAGCGCAGAAGTGTAAAACTGATTTTGTAAGCAGTTGAGCAAAGGCGTGGTGTTATCATATGCTACCCAAGAAATAATCTGGCAGTAGTATTCACAAAAAACAATATGAAATTTGTGATATGGTCTAGATGAGGCAATAGGGAACTTTTTCAAATATTCCTGGCGAAAATGCAAAATGGTTCAGCCACTGTGGAAAATGTTTGGTGATTTCTCAAAAAAATAAAACATTTAGTTACCAAATGACACTACAATTACCCCCATATGCAAACACTCAAAAAAAATGCAAATAGGTACTCAAATAAAGGTACACATATGCACAGCAAACCTACTTACGACAGCCAAAAGGTGGAAACAGCCTATATTTCCATAAAGTAATTGTATGTATGTATGTGTATATACACACAATGGAATATTTATCAACAATTAAAAATATGAAGCACTGGCATGCTATAATGTGGCTGTACCTCCAAAACATACTATGAAGCCTAACACAAAAGGTCACATATTTGTATGTTTCCATTTATATGAAATATCCAGAATAGACAAATTCATAGAGAGAGAAGGGTTTGGTGGTGAGAAAAATAAGGAGAAACTGCTAATAGATAAGCAGTTTTACTTTGAAGTGGCGGAAATGTTTAAAATTAGACAGAGTTGGTGGTAGCACAACATTGTGAATGTATTAAATACCACTAAATTGTTCATCTTAAACAATTTTGACAAATTTTATATTAGGTAAATTTTACCACAATAAATGACTTTAAAAAACACAGATTTCGGCTGGGCACAGTGGCTCACGCCTATAATCCCAGCACTTTGGGAGGCCAAGATGACAGAACCGCCTGAGCTCAAGGGTTCAAGACCAGCCTGGGCACTTTTCAATAAATCAAAAAAAATTAGCCTGGCGTGGTGACACATGCCAGTAGTTCTAGCTACTTGGAAGGCTGAGGCGGAAGGATTGCCTGAGCCCAGTAGGTTGAGATGGTGGTGGCCGTGAGCGTGCCACTGTCCTCTAGTCTGGACAACAGAGTGAGACTCTGACTCAAAAAATAAAAAATAAAAATAGAGCTATAGTAAACTAGAAAAAATACATATCTGTCATATTTGATTAAAAACCAACTTTGTTTTAGCTAAACAATACATATTAAACTGCTCAAGGTCACAGAACAAGTAGCAAAGGCAGACTTAAGGTCTTTCTACTCTGCATTACTATCTTCGTAGAAAAGTAATTGAAGCAAGACATCAACTGGGATATAACAGACT
Organism: Cephalopachus bancanus; assembly: GCA_027257055.1. NCBI lineage: Eukaryota > Metazoa > Chordata > Mammalia > Primates > Tarsiidae > Cephalopachus > Cephalopachus bancanus. Next base: position 2,453,613 of record JAPVLO010000100.1, on the reverse strand, counting down.
AAACCTCGGGTAAAAAGTTTGGCATCTAGGCTAAGAAAATGGCAGCAGAAAAGACAATAAAGAGATAAATATAAAAAAAATAAAAATAAAAGTCTGATATAAAATCAAAATTAGAATAGGTTGGTCATGGTGGCTTACACCTGTAATCCCAGCACTTTGGGAGGCTGAGATGAGAGAACTTGCTTGAATCTAGGAGTTTGAGCCCAGCCAAGGAATTTAGCAAGATCTTGTCTCTACAAAATATCAAAAAAAATTAGCCAGGCATGGTGGCACACACCTGTAGTCCCACCTACTCAGGAGACTGAGACAGAAGGATCACCTGAGCCCAGGAGGTCAAGGCTGTGGTGAGCCATGATCATGTCATTACACTCCAGCGTGGGTGACAGAGTGAGGCCCTGACTCAAAAAAAAAAAAAAGAAGCAGAAAAAGAATAATTAAGGCTGAGTGAGTCATTGACAATAAAAGAATCAAAGATAAATTTCAAGATTTTGAACCAAAGTACAAATATATAATAGTTTAGGGCGTATAAAATAGGACCATAACAAATACAATAAAATCTCAAACTCAAATTCATGATTGCTACAATCATGAATCTTATTTCACATATACAAATGTTTTTCAAAATCACACCCTAATAATCATGGCTAAATGTTCTCAATCGATTTTAATTTCAAATTGATAACATTATTAATGTTCACTAATATACCAATGACAATGCAATAGTTAAACATAAAACTTTCTTCTGGGACCCACGACTAGAATAAAAGACTAAGTCTAATCAGTAGGATTTTTATATATCTAGTTACCATATCTATCAAGTTACCCTATCTATAAGGCTGAAATAAATCCTGCCTCAAGAATCTAGCATAAGGCCTGAAGTTACTTCCCGTGCTCAATTTTAAGACCATCACATCAAGAGTGTTTTCCCTGGGAACTCAAGTGTACTCCAATGTGATAATGTATGCTACCAGACCTCCCTATCCATTTATCTCAACCTTGAGACTAGGTTGTACTCTAACTGCAAAACTTATTCAGACTGGGTTCAAGTTCTTCTTATTCCTTACCACTCTTTGCTTATCTGCTTGTTTTAAATAATACTATGAATTCATCACCGAAACAGGAAACTAGAACTTGACAATAAGGTCTATATTTGTCTATGTACACACTCCTCCCCAAACCATCCACCTGTCCCTCTTCTCCAAGGTGAAGAGTTCTCATTAAAAACAATACTGGATGTTTTTCAAAAAGGTATAATATGTTATATCATATTATAAAGCAATATATTCATGGAATTGGCATCAAAAAGCAAAGTCTGCTAATGAAAGTGGCAATGAAATGTTTTTATAAAATAGTTCAGGCTGGGCGCAGTAGCTCATGCCTGTAATCCCAATACTTTGAGAGGCAGAGGAGAGAAGATGGCCTCAGTCCAGGGGATTGAGACTAGCCTGGGCAACTTGGTGAGAGCTAGTCCCTACAAAAAATCAAAAAATTAGCTGGGTACAGTGGCCCACACCTGTAGTTCCGGCTACTTGGAAGGCTGAGGTCGAGGCTGCAATGGCCCATGAGTATGCCACTGTACTCCAGCCTAGGTGACAGAGTGAAACTCTAACTCAAAAAAAAAAAAAAAAAGTTCAGTAAAAATGTATAAAAATCCATTTTAAATATTAATACTCTCTAACCTCATTATTATAGTAATCAACACTAAGAAAATAATCTAAAATATGGCTAACATAATGTGTAAGAAGATGTTTAATACATTGTTATCAGTAAAAGAGAAAAGCGGGAAATAACATAAATACTCAATAAGAAAACATGATTAAATAAACAATTCTACATTTTGCTAGGGTCTGTCCTTTCCTTATCTAGGCCAAAATAAGTTTTTAAATTTGAAAACTCTCATAATTTAAAATATTTCTCAAATTCACAGAATCTAGATCTTTTTCTTTTTATGATCTTTATCCTTAATATAAGTTAGAATGCTGTCTGTAGTTCCAGCTCCTTGGAAGGCTGAGGCGGAAGGATCGCCTGAGCCCAGCCCCTCAAGGCTGTGGTGGTCGTGAGCGTGCCACTACAGCCTGGGTGAAAGAGTGAGACTGTGACTCAAAAAAAAAAAAAAAAATAAGGAGTGATAACTGGGATGGATATAAGCAAGTTATACATTGTAAGGTTTGAAGAATGCCAGATCTGTTTTATGTCCTTCAAAGTCACACTAAAAGATTTTTTTAAACTGTCAAAACTTTGAAATTCTTTATAATTGCATTAATGGAAACAAATATTTTCTAGACCAGGCAACATAAATCTGTTCCTTTTTTAAAGCACGAATTTGTCAATATTCAAATTAGAAGATAGAAATTTTTTTCAAAGCAAAAACGCTACTGAAGAACAAATGCATATTATATGAATAAATGCATATTATATAAATAATAGAGAATCATATTAATTAGTTTTATCATATAGTATATTTATGAATTAAAATAAGGAAAACCCATTAGCAAGCAAAATTTTAATAAATAATGTTTTCTATGTTAATAAAGTCAAAATAAATAAATAAAATATAGTGATCTTTAAAGGAATATAAAGAAGTACAGTGACTCATTGTCAAAATTAAAACATTTATCAGTTTTTATACCCATATGGTAAGAAACTTGTATTAGTAATTTAGGAAGCAAGTATATCATACTGGTGCTCCCAAATTGTGAACACACTGAAAAAAAATATAAAGAGCTAATATAGACCTGGGAATCAATATGTATACTAAAAATATGACTACTATCATTTGGTAGTCTGAAATTACTTTTGATGCTAAAATAGAATGCTCATTTTCCCAGCTTAAATTATGAGCTATTTATAGACCTTTAAAAAGTGAATAATTTTTAGAAATGTGCATAGTAATCTCCTCTCATCTGCAGTTGCAGTTTCACTTTCTGTGGTTTCAGTTATCTGTGGTCAACTATGGTCCAAAAATAGGTGAGTACAGTACAAGATATTGTGAGAAAGACCACAGTCACATAACTTTTATAACTGTTGTCATAACTGTTCTATCCTATCATTTTTGTTGTTAATCTCTTACTGTGCCTAACTTATAAGTTAAACTTTATCACAGATCTATATGTGTAGGAAAATACAGTACATATATAGGTTGGGTACTATCTGTAGTTTCAGACATCCACTGGGGGCCCTGGAATGTATCCCCTGTATAAAGAGGGAACTACTGCATTAACTCTTTTTTTTTTTTTTTTTTTGAGTTGGAGTCTCACTCTGTCGCCCAGACTGGAGTGCAGCGGCCGCTCCCGGCCACCGCAGCCTCGACCTGCTGGGCTCTGGCGATCCTTCTGCCTCAGTCTTCCAAATAGCCGGAATTACAGGCGCGCGCTACCATGCCTGGCTGATTTTTTGATTTATTGTAGAGATGAGGTCTCGCTGCCCAGGCGGGTCTCGAACCCGCCGGCTCCGGCAATCCACTCACCTCAGCCTCCCAAAGGTGCGGGATTACAGGCTGAGCCACCGAGCCCGGCTTGTATTAACTCTTAACAACTTATTATTTGAATAACTTACACACATTTTTGAAGAGCACATTAAGACTCAAAGTAAAATATCAACTCTTAGAAAGTATAACATAGATTTTTTTCATTAAGCAGCTCTATGTTAAGAAAATATAAGAGATCTTATATATTTTTTAAAAGAGAAGTGAAAATTATTCACTTTTTAAAGGTCTATAAATAGCTCATAATTTAATATCTATATGAAACTGAGCATGATATCTGAAATCAAAGTCATAGCATTATTGCACCATTGAGAAATAAAACATACAGCATTTTAAGATTAGATAGTATCTGGAACATACAGTCCAATGAGTTAGTTCAATGTAATTGGAAGATTATTAAATGATACTGATTTCATTTCCTTTAGAACAATGAAAATCTCAACCTAAACATTATATCTTAAGCAAAAATTAAATCAAAATTGGCTGGAGTCCTAAATTAACATGTGAAATCATAAACCTTTCATAAGACAATGTAGGAAAATATACAGGATCCGAAGTTAGTCAAAGAACTCTTAAACATGCCACCAAAAGCACGTACATAAAAGACAAATTAATAAACGGCACTTCATCAAAATGAAAAATTAAAATTGAAGTCAATTTTATAAATGAAAATGTAAAGAATGACCTTTTAGCACTATATTTAGAATTATACTGCAGCAATAAATATTTCAGACATATAATCTAGATTTCATAAATTTGTAAAGACATATGAAAATAGGAATTTTCTCTTTCACTCACCTGTAAGCATGCCACTAGCTTAAGAGTTATTTGTCATATTTTTCATTTAATCAAAGTTAATCATCAATACTTACCAGCAGCTTCAAGAACCAGCTGTAGTCTGGCTTTGGCCTGTTCAGCAGGTGGCTTATAAAAACAAAACAAAACAAAACATAAAAGACATTTATAGGTTAGTTTTAATAGATGGAGTTTTAAGCTAATGCATTCTTATACAAGTATCAGAAAATTTACAGAGCTTTACCATAAGCAATATTAAAATTCATCCACATCTTATACATATCATGCAAAAATGATGAAATTCTTTCTTTTTTTTCCTGTAAAAAATTTTTGTTGCAACCTCTTTGGAACAGTGGGGTGGTTTCTGAAAGAACTAGAAATTGACCTTCCATATGACCCAGCAATTCCCCTACTGGGAATATACCTGAAGGAACTCAACTCATTCTACAAAAAAGATACCTCCACATGCCTATTTATTGCAGCACTACTCACAATAGCAAAAACATGGAACCAACTGTGCTGCCTATCGAAACTGGACTGGATAAAAAAAAAAAAAGTGGTACATATACACAATGGAACATTATGCAGCCATAAAGGAGGACAAACATATGGACTTTGCAGCAACTTAGATGGATTTAGAGTCTATCATAATCAGTGATCTATCACAGAAACAGAAAACTGAGTACACATGTTCTCACTCATAAGCAGACCTTGAACAATTATCATATGATAAGAAAGGGATTGGTAGTAATGGGAAACTGCCAGGGGAGGTGGTGGGGGTCACACCTCAACAACAACGATACCTGCATAAAGAACATTTGTATACCTAACCCTGAATTATATCACGCATCTTTAAAATAAAAAAAATTTTAAACTTTTGTTTACCACCTAACATTGTACCAATTAGCAATTAACATAATTAACTGCAATTTAATATTAGGGCAAAACCCATATATGTAAGGACATATTATCAAGATGTGTTATTTCTTTGCATATGGAAGCATGCAAGTCAGACCCTAAAACCAAATACTATCTGCTTTTGTAACAAGTAATTGAAACAAGTAATTGTGATGAAGATAGGACAAAAACCATCATTTTGGAATTAACAATTTATGTGACATATTAGAATGTTTTGCTAATTGGTTTTTTAAAAAAGGCTACCTTGAATGAAAAGAATTAAATAATTAGATCTAGAAAGAAGATACTGTGATTAGAAAAGTTTAAGAATTTGATTGGTGTTTCTGAAAAGTCTGTAAAAAACCAGATGGTAGAGTGGTGGATGAGGTAAGTGAGGAGACAGGATAGCTTTTTCTATCATGGATTAACAAATGATAGCCTTGGACCACTGGCCTGGTTTTGCACATAAGTTTTATTGGAATGCAACCATGCTGTTTGTTTACATACTACGGTGGCTTTTATGCTCAATCCTACAAGAAGAGTTGAGTATTTGTAACAGGAATCTTATGGCCAGCAAAGCCTAAAATATCTACTATCTGGACCTTTAAGAAAAAGTTTGTCAACCCCTGTCAAAGAAGATGAAGGACTTGAAGAATTTTAAACAAAGGGGAGACATAATCAGATCTGCACTTTGATACATCTTTCTAGCAGAATGTTTGAGGATGAATTGAAAAAAGTGTGACTAGGGGCAAGGAGCTCAGTTAGGTGGCAATTAGAGAATTCCAGGTGAGATGATGGGGGCCTGAGCTGAAGCAACAGTAGAAAGGTAGAACAGGAGGAAACACATTTAAGAAATATTTAATTGGAAAAATGAAAGGACTGACTGGATATGAGAGAAGGAGGAGTTGACAAATAAAAAAAGAGTACTTCATGTCATATATTTACAGGGAAAATGTATGTAAACATGCTTTATAAAGTTACACAGTTTTGAAAATGTAACATCAAATTAAAGTATCACAGCAAAATAGCAACAGAAAACTATGATATCTATTGAACATAATCTAACAGTCATAAACGAAAATGCCTATTGGCACTAAGCAGTTAATACAAACATTTACGATGATAAATGACATTTGACATCAGTGTTAGGAAACAGAGTGTGGAGACCTGTGGAGTACATGTCCCGGCTAAAAGAACTGATTGTTGCCATGCACAATGCAAGCCCAGGGTTATGAAATTCGCTAATTTTTCTCAAGAATTTAAGTCACCATGAAATCAATACAGAACTGTGTGGAACAAACATAGTACTTCTATGGGCAAGTTCAACCCCAAGACAGACAGTTTGTGATTTCCACCATTTACTAACCACACAGTAGAAACCTGACGACACTTGCTGCAATATTACATAACAAGAATGGCAAGAAAGAAATCATATTCTGATTAGCAGATCTTAAGCAAGCTAAGAATTATGAAGCACACATGTCAAGATGTCCTTGTAAGCAGTGTCCTTCAATAGAAAAATCCTAAACACTTTCTTGGTTAAGATATTTCACAAAAATTATATTTTTTTATTTCATAAGAATAGATTTATTTAATATAAATATACATAATAATGTGTACTGAACATCCAATAAAATACTAGCAGTACTGTTAAAGCCTTTTATACCCCATGAAATCTCCCTCCATAACCACACCCCCCCCACTCCTTATAACCACTATCTTCAAAATATAGTGATTGCTTGTATCCCACAGGGGAGCACAAAAAATAAAAAGAAAAAAGAAAAAAAATAAATTCAAAATATGGTGACTGCCATTTATAAGGAATGATTTTTGATGGCTGATGTTTACAAGAAAAATACTTAAGATATATTTTTCACTTATTAACTCCAACAATCTATAATGTAGCATTCATGTTTCAAAGGTAAAGAAAACTAAGGAATAAGAGCAGCTTAGTGATTCACCTCTAATAGTAAATGGTGGACTAAAATTAAGAGTCTATGAACACAAATTTCAGGTTCCTTTTAATAAATCACTAGGATACTTATGAAATCAAAGAAATTAATTTACATAAATATAAATTAATATAAGTAGGTCTTTGATTCTGTTTTTAAAAAACCTGTCCAAAACAACACACTTGCCTCAGTAAATGAAATATGATTCCATTCTAAATATATTTGCCCATGCAGATATAACTTGCTAAATTTGATTTATAAAATATAAGGATAAATGCCAACTATTGGGATAAATATATTGTTAGACTGATCAAACTTTTAGAAGTAATCTGTATTTTACATGTATTTTTACATTGCTTAGAATTATAGCTCAAGTCTTTTTCTTGGATAGGGTATGCACATGTGAATAATGTTACATTAGACCTGGAAAGCTAAAACAATCCTTAGCAAAAGAAACAAAGCAGGAGGCATCACACTTCCAGACTTCAAACTTTACTATAAGGCTACAGTAATCAAAACAGTCTGGTATTGATACAAGCACAGGCATATAGACCAAAGGGGCAGGATAGAGATTCCGGAAGCAAAGCCTCAATTTCTCAATCAACTCATCTTTGACAAAGCCTCCAACAACTACTGGGGAGAGGAGAACCTATTTAGTATATGGTGCTGGGAAAACTGGCTGATCACAAGAAGAAGATTGAAACAGGACCCCTACCTATCACCATACACAAAAATTAACTCTAAATGGATGAAAGACCTAAACATAAAACCTCAAACTAAAAGAATCTTAGAAAACGCAGGAGACACCTTTATGGAAATTGGAACTGGCAACCAATTCCTATTCAGAACCCTAAATGCCCATACCTTAAGAAATAAGATAGACAAGTGGGACCGCATCAAACTAACGAGTTTCTACAAAGCAAAAGAAGCCATCAAGAGAGCAGGGAGAAAGTCCACAGAATGGAAAAAAATATTTGCCAACTGTATATCTGACAAAGGCTTATTAACATCTAGTATCTACAAGGAACTCAAATACACTGAAACGAAAAAAAACAAACAGCCCCATTAAAAAGGGGCAAAAGACAAGTACAGACACTTCTCAGAAGAAACAGACACATGAAAAAGTGCTCAGTCTCAATAATGATCAGAGAAATGCAAATCAAAACCACATTGAGATATCACCTAACCCCAGTCAGAATGGCAGTCATTAATAAAACAAACAACAACAGATGCTGGTGAGAATGCGGAGAGAAGAGTAATGCGTCTTCACTGCTGGTGGGAATGTAAACTAGTACAACCTCTTTGGAAGACAGTGTGGTGATTTGTGAAAGAACTAGAAACTGACCTTCCATATGACCCAGCAATTCCCCTATTGGGAATATAGCCAGAGGAACTCAAATCACTCTATAAAAAAGATACCTTCACATGTATGTTTGTTGCAGCTCTATTCACAATAGCAAACCATGCTGCCCATTGAAGCTGGACTGGATAAAAAAATGTGGTACATATACACAATGGAATATTATACAGCCATAAAGAAGGACAAACATATGGACTTCGCAGCAACTTGGGTGGGTTTAGAGTTGCTCATACCCACTGAAACAAAGAACAGAGTATATGTTTTCACTCATAAGCGGACCTTGAACAATTATTATAATACTATAAGAAAGGTACTGGCAGTAGTGGTAAACTGTCAGTGGGGGGGTGGGATTGGCAGTTGAGGGAAACTGCTAGGGGAAGGAGGGGCATACCTTATCAACAAGGGTACCTGCATAATCAACGTTTGTATATCTAGTCCTGAATTGTACCTCACATCTTCATAATATAAAAAAATAAAATAAAATAATAATTCATTACTTTTTATTGCCAGGTAGCATTCCATTATAAGGATATAACATAATTTCTTTATGTATTAATCTGTCAACAAACATTCAAATTACAACCAGTTTTTACAACTATAAAAAATGCTATGAACATTCAGGTACAAATCTTTGTATAAATATGCTTCCACATTTCTTAGGTAAATGTCTAGAATAGAAATGGCTGGGCCAGATGGTAAATATATATTTACCTTTTTAAGAAATTACCAGCCGGGCTCGGTGGCTCAGCCTGTAATCCCGCGCCTTTGGGAGGCTGAGGTGAGTGGATTGCCTGAGCCCGCGGGTTCGAGACCCGCCTGGGCAGCAAGACCTCATCTCTACAATAAATCAAAAATCAGCGGCCACTGCACTCCAGTCTGGGCGACCGAGTGAGACTCCAACTCAAAAAAAAAAAAAAAAAAAAAGAAATTACCAAACTGTTTCCAAAGTGTTTTTATTTTCCCACCACGACTCCACATCCCAGTCATCACTTAGTACAGTTGATCTTGTTAATTTCAAAATTCTAACAAGCGCGTAGTAGTATCTCATTGTGATTTTTATCTATATTTCTCTAATGACTAATGCTGTTGAGCATCTTTTCATGTACTTATTTATTATCCATATATCTTCCTGGTTAAAACGGACGTTCAAATCTTTGCAAAAGTTTTGTTAGATCGTTTTCTTAATATTCAGTTTCCAGAGTTCTTTACTGTAACAAAAGTAATTAATCTCATATGCAGTTTGCAAATTTTATATGCAAAATCCAACTGAACTTTTGATGAAGTCCAATCTATCAATTTCTTCTTTTATGAATCATGCTTTAGTAATGGTGTGGCTAAGAAATCTTTACCTAATTCAAATTCACAAAGATTTGTCTTGTACTTATACCTAGAAGTTTTATAGTTTTATATATTTAATTCTATGAAACACTTTCAGTTAATTTTTGAATATATTGTATTAAAGCGTTTTTTTGATAGGTGCTGCATATGGTGATCCAATTGTTCCAGCACCCTCTGTGGAAACACTATCATTTTTCCACTCAAATGCCTTTGCATCTTTGTCAAAAATCAACTTGCCATATATATACCCGCATATATGAGTCTCTTTCTGGACTCTGATTCTAGTCAGCCCACTGATCTATTTGTCAATCTTAATACCAATACCACATTGTTTTAATTACTACTGCTTTGTGTTAACTCGTGAAATCAGGTCATGTAATTCCTCCAGCTTTCTTCTTTATCAAAGTAGTTTTGCCTCTTTCATTATCGAGAGCTGCTGTTTCAAACACTTTGTCCAGTTTTTTCATTGTTTCAAGTAGGAAAGTAAATCTGATCTCTGTTACTCCATCTTGACTGGAAGCAGAAGTCTATTACTCCTTTTAATACTGAAAACAGCAGTGTGAAATAAAATAATTTGCCCAAAGGCACACAGTAATATATGTTAATAAATATCAGCACACTTATCATTTTTGGTATAATTACTCATTTTGTTGTCTGTCTTTTCCACCAGGCTAGTACCTTCTTGATGGCAACAACTGTCTTGCATCTCTATATCATAAGCATCTAGAATAGTGCCTGAAATACAGTTGGTGAAATCAGTATATATCTGAAGTATATATTTGAAATAAAGTTCCTTCTGAATTTTCAAATCCTCCTGTTTCATATACGCATCATATATAAACTACATTTGAGTTATTAATTTCACCGAATTCTCTTAGTAAGAAATTAACCAATTCAAAGAGCTGGATGTTTGAGGAAATAATGGTATAAGAGAAATTATAACAAGTAGTAATGATAAGCCATGCGATATGCTTTATAATTAATAAGCTAATTAATCAACTTATTTGGAAATAAAATGGCAATTTTTAAAGTGATCTCATGAACTCCAAATTCACATATGTGATAACTTCTATGTGCCTTATCTTTCACAGCCAATATGACAGACATTCTTGAGAGAGAGAGAAAGCATAAGCTACTCAAAAAATATTAACATCACCTTCGAAAAAAAATATAATACCCATTATTTATTGTATGCTTATAATATATAATGTTTCAGATCACATGCTAAACATTTTACATACTTCATTTAACAGAATTCTCCTAACAATCCTAACAAGGTAGGCATATTAATGTTAAAAGATGAATAAACTATCTTAACTCACAGAGCAGGTATGGTGGCAGAACTTGAATTTGATTTCAGATCACAAAATCTAAGTCCTTAACAACACTACATTACCTCACAGCTTGAGGTATTGTTGTTTATTAACTTTCATAGAAGAAAATAAACCCAACTAATTTTTAATTGCTAGAAAAGACTATACAAAGTTAAAACTAAATTCCCTTTAGTCTTTGTATGCTACCATTAATGACTTTGGGTTGTGCAGGTCATTTAAAAAGCTCATTTTAGCCGGGCTTGGTGGCTCAGCCTGTAATCCCGCGCCTTGGGAGGCTGAGGTGAGTGGATTGCCTGAGCCCGCGGGTTCGAGACCCACCTGGACAACTTGGCGAGACCTCATCTCTACAATAAATCAAAAATTAGCCAGGCGTGGTAGTGCGCGCCTGTAGTTCCAGCTACTTGGAAGGCTGAGGCGGAAGGATTGCTAGAGCCCAGCAGGTCGAGGCTGCGGTGGCCGGGAGTGGCCACTGCACTCCAGTCTGGGCGACAGAATGAGACTCCAACTCAAAAAAAAGAGAGCTCATTTTAATCAAGGTTTTCAGATACACAACTTAAAAAAAATTATTAAACATATTTGCAGTATAGATACTGTGCAGTTTCCTTTGAAGTAAATGCAATCTCTCAATGACAGAGACATACATCAAAAGTTTATATTTCTAGCTACAATTCATTTTAACAGTTACTATAATTCTATCTCTTAGGTTCAAGGTCTAAACTAGAAATATTACAAATAGTTCAAAAGTAGATTTATCTTCCCTCTAAAACTTAGCACCAAGTTGGTTTAAATTTAAAAAAAAAAAAAAGAAAACACCAAAATCAAGAACATGCATTCCATTCTCAAAAGCAAATTCATCTTAGAATTTTATCAAGTAATTTCTCTAAATAGCTTATGGTGTTTGCAAAAAATCAGTTACTAAATAGCTTCTTTATTAAAAATCAGAGAAAGATCAGAGAAAGATGCCATTTCATAGATGATGACATTAAACTATAGACGGAATACTGAACCTAAGGTTACAACATCCTTGAGGGCCCATGTGACAGCCCATTTTCATGATTCAACAGCATTATCTATTAACTGATGCTGCTTTTATACTGTAAACACACAGTACACAGCCATGTTTACTGCTTATAAAGTATTATGGCTGCAAGTAGCAGAGCTGAGTAGGTGTGACAGAGACTGAATGGCCCACATAAAGCCTAAAATATTTATCTGGCCCTTTATTTAAAAAGGTTGACACCTGATCAACTCCCAGTCTAGATTACTGCAGCTATATCCTTTCTACTTATCTTTTCCATTCTACATACCGGTGCTAGAATTATTTTCACAAAGCAAGATTCCAATTAGGTTGTTACTTTAAAAACACCTCAATGACTATACTGCTTCCAGAGTTAAACATAAGCTTATCACTTTAATTTTCAATGCCATCAATACTAATCCAAGCTCATTCCTCTACTTGTATTTTTTAACCACTTTCATCCTCATAGCCAACTTTTCAGAATTGCATGGCCTTTCACTATTTCTCAACCATGCCCTAGTATTTTTCTCCCTCTGTTTTCACTCATGCAAAACCCTCTACTTGGAATTCCTTCTCCTCAGTCATCAGTAACTGTAAAAAATGCTGAAATTTCAGCATATTTCTCTACCTCTATCTGACTGGCTGGGTACAGTATAGACTACTTAATTCACACAGTACTCAAAATCTTTATAAAAATGCTACAAGAATACTACCTTTCTATTCTTTCAAAATGAGTACCCTCCTCCCTCTCTTAGCTTCCATCATTCCTTAGCCCCAGCTTTTTTTTAAAATTTGTTTCTTGTTTATTTCACTTTCCCTCTTGAGTAAATAATTTCATCCATGAATATGTCAGTGTGCAGCTCTCAAATACAAGGGTCTCAGACACCTTTTAGTAGGCATTAAGGCTTAGATTTGGAAAGGAAGTAGCATTACATGAAAGTTAAGTAAATGAAGTAGAAACTCTCTCCCCTCTGTGGAGCTAAGGTAGGCAAACACAGGAAAAGAAGTTTGGCTATTTTAATGTAAGTTTAACTGTATAAAGTAAAACAGGAAATGAAAGAAACAACAAACCCAAGCCATCATTTATTTGTAATGGCTATACATTATGACAATGAGTAGAAATGTTAGGTAAAATTCCCGTTAGAAATTGAGATTTTTTTTTTGGTCACAATTAGGCCAAAAGATTATTCCACAAAAGGAAGAAACTGGGATTTGTAATACGCATCAGCTATGTATATGTTAGGCCTCTCAAAAATTTTAAAATAACTTCGCACAAAGTGAGTTTTTATTAATACTGCTAGAGATGACATCGAGATTAAAGTAAAGTTAGACTCAATAATAGTGTTGAAGCCGGGCTCGGTGGCTTAGCCTGTAATCCCGCACCTTTGGGAGGCTGAGGTGAGTGGATTGCCTGAGCCCGTGGGTTCGAGACCCACCTGGGCAGCGAGACCTCATCTCTACAATAAAATAAAAAAATTAGCCGGACGTGGTAGTGCGCGCCTGTAATTCCGGCTACTTGGAAGGCTGAGACGGAAGGATTGCCGGAGCCCAGCAGGTCGAGGCTGCTCTGGGCGACAGAGTGAGACTCCAACTCAAAAATAAATAAATAAATAATAATAATAATAATAATAGTGTTGATTATTTTTTATAAAGGAAGCACAATTTCAAAAGTTCCTAACTTTTTTCTAAAATGAAGATGTGTGGTGGACGTAATATGAATAAACTTTATCTAGTTCTAACTCTGTTTTAGTATCTTCCTTATATAGCTTCTTCATAGCTTTTTTTCTTCTTTTCTACTACCACAATTTTAAGTGTCAGCATATCTTTTAGCTCATAAATACTAACATTTCAGGATGGTCTAGGAGACACATTCTCTTAATCAATTATCTAAATGCTTTTCCTAATCTTTTACTATTCAGTTTAAAATAACACTTACTATTTTTTTAACTCCCTTTTAGCACTGCAACAATTTGTAAGAAACCCATGCTGCTTTTCTTTCTACTTCATTATTTTGTCTTCCTTTGTATAACTGCTGGAAAGGGAATGGTGTTCTCTGTAGCACCAATCATCTGAAACAGTCTACCTATTTTCTTTGCTTTACAGACTTCACATAAGTTTTTAATTTTCTTGACAAATCCTTCTGTTTTTTATTTCAGGTTATAGTTTTCATCTATGAATGCAGTTACTTCACTTTGTCTCTACCAGATCTTTCAGTTTTACTTTTTTGAATTTTATTTCCCATTCAATGACAAGAGCTAGAAGTACTAGTAAGTTTTTTACAAAATGTTTTCTCCTTAAAAACATGTATTAGATACTCAGATCTCTGAGCCATCGTGTTCAAAATACACAATGATACAGATTAACCAACAAAATATCCAAATAAATGTTTTATTTATTTTGTCATTATGAATGCATTACAGAAAATAATTTAATTTGAAGGATTGTCTAGGTAGAATATTTACATAAAGGGCATATTTCATAGTGCCCAATAGTTTTATATGGAAGAAAAAAAAGGAAAAAAGCAAGAGAGGTTGGATGTCAAAAGAACTACATTCTAGTCTTGACTGTGTAATCTCTGAGGTCTTTGATTTTCTTACCTATGCAAGTGTGCTCATTACAATGTTTGTGATTATAGAAAAGCATTCCCAAAAGAAGAATGGTTAAATAAATTATGATACAATCCCATGATAAAACTAGTATAGTAGTCAATTTTGTAAACATATTTAATAACATGTAGAAATGCTAACATTAAATGGTTTAAAGGCTACAAAACTACTTACATAAAATGATCTAGATTTGTTTGAAAAAAACAAAAAAGCTTAGAAACAAAATGCATATCCTACAAAGAACTAGAAAAAATATAAAACAAAATAATAACCATTTTCATTTTTTTCCTTTATACTTAATCCTGCTTTTTTTTTGACTTGGAGTCTCACTCCGTCACCCAGACTGGAGTGCAGTGGCCGCTTCCGGCCACCGCAGCCTCGACCTGCTGGGCTCCGCGATCCTTCCGCTTCAGCCTTCCAAGTAGCTGGAACTATGGGCGTGCGCTACCACGCCCGGCTAATTTTTTTTTTTTTTTTTTTTATTGTAGAGATGAGGGCTCACCAAGTTGCCCAAGTTGGTCTGGAACCCGCGGGCTCAGGCAATCCACTCTCCTCAGCCTCCCAAGGTGCGGGATTACAGGCTGAGCCACGGAGCCTGGCAATCCTGTTTTCTAAGTAGTATTTGACTGAAAGGACCAGGGGAAAATGTGTACTGTGTTAAAAGGAAAAAATAAATCTTAAAAGATAATAAAAGTAAATTAATTTTTTGAAGATCATTAAGTTTTTTACAATTTAATATAAAGCATATTTATATCACAAGTTTTAGTATATTTCAATTTGATCTAAAAACTATAATAAATAAGTTCTATAATCTGCCTATACTCTGACATTCAATACCCAATCCTGTTTTCTACAAGAGGTTAAAGATATATTTTCCTAAGAGGTGAAATTTATATTGTATAAATGTTCTAGCCTTTTGCCTCAGGAGTCTTGGGATCAATAACTGGCTTAAGCAATAAGTGAAAATGAGATAGATGATCAAACACTGGTATTTTAGTTGACATTAGTATAATCACGAAATTACTTCACAATGTAATCATGATTACTGATCTTGAGTAAGGAAAGTCCAAAACTATAGGGGTTGTTAGTCATGATTTAAAAGTTTTAGGAGAAACTTGATTCCTATTCTATGTTGCTATATTTCTTTTAAACTAATGTAGAGTGAAAGTAATATAAATATATATAATGAATACATTATTTCTTAGGTTTTCATTCTAAAAAATTAGATCCCTCTTTCTTCCTTGCTAGTTCCCTGTGAATCCTACTTGCTGATCTAAAAAATAATGTAAATTAAGTTCTACTTTTATTTGTGAAATTTGCCACTCTAATAAAATAATATATACACAGTACTTCTTTATATACTTTAACAAATATCTACTATAAAAGAGCAACTAAATAATACATTATCATGGTAAGGTGGGGATAATAACCCCACCTCTTCACCACATGACTAATACCTACTTTTTTTTTTTTGAGTTGGAGTCTCACTCTGTCGCCCAGACTGCAGTGCAGTGGCCGGTCCCGGCCACCGCAGCCTCGACCTGCTGGGCTCCGGCGATCCTTCCACCTCAGCCTTCCGAGTAGCCAGAATTACAGGCGCACGCTACCACGCCCGGCTGATTTTTTGATTTATTGTAGAGATGAGGTCTCGCCAAGCTGCCCCGGTGAATCCCGAACCCGTGGGCTCAGGCAATCCACTCATCTCAGTCTCCCAAGGCGCAGGATTATAGGCTGAGCCACTGAGCCCAGTCCTACTTTTTTAAAAAATTGATTGCTATAAGAAAATGGCAGCTAATTTTTTCACATTTTTGAAAAATGTAATTTTATTAAGAATTGCTTTCAGTACATATTTTGTTTTTATTTTTTTTATTTTTTGTGCCTTGAGGAACAAAATATTTCTATAAGAAAAATGACTATGCCTCCAAAAACTTCAAGGTTAAACCATATGAGACACTGATGATCATTTCTTAACTATAAAAGTGACACTTTCCTTTGGTTCAAACTAACAGAGTAAGATTTCACATGGGAGAAGAGCTATCTTTTTAGGCTTAGAACGAACAGAGGAAATCACAAAGTGAAAAAAGACTGACAGATTTGACTTCATAAAAAATATTTTATTTTATAGAAAAAGTATCCAGTAGTATAGAACTAAAATGAAGTGGCAACCCAATGACAGTAAAATTATTAGTAACAAATTTAACCAAGAGTTAATAGTTTAATTTTAAAAAAAAGTTCTGGCACATTGATAACAAAATTACTAATTCCTAAAAGATAAGAGAATAAAAGAGGATAAAACAACTTACACAGAAAAGACAACCAAGCTCCCTCCTTAAATTTCTCTGGTAGAATTCTGTATGTCATTATTATGCAAACGTGAAAAAATGATATAAAATAATATGTCATTATCATGCAAACGTGAAAAATAAAAATGACAGCTAATGTCAATGATGTAAAGCTCTCATACTTCATTAGTGGTTTCACAAATTAATATTTACAGAAAGCAATCTGAAATATGTGAAAGGAACCCTTAAAGTAGTTGTACTCTTTGAGAAAATGCTTCCAATTTGGGAACCTAGAAAAACACACTTAAAACATGGTAAAGCTATGCCCATTCAGATACTGCAGAAACATTCTTTAAAAGAGTGAAGACCAGAAAATAACCTGAATAGTGAGGACCAGAAAATCTCCAATAAAGAACCAGTTAGGCAGTTCTACTTAATGAGATACAGTATACCTATTAAAAACAATGACAATGTTAAAATTTTAAAGTATCCAAAATTGCCTAACCAGTCAGGAAATGGCAGGGTACTATATCTTAAGAACATTTGAAATATTCATACCCCGTGACATAGGATTTTCATTTTAAGAATCTAGCCTAAGGCAATTATTTAAGATATCTGCAATGATGTTCATCAGTGTTAACCTAGAAAAGCAAATGATTGAATGCAATATACCAGTAAATTACTGACAAGAATAACTGAATTTCATTATATTAATACACTGAAATATAGTGAGCTGTATAAAAATATTTTCCAAAAAAGTTAAATAAAATATTTTATCAAAAACTGTTTTAAAACATTTACCAAAAAAACTTAATAACACAGAAAATTATTCATACCATACTGCTAAGTGAAAACGCAGGACATAAATCTAGATCAAACTTTGGTTCAGTTTATGTAATATATATACTATAATATTGATGTATACAACAAAGATGTGAAGAAACTATCCTGAAATGTTAACAATGGTGTATTCTTATATCTGGTAAGAGGCAGCAAGAGGGGAGCCATTCCCCATACAATATAAGTATGAATCTGGACAAAATGACTAAAAACAATCACTTTTAGAACACTGGGAAATAAGCAAAGGCAGACAATAGTCTAAGAAATATTTAATGAGGCAAACTGCTACATTATCAAGCAAGAATGACAAATTTTGATCTTGCTTGGGGACATTACTTCCCCCACAGCTTGAACGGTAAAAAACCTACAGCTTTACCACCAGAGGTGGTGGAGTTGGTTCAGGGCAGTGGCAGAGCAAGTAGACTTTTAATGGTGAGATTCTAGAAGTGAGAGAGCCACAGAAAACTGAGATCATAAACTCTCCACATACTCGTGACTGTCTACTAAATTACACGTGTGTGCAGGAGATCCCAGAGAACCAGGTGAAGACTTGAAGTCTGAGAGAATTGTGAATCTGCTCTACCCTGAATGTATTTCTCATCCACACACACACTATCTACACTGAGGTATTCAACCATTGCCTCTGCCCAAATAATTTACTGACTGTTAAGCTATACAGAAATAGTAAAGTCTCCTAAGGAGTCATGCTTAAAAAAAAAAAAGCAGACAATGTAAAAATATCAACAAACACACAGACACTAGGCTGAGACATTAGTGGTTCAACATTGCAAAGGCAACAAGTTTCAGTATGAGTGCAGAAAATATTAACTGCCCACTAAAGCAAAAACTCTAAGACCCAGAGAAGAATAAAACAGAATCCAGAGTCACAATAATAACATATTATCCACAGGACAAATTTTCAACCCCAAATTACTAGGCACTAGGAAAAAAAGGAAGTATGGAAATGCGAACTCATGTTAAAAAAGAAAAAAGCAGTTAACTCCAAATTGGCCCAGATGTCTGATTTAGCAGGTTATTATAAATATGTGCAAACAATTAAAGCAAAACTCACTAGATGAGCTCATTAACAGATCTGAGAAAACAAGAATTAGTGACTATAAAGATAGATTGATAAAAAGTATCCAAACCATAAATCATACACACACATACAATATTGCAGAGCCTTAGCTATCTGTGGGACAATATCAAACATCCTAATATATATAAATATATATATATATTTGAAGTCCTAGAAGGAGAAGAGAGAGCAAGGGAGAGTAAGGGGCAGAAAAAAAAATACTGAAGAAATAATGGCCAAAAATAGCTAATTTGGTGAAAAACTTTAACTTACAAATAACTGAAACTCAATGAATCCCAAGTAAAATGAACCACACTATGCTTTTTGAATCATTGTCAAACTCCTAATAGCCAAAGGCAAAGAGAAAATCTTAAGAGCAGCAAAAAAAATTAAAAAACCATGATAAATACAAGTAAAATATATAATGGTTGACTTTTTTGTCAGAGATAATACAGACTAATGGGAATGGCATATTTAAAGTGCTGAGGGGAAAATATCTGTCAAGCAACAATTCTATATCCAACAAAAATAAAGTCAAGGCAACCCCTTCAGGTCCCCTCCCGCTGTGGGAGCCTGTCTGTCCTCTCAATAAATCCTGCTTTCAAAAAATAAAATAAAGACAAAACAAGAAAACCCACAAATAAGCAAAAACTAAGATAATTCACTGTTAGTAGACCTCCTTGACAAGAAATACTTAAGTCAGTCCTTCAGGCTAAAAGGACATGATACGAAATGGTAACATGCAACCACAGGAAGAAATTAAAAGCACTGTAAACAGCACATATGTGAATAAATATATGATTGTATGTGTATAAATTTTTTAATTTCTTTTCTTAATTTCTTTAAAACACACACAGTTGATGAAAGCAAAAATTATAACACTGCATTAAGTTTATAATGTATATAGATATAACATTTATGACGGCAATAATCAAAGGAGAGGAGAATATAGGTAAACTGGTACAAAGGTCCTATATTTTATTAGAAATAAATAGTATTAACTTGAAGTGGATTGTGATAAATTAAAGATACATATTATAATTAATGAGGCAACTCCTAAAAAAAACAATGTGCTACAACGTCCTTGAAAACTTCTATAGTCAGAATATACATGCTGTGTTTTTTTTAAAAAACCTTAGAATTAAGTACACCAAAATGTTAATCAAAATGGTGGCATTAAAAGTGACTTTTTTCCTTTTCTCTGTTGTTCCTGGATTGCATATAAAGTGATTACAATATGTTTAAATGAAATATTCCAATAAAATTAAAACCATGCAAAATATATCATAATTGTTTTAAAATATACTTCAAACTCATATTATAGCTAGTTAAGAAAAAGAGAAGAAAGAAAAGGGGTGATTCCTTTTTTAAGGGGTGATTTTCTTTTTTAAGAAAAAGAAGGAAGGGAGAGAAGACTAGAGCCATCCAAAGAGAAATAAGAGAATGCTACCTAAGCATAAAGACGGAAAGAGAGGTTGAGGTGGGATATGGAGATAGAGGAAGTGGAAGTGATGAAGAAAAGGGCTTTGGAACACTAAAGACATTTTTAATACAGGCATCAGGGACTCTAAGAACCTTCTGAAATAATGTGCACTTATATTTTCTTAGAAGAGAATTTACAACTTTTAACAGATTCTCAAAGGTATCTATAACGCCCCTAAAAAAAGAACTAGTGTTATACAGTGGTTTGTTAAATCTTACTCATTTGAATTGTGTGAATTCTAAAGTATCCTTATTTCATTATTGCCTTTTGAAATGATAATTTGCTGATTTAAGTTAGTTTATAACTATTCTGGAGGCTTAGGTCTTTGTGACAAGAAGGGACAGAGGAAGGAGAACACTCTCTGGACTCAGAAAGCAGAAAAATAGCAAGATCAAATTGGAGTTGGCAATCCCCTACTCCTGAAGATGAGTACTAAGCAATGTAATTGTTGCTTTTAATTTAGGACCTATAAATTAAAACTTAAAGGAATTCTCATGGAGTTGTGATGACCAGTCAAGCTAGAAATTATTGTTCTGAATAAAAGTAAAGTCCTGAAGCCAAGACAGTTTATAATCTCTCTGTATTCCTAGCACCCAAAGCAGTGCCTGGAACACAGAAAGTACTTAGTAAACAATTAACTGAATTGCTTATTAATAGTTTTATTAACAATGTTGAATTTTTTCTGGAATATGAATAAAAAATAAAATAGCAATATCAAATTACATATACACCAAACATATAAAACATGTAACAAATATTCAGATAAAAAAACGACTACACCCCTTAGACAGTAAGTTGCCTAGTTATATTTAAAAATCTTTGTTTAGATTATTAGTACTGAAGTATTTCAGTCTCTGTCCCTAATATCTTTTCTGTCTTTCCTGGTCAAAATAAAAATAGTTTCCTATTCACATTATTTCCTGAGTCTTATTCCTTGAGGGAACAATACCTCTTGGACTCCTGAGTGACTGTATCAAGGGACATTAATGTAAACTTCAACAAATCTTAGTGTTGGTTCCCTTTCTAAGCAAGAAGAAAAAATCATTTTTCTTGTAACAACAATGCCATTATAGGTCAATTCCCAATCCAAAGCAAATCTGCTGAAATAGTTGTTTAACAAGTGTTTAAATTCTTGCTACACCAGTTGTCTTTTGAAACTATAACCATATAACGTATGAAGATCGTCGGTTAAAAGTATAAAAGGTATCTTTGATATAGGTATATTTGATATTTAGATAAGGTTGTATGACCAGATAATTCATAGAATATAGAATCTTTCCTTGAAAAACCAGGAACTCACTTACCCTGTCTATCCTGAACATACAAGGGTCCCAATCATACAGGAAGAAAAGTTTAAAGCTGTTTATACATGTGGTCCGACAATTAAATTCATGAACTCATCTAGAAAAAGTGCTACATATCTCATTGCTGCATACCACCGTGGTCCCCTTGGAAGTATCCCTCCTTGAGAAGCTACCACCAATGCCAGCACCTAGTCTACCCATCAAAGCAATTTCGGAACTCTTTTTCTGGAATGGCCATCAGAGCAGTTGTCATATTACCCTTGATGTCCTGAATGTCATCAAAATATCTTCCTTTCAATGTTTCCTTTATCTCTGGGTAAAGAAAAAAGTCACTGGGGCCCAGATCAGTTGAGTAGGGAGGGTTTCCAATACAGTTACTTGTTTACTGGTTAAAAACTCCCTCATAGACAGTGCTGTGTGAGCTGGTGCATTGTCATGATGCAAGAGGTCCTTTGGGACCATTTTTCCACACACTTTTCTCATGCCAAGATTTTCAGTTAAGATTTTCCTAACTGTTTTGCTGTTGATGTTTATTTGTTCTGCTATGCTTCTCACAGTCAGTCAAGGATTTTGACACAGAATACAACAAATTTTTCCAATGTTTTTGTCATTTCTGCTCGTTATTGACTGTCCTGACTTCTCTTCATCAGTGACACTTTCTCTCCCCTCAGAAAAACATTTAGTCCATTTGTACACTGACGTTTTCTTCACAGCATTATCCTCATAAACTTGGACTAAGATGACACTGATTTCACTTCCACACTTGCCAAGTGTGACAAGAAATTTAATGTTTGTTCATTACTCTGATTCAAACTCCAATTTACTCATGATGGCACAGAAAAACATGCAACAATGCCACTCAGCAAGACACCACCACACATCAACACGAACACAGCTATGAGACACTAACACACCAAGGTTATGAAACCTTAACGAGTTGTTTGTAAAATGCTGCTAATGTAAGCACACTCTGGTGAGTTCACGAACTTAATTGTCACCCTATATGCATTCTAGTAGTGTATCTTATAAGTAAAGTCATTTTATTATAAAATCCATTTCAAAATTGGAATTGTTAATAATGATAATTATACAATGACAACAAAATCTAACTGCAGAGAGAAAAATCCTTGAGATAAGATATATTTTTAGTGATTACGTATAATAAAATACTATCCCGATTAGAATTATAACATGAAATAGGGTGTCTGGGCTACTCAATATTCTAGTCACTAACACACATTATAAATGTAGCTGGGCAGCCCACACTGAGCTAAAGTTGTGTTAGAGTCACACGTTTTAGGGTTTGCCTAGTCAACCTTGGAGCAGGTCCATCAAACAAGTAGAACAAGAAGTGTTCGCGAAAAGTCATTTCTCAGGAAGATTGAGTTAAAGTAGATAAGCTGGACCTCATAGCAACATTTTAGTTGTCAAATGTTTTATTTCCAAACTCAGGGTATACATCTGTCACTCCAATTTCTCTCTAATCCATGCTTCCACCCAGATCCTTCTCCACCTCGGGATCTTATTTGTGTGCCCTAGGAAAAGAGAAGGGTGGAAATAAAACCCTAAAAGTTACTTTCACTATACAACCTTCTTAAAAGACATTCAGGGGTATGAAGCATTCATGCTTAGGGACTTCTCTCTCCTTAACAGAATGGAATGCAAAAAGAGAGAGAAGCATCTTTCCCAAGTTCTGACATGCATCCATAAGAAGATCAGTCACGTAGCCTAGCAGACAGGGAAATATTTTGTACATGTGACAGTGACTAGTGGCATCATCAGTAGCATGGGGGAGAGGACGGCAGTCAAACCTCAGGAGGATTTTTTAAAAGTGTGAGGGCTCTTTTTTTTTTCTCTCCAACTGCTAGGACCTGTGTTTGTGAACATATATAAGGCAATCCTCCTTTAGACTGCCAAAGAGCTTCCACAAAACTTGGGGTCACTGACATCAACCTTAGCTAAAAGGGCAAAACCAGTAAAGCATTTTTTGCAATAAAGAACTTTAGTTCTATTTTTATACTGTTTTTTAGAACTGTTCACAGCAAATAGTAGGAAAAATGTCTGGAATATAGAGATACACTGGGATATCCATAATACTCAAATGTCACCGGTGTCCCTGTATTGTTAAAAGACTGTCAATCTATAACATGTCAGCGGATTCATGGCTCTATCACATCCTCTAATGTAAAGTCTTTCCACCTAAAGTTCAACAAATCTGGGAGTCCTTGGATACTCTCTAGGGGAATCTACATGTTCTATGAGAACGTTTAAAGTATGTCTTTGGTGATATTATAAAAATCTAAATACAAATGTAAGCATAGGAGCACCCACAAATTATCAAGCAATTCAATGCAATCTCAGTGCCATAACTGTGTTCATAATTAGGTTTGTTTTCATGCAATTTCTCAAACGCTGGTGTTTGCTTTCAATGTATCAGTAAGTATGCTGAACTGCTGCAGAGGAGGCCTATCTAAATGTCAAATGACAATGGCCTTGCATCTGCTGTACTCATGTTAAATATTCTGGTAGTTATAAAGACAAAGTAACTCATTGCAGCTACAATTTGCAATTAAGGCATTTTAACCAAACAATAGGTCTTTAATTTCTCAAGTTATATGGTAAATTGAAACTCTGTCATTTTTATTTGGGTAAATAAAGTACTATTTGATTTAGGACCAGAATGGGGGGGGGCTTATTATGTTTCAAGAGCAGGTTAAACAATGTCATACCACATGTGTACAAAAATTATAATGAGGCATAGCACATGAAACAGAGTAGGGTCGTACAGATAAACTAAAAAAAAAAAACACCCTGAGCTACAGTAATTCCCCTGTATTCGTATTTTAAGCTGATGTTCTGCTAGTATCTGCATAACCAACTTGTAATACCTGCAATAACAGTAAGTATTAAGGCAAAGTGTCTAAGTAAGAACTGTTAAATAGTTTTTATTTTCAGCAAGTTTAGGTTGCATTAGTATGACAAGATCATCAACATAATGACCCAATAACTAAAATAAGATTAGCAAAACAGAAAATTTTTTAAAAACAATTTTTTAAAAAAAATTTTAAAGATGTGGAGTAAAACTCAGGGTTAGGTATATAAATGTTCATTATGCAAGTACCCTTGTTGAGGAGGTATGCTCCTGCCCTCCCCTGGCAGTGTCTCACTACTGCCAATCCCGTCCCCCACACCTCACCCCCAACTACTAGTAGTAGAAGTAGAAGTTTCCCACTACTGCCAATCTTTTCTTACACTATTACAATAATTGTTGAAAGTCCGCTTATGAGTGAGAACATGTTATACTCAGTTCTTTGCTTCTGTGACAGATCACTCAGTATTATAGTCTCTAAGTTCATCCAAGTTGCTGCGAAAGTTCATAATTTTGTCTTTTCTTTATGGCTGCGTAATATTCCATCGTGTATATGTACCACATTTTTTATATCCAGTCCTCTTTCGATGGGCAGCACTGTTGGTTCCATGTTTTAAATTTTGAATAATGCTGCAGTAAACACGTGTGTGCAGATATCTTTTTCACAGAGTGATTTGAGTTTCTCTGGGTATATTACCAATAGGGGGATTGCGGGGTCATATGGGAGGTCAATTTTTAGGTCTTTTAGGAATCGCCAAATTGTTTACCACAGAGGTTGTAATAGTTTATACTCCCAGCAACAGTGTAGAAGCGCTCCCTTTTTCCCGCATCCTCTCCAGCATCTGTTGTTTTTTGAATTATTGATGATGGCCACCCTGACTGAAGTTAGGTGGTATCTCAGTGTGGTTTTAGTTTGCATTTATTTGATAACTAATGAGGCTGAGCATTTTTTCATGTATCTGTTGGCTGCTCGTATGTATTCTTTTGAGAAGTATCTATTCATAGCCTTTGCCCATTTTGTAATAGGGCTGTTTGTTTTTTAGTTTTCAGCACGTTTGAGTTCCTTATAGATCCTAGATGTTAGGCCTTTGTCTGATATGCAGTTGGCAAATATTTTTCCCAGTCTGTGGGCTGTCTCCCTGCTCTCTCACTGGTTTCTTTGACTTTGCAGAAGCTTGTCTGTTTGATGTGGTCCCATTTGTCTATCTTATCTCTTATGGCATGGGCACTTCAGGTTTTGATCAGGAATTGGTTGCCAGTTCCAATTTCCATAAGTGTCTCCTGCATTTTCTAAGGTTCTTATAGTTTGAGGTTTTACTTTTAGGTCTCTGATCCATTTAGAGTTGAATTTTGTGTATGGGGATAGGTAGGGGTCCTGTTTCAATCTTCTGCATGTGGTCAGTCAGTTTTCCCAGCACCATTTACTGAATAGGTTCTTCTCTCCCCAGTAGTGGGTGGTGGAGGCTTTACTGAAGATGAGCTGGTTGAGAAATTGAGGTTTTGCTTCTGGAATCTCAATTCTATTCCATTGGTCTATATGCTTGTTCTAGTACCAATACCAGGCTGTTTTGATTATTGTAGCTTTATAATAAGGCTTAAAGTCTGGAAGTGTGATACTTCCTGCTTTGTGTTTTTTGCTGAGGATTGTTTTGACTATTCTTGGTCGTTTATGTTTCCATATGAATTCCTGTATTGTTTTTTCTAGGTCTGAAAGGAATGTTGCTGGTAAATTGATGGGTATTGCATAAAATCTGTAGATTGACTTAGGTAAAATGGACATCTTAACAATATTGGTTCTTCCAATTCATGAGCATGGAATATTTTTTCACTTGTTTGTATCATCTTTGACTTTGAGCAGTGTTTTGTAGTTTTCATTGCAAAGGTCTTTCACGTCTTTGGTTAGGAAGATGCCAAGGTATTTCTATTATTTATTTATTTTTTTGGTAGCTATTGTGAATGGGATTGTGCTTTTTATTTGGGTGCTGGAGGGGTGCTGGATTTTATCAAAAGCTTTTTCTGCGTCTAATGATATAATCATGTGGTTTTTGTTTTTACATCTGTGGATTTTTGTTTGGTTTTGTTTTTGAGTTGGAGTTTCACTCTGTCACCCAGACTGGAGTGCAGTGGCAAGCTCCCGGCCATCGCAGCCTTGACCTGCTGGGCTTCGGCAATCCTTCTGCTTCAGCCTTCCAAGTAGCCAGAACTACAGGCACGCGCTACTACGCCTGGCTAATTTTTGATTTATTGTAGAGACAAGGTCTCGACAAGTTGCCTGGGCAGGTTTCGAACCTGCAGCCTCAGGCAATTCACTCGCCATAGCTTCCCAAAGCGCTGGAATTACAGGTTGAGCCACCGAGCCAGACCTGTTGATATATTTCATTACGCTTATAGTCTTGCAGATGTTGAACCAATCCTGCATCCTGGGGATGAAGCCTACTTGGTCATGGTGGATTAGATTTTTGAGATGTGTTGTTGGATCCGAAAACAGAAAAAATTAAAATAACAGTTATCATGAAATAAACCTCAAAATATTTCAGGCAACATATAAAACATAAAAGCAAGGAAATATATCTAGTAATAAAATAAAACATTAGAAAGACAATAAAAATAAAATAATATCTTCATTTAATTGAGACTGCTAACTTAAATTATATTACTTAAGTTCTATTTTCATTTATTTTGAAATTGTGTTTGTGAATGCATCTAGTAGATTTGCTTGCAAGATAAATTAGTACTCTAAAAGCATGGCTTCTGGAGCCTAGACTGCCTGGGTTTAAGTTGCAAGATGATATCTATTAGCTGTGGGATCTTGAATGAGCAACTTTGCCTAACCATGCCTCACTTGCCTTATCTCTAAAATGGAAAAAAAGACTTCAAAAACTCCACCATTATTCTGTAAGTGGGATCAAAAAATTAATGGTCTGAGCTCTGGAGTCATATTTTATGGGTTTTATAGCTGAATCTCCTCCTAGGGTATATTACTGCAAGGTTTTACTAAGTCTACTTCATAATGTTGTCATAAAGATTACATGAATGTATGTGTGTGTATATGCACTCCAACTATCCATCCATCCATCTATCCATCCATCCATCCTGCCTTACACATAGCAAGAGATACATATGTTACCTAATATTATGACTGTTGCCATAATTTCATTATTAGTATTAGCTTATGCTTTTATAATTGTATAAGCACTAAAACATTAAGAATTTTATATCTAGTTTCACATGTGCAGATTAGACAACATTTGATATAGTATCAGAGTCTGCAAGGTAAAGAGGGGGAGCACAGAAATTTACTCTATTTAAAGAAAGTTCATATGTGAGTAAAGTACAAGATACTTTTAACTCAGGACCTCATTCTGTCATCCAGGCTGCAGTGCAGTGGCACAATCACTGCTCACCACAGGCTCAACCTCCTGGTCTCAGGCAATCCTTCTGCCTCAGTCTTTCGAGTGGGTAAGACTACAGGCACACACTGCCATGTCCAGTTAATTTTTTTATTCTTTGTAGAGATGAAGTCTCGCTATGTTGTCCATGCTGGTCTCCAACTCCCGGGGTGAAGTGATTCTCCTGTCTCTGCCTCCCAAAGTGCTGAGATTACAAGCATTAGCCAATACAACCAACCAAGAAACTATTTTTAAAAATTATAACTTTACCATCCTACATATATTAAACTATGTTTATTATTTCTAAAACTCATAAGAGCAGAGGCACTATGACAACATAAAGGCTTACTAATAGCTTGGTGGCCTACTCTCATCTCAAAACTCCTCTGATATCTATAACTCTCTTGCAACTATACATGCCCACAGCATGACAGCTACTATTAAGATAACTACTTGACAGCTGCCAAATATGGTATAGTTTTATTTGTTTATTAAAATTAAATTTAGATACAGTTTCATTTAACATGTAAAAATACTGCTGAAGAAATTCTACCAGTGAATAAAGTATAAAAAAATGTTTTTCCCAATAATGTAGCATAAGTTACTCATAACAAACAGAACCACCATCTTTCTTATCTGGCTTCCTATTATAAGACTATTACCCATGGCTTAAATCAGATCTCTCTCTGTCTCTCTCTCTCTCTCTACACACACACACACACACACACACACACAGGTTGGGGATGTAACCAAAAATGTATACACCTGTATGATGTTCACTCAAAAGATGACATCAATCAAATGAACGCTAGCATCACCAAATGACAAGCAGGACAAAGAAAATGGCAGATTCATGGTTGAGCAAACACCATATTACACATTGCTGCTGTAATTTAATTCAACTTTGAAAAGTAATACATAGATAACATCTACTAAATGTGTATGTATTTTTGGTACTCCCATATGTGTACACACACACACACAAACATATATATTATATATATATATACACAGAACCGAGGTCTCACTCTGTCACCCAGGCTGGTGTGCAGCAGCAAAATCATGGTTCACTGCAACCTTGTTTTATTGAGCTCAGGAGATCCTTCTGTCTCAGCCTCCCAAGTAGTTGGGTCTACAGACATATATACCACCACAACTAGCTGATTCTTTTTTTCCAGAGACAATGTCTCACCGTGCTGCCCAGGATGGACTCAAACTCCTGGGCTCAAGCAATCCTCCCATCTCAGCCTCCCAAAGTCTGGGATTACAGGAATAAACCACCATAGCTGGCTGAGAGAGATTTTTTGTTTAGAGATTTTTTTCTCTCTTACCTTTATGGTTCTCTGAAAACTTTGAAAGCATTACTACCTAAATCACAAAGTATCATTTTATTTTTAAGAAGGATATTAGTGAATATTCATTTGTATTTTGGCTTAGCCATTTTCTGTCACAAACTATCCATCTTAATTTCTTTAGGTTGAGCTGGGATATAAGTAAACAAAAGCAAACACCATGGTACACATTTTTTGTTACTGTGTCAGGACACAACATTGTTTCTCTTTTGCTGGTATACTTCATTAAAGTGTTGTGGGGTTTTTGTTGTTGTTGTTGCTTTTGCCACACATGTGGTAGTTAGTTTTCTTGAGCAAATTTATGAGAATATTTTTCATAGGCAAGCCTTTCTAAAAATGTTTGATTAACGTTGTATGCTCAATCCTGGATATTATAGTGGACACAATTTGGATAATAGCCAATAGATGGCACTGCTCTCACTAGTAGCAAAGACCACACAGAGGTATCATTACAGACACAAATTATTAAGATCAAATATATGCTCAAATCAGCAAACCTAAATTTTTCATAATGGGATACATATATTAAAATATATTAGATATTTAAAAATGTATACTTAATGGTTACAGAATATAAGGGACCAGTTTAACACAAACCATTTACTTACTACCTAAAAACATTTATTGAGTGCCTACTATTGAGTGCACTAGAGATATAAAGTGAATAAAATATTTCCTGTTCTCAATAAGTAAAATTTTCATTACAAATTAGTAAAATTTTCAGTGGAGATATGCACAGAGAAGTACAGGGGTTCATGTTGGGGATGAGATGGATCAGGGAAAGCTTTTTGCAAGGGCAATGATGCTTCAGTTAGCAACAAAGGATTGGGGGGTGAGGTACACCATATTCTGAACAAAGAAAAAAGGCATACAAGCAAAAGCCAGAATGTAAGAAGTAGTTTAAGAGTATCACATGGAAAGTACGACTCAAAACATGTCCCAGTCTAAACCTGGAAGAAAAGGTCTCGGAGCATGCTGAGAAGTACTCAGAGGATCTGCTATCTTTAAGAAATGTGGAGGCTGGGCATGGTGGCTCAAGCCTGTAATCCCAGCACTTGGGGAGAGCAAGAGGATTGCCTGAACTGAAGGGTTTGAGACCAGACTGGGCAAACTGGTGAGAACTCGTCTCTACAATAAATAAATAAAAAAGAAGCCAGATGTGGTAGCGTGCGCCTGTAGTTCCAGCTACTTGGAAGGCTGAGGTGGAAGAATTGCCTGAGACCAGCAGGTAGAGGCTGAGGTGGCCGTGAATATGCCACTGCACTCCAGCCTGGGCAGCAGAGAAGACTCTGACTCAAAAACAAAAACAAAAACAAACAAAAAGAATTGTGAACTTCATCCTTCATATGATGGAGAACCATTAAAAGGAGTAATGGAGTGGCATGATTCGAGTTATACTTTGGAGAGATTGCTGCAGGGACTTGAATTTGACCATAATTTTAAACAGGCTAAGACTGGAGGAAGGAATACAAGACAGTGACTGTGTGAGTAGCCTGGAAGGCAAGCAATAAAGCTTTGACCAAAGCAGAGGCAGCAAAGGGTGGAGAAGAAGACACAATATTGAAGATATTTAGGGAATAAGCATTATAGCAGGATATGGTATTTAAATGGATGTGGGAGATGAGGGATGAGAATCAAGGCTGACAGTTAAGACAAGGTATTTCTTAGGCCCTTTTAAAATGCCACTGATAACTTTATACTAACCCATTATCCTTTTAATTGCTAATTTTATAAAGTGTAAGTTGCTATCTTATTCTTATCCAACCAATCTTTATTCCTTTATAGCACTCTGCACTTTTCCTTCTAAAACTCTATCGTAACTTATAAGACGTCCACAATATATGCATATTATGGATTGGTTTAATGCCTGTCTGTCCCTTCTATGTATTAGATTATACTTCATGAGCACAGGTTCACATCTCTTGCTCTGGTCTATCATTCCATACCAAGCACCTAGCCTAGTACATAGCTGATACTCAACAAATATTTGTTGAAGAAACACATATTTCTGAAGTTCCAGGGTCTACTCACACTCTGCTTGGCTAATTACTTTCTATCAGGATCAAACACTACTTTAGGCCATTTCAGTAAAATCCACAAGAGATGTTGCCTATTAAATACTTTACCTTTGTACAGTGACAGCTTTTGTCACTAGGGCAGGAGTGAGTCTTTTCTACATGTCAAGTTAAGACCTGTTTCAGAGTATAACAGGTGCTCTCTGGTCACAACAGTTTCTCCATCAGGGGAGAACCAAAATGCCACTCAATAAAAGCAAGAAATGTCTTCCTTTACCCTCTAAATCTTGCCAGGATTTCTGCCATGTCTACTTGTTTCTCCTTATCTCATAGATATTAATTTATTTCTATGATCAAATACTCTTTCTCAAGGCTAACTTAAAATGTTACAGTGGTTGGTCAATTCTCTGAAATTCAACTATCTCTTTAAGAAAAAATTTTACCCACTCTCACATTTTTATTTCTTCCTGCTTTATTTGGGAATAATTGACAAATAAAAAGTATATATATTTAAAGCATACAATACGATGCTTTGATATATGTATACATTGTATAATAATTACCATAATCAAACTAATTAATATACATATTTCCTGACATATTTACCTTGTTTTGTGGTAAGAGCATTTGCAATCTATTCTCTTTGCAATTGACAAGTATAAAAAACAGTATTGATTATAGTCACCATTCTGTATATTAGATATCCAGAATGTGTTCATTCTGCATAACTGAAAATTTGTGCCTTAGAGTATGTGTGAAGAGGGGAAGAGGAGTGCTGCAGGCTGTCTTCTTTCAAAAGATACTCAGGTTTTACAAAGATTTATTCTATGCCAGCTTCCTTGATATTTCGAGGAAAAAATGAAATAGGCTAAAGGAAATAAAAAAATTTTAATAAACCTAAATGCCAAAATCTTGATTTAAAAACTAGAATACAATTCTATTCAGAATAAATACCTACTTGAACAATAGGCTGTTGTGGAGAATTAAAAATATTCATCCAATATATTTTTTAAAAAATCAAGTCTTACTATATACTTTGTACAACACATGTGCCAGATGTTAAAGTATTATATTAAGCAATACAAAAATGCATCTAATCTTAAGAAACGTGTAGTTTAATATGGTAGGTAAAATATGCATATAATAAGGATAATAAAGTATTCTAAGTATTAATACTCAGAGAGGTATTGTAAGTTGGTACAGTAGTTCAGTGTAGGGAAAGATTAATTTTGACTGGACATATGAGAAAGACTTTGTAGAAGAGACAGAATTTAAGCTATTCTTTGATGAGAAACAGGTAGTATGCAGTCATGGCAAAATTTTATTTATAAAAATTATTTCTCCAGAACAAAAATATTATGAGAAAGGTCCCCAATAACAAACCTCCAAGCATAGGAAGACACGGGATATTAGGCAGACATGTATATCAATTAAAATAATATAAAAACAAGTCAAGATAGTCACAATCCTATAACTGAAAATATAGTTAAGAAATTTTTACTAGGTTATTTACTTAGTAAGATATCAATGTTCTAAAATGAATTAAATCCTAGACTTCAAAAAATTCTAAAGCTTTGCTGGTTACTGCAAATAAAATAAATAAAAAATATTAATGACTCTGATAAAGGCAAGCACTTGTATTTAATTGTCACTTTTGACATTGTAAAATTTGTTCTAGATATACATACTTATATAGAAACTGACAAATGAGGGGGAGTAGATTAGTATAAATATTTTATAAATTATAATAAAAGAAGATTGAGCAAATGAAGGAGGGAAGAAAGAAATACCAGAATAACATTAAGAGTAATGTTAAAAGAAAATTCGTGGTAAATTTTGCCGTGAGTACCATGTACCTGGGGATAACAATTTATCAAACAACATTCTGCAACTATTTTTTAAGAGACTTCATAATGTTTAAACTACCTTTTATATAATATTTATATAACATTCTTTAAATGGAGACTAGGTGTTTATCAGTAAGTACTGATTTGTGCTATTTTGAAATAGATTTTTTAAAGTTGTTTCTCTAAATTTATCAAACTCTCAGAATATACTATACTTCACTTTAGAATAAGTCTGGTTATGGTATGGTTATGAAGATATAGCTAATGAACCTACATTTGTTATATACAGTTAGTACTTGATTACAAACCCCTTAAAAGGTAACACACAAAAACTATGCAGCCAATATCTGTACTTATTCCTAGGGGCAAC
>JAPVLO010000100.1:2170000-2415000 GCA_027257055.1 Cephalopachus bancanus | reverse complement strand
TATCACATATCTCTAAAAGTCCAAAAAATATCAACTGTGTTGAACATAAATCTGAGACTATTACTAATATGAAAATTGTATGACATCTTATCTTTTCTTTTTAATCCTAGGTTGCCACCATTTCTCTCACCATCTTTAAAACCTTTGTGTCTTGAAAATACAACAGACAGATCTTTCTTTGAAGCATGAAAGGAGGGACTGTGGGACAACAGAGATGGGGCCCAAGGATGACTGGCCAATATTTGTTAATCACATATTCCAGAAACAATTTTCAGTTGTAACTGATCAGAATGTATCAGAGAAATGGATTGCTTGACATAGCATTGTTTCTGACTAGAATATATGCTAGTCCTTTGTAAACTGCCTAAGAAATCATGACAGTAATATGACATTAACATGACATTAACATTTAATCCACATTAAAGGCATTTTAATTTGCACACATTCAAAGGACACACCGTTAAAAGGAAAGAGATTTATGGAATTGGTCTTGTAGAAAAAAGAAAAACTTTATGCTGTTTCATCTCATAATCACAGTTTGAGAAAAGTGCCTGTTTTAAAATGCAGTTTTACCTTAAACCTCAAATATATATTGTCTTAGGTAAGAAAAGTAAATTAAAATATTGAGAGGAAAGGGATCTATTATGCTAAAATCCTTAAGTAGTTATATGAGCTAATACATATTTTAAATTAGTGTTTAATAAATATATAGAGTATATGGGTAACATCAAGACATTCTGAGATACGCATATTTTCAAACTCATTTGGACAAATGTCAAAAACATTATTTCAGAACACAATGGGAAAGTATAAAACGACAACCAAGATATTAAAAACACAATAGACAGAATTTAGAACAGGTTTTATCATCGCTTTTTTTGCATTTTCTACTTCATGTTGTATGTTAACTGAATTTTCAAAGGTGTGATAATAATAATTTGCACTTATGCTTGTTTTAAATAAAATTATTTGTCTGAGAAATGAAATACAGCAGTTTAATTTGCAAGTTCTATGTAAAATAGTCGAAAACAGAGAGAAAAGAACTTTAATTTGATGCTGATAATGTTATCGATGAGTACATTACAGTAATAAGCCTGCCTATATTTCTGGCAAGCAACAACTTCATTCTTACAAGCCACTGATGGGCTAAACAAACTATTAATGACAGATTGCTCTTCAACACTGAAAATGCCCAGAACGTGTTGTTTGACCACAAGGACAAGTAGGTCATCACTCTCAAATGCTATACAATACAAAAAACATAAATGAGACCTCTGTGGGGAGACAAAACCCACAGGTATGGCTCCACAGTTCTTTTGCTATTCAACTATTAATACAAAACATCCCATTTAAAGCTGTACACACCAATGACCCTTTTCACTAAAAGATTTATTGTCATTCATTTAATTTTTCTGCCTATGGCTGAACAAGGTATTATTAGTCCTAGCGTCCACCTCTAATCCTGAAAAATACAACTGAACATCTGGACCCAAAATTAAAAAATTACTTTATGCCTGTAAGATGGTGAATTTTTTGCCCCTCCACAAACCCGCAGAGTTCTCCTCTCCCTAGGTTTATGAACACCCAACAATCATTCATAGGTTGCAGAATTATACTCAATGAGCATGAGGGAAACATTGAGATTCTCCAACAGATTCAGCAGGCTTTCTTTACTGGACACATATCTTTCAAGTCAACGTCTTTAAATGTATTTTCTTTGCTGAACCAGCAGCATTAGCCTCACCTGGGAATTTGTTGAAATGCATATTCTCAAACTGAACCCCAGACTCGGAGAATCAGAATCTACATTTAAACAAGATTCCCAATTGACCCATATGCACTTAAAAAATGGTGAAACCCTGGTTTAGAGCATCGGGTTCCCTTACTCCAACTCACCTCCATTTAGTTCACTTTACAGAAAAAAACAAGGGAAGCTTTAGAAACATCATACTGATTAGGATAATTCATTTCATTCTCTGTCAAAGGGCATACATAGCACAGCCGTTCTTCTTTCAAGCCAGAAACAACCCACGGAACTATTTTGACCTTAAAAAGTCACAATTTTTCATATAGAAATATGAAGTAACATTTTACCTAAATACTCTCCTACATGAAAAGGATAACATTGTTTTTATAGTTTGCCTGTAAAATAATAATAGCTGTATTATAATCAAATGGCAAGGCTCTATCTCCTATACTTTTTCTAATTGCAAAAATAAAATGACATGTTAATATCACGAATGCTACTTGTCTGCATTGAAAACCCTCTAGAAAGTCTAAAAGAAAATACATTTAAAAGAAATATTTTAATAACCATTCAGCAGTTCAGTATATACTACTACTTACTACATTATTCAGAACTTTAAAACATAAAATGGTAGAAAAAACATGGAATCCACCCTTTGATAAGAACTTAAGAGTCAATTTTCTAAATCTTTAGAGCATCATTAACAAAAAAATTCAGGAGCAACATCACCACCTAATAACCACCCATCTTGGCACTGTATTAAAGATATAAACAATTTCACAAGGTTTTTCATTCATATGGTTATTCATTCTTCATCAAAAAAGAAAGTTATTTTCTTAAGTTTATTATAAAATCTAATTAGGCACAACATTATAAGCAGTCTTTTCACTCATTTTCTCTAAGTCTTTAAATATGGTTGGAGCACTGGGCTCTTTGAGATGGGCTGATGATGGCTGCAAGATTCCTACAAGATGATTCTTGGGATTCAAGGTCTATTCAACAGTGGTTTCCAAAATATACAAAGTAAGTAAAGTAGTAAAAAGAGTCAGCAAGAAACTTAGTCTGCTTAAGTTGCTATAAAGGAGTATCTGACGCTAGGCAATTTATCAAGAAAATGGGTTTATTTGGCTCACAATTCTGCAGGTTGTACAAGAAGCAAGATGTCAGCATCTGCTTCTGGTGAGGACCTCAGACTGCTTCCACTCATGACAGAAGGTGAAGAGTATCTAGTGTGTGCAGAAATCATATGGCAAGAGAGTAAGCAAGAGAAAGGGGAGGAAGGCGCCAGATTCTTCAAAACCAGCTCTTAAGAGAACTAGCATAGTGAAAACTCACTCACTGTCCACAAGGGAGGCACCAAGCCTTCCACCTTGTTGACCCAAACACCTCCCATTAGGCCTCACTCCAACATTGGGGATCACATTTTAACATAAGGTTTTAGGGGACAAACATACAATGACAAGGACTAAAACAGAAGACTAGCAAAAAAAATTATACACACACACACACACACACACACACACACACACACACACACACACAATTAAAGTCTCTAAAACAAAACAACAGAACAGAACTAATATTTAATACTATAATCCAAGAAAATTATTTCTGGAAATGAGAAAACAAAATCTACATATGAAAAAGCTTACCATACACTGGGAAAAATTCAACTTCAGAAACTGCCAACTTTCAGAATTATCCTAGTAAAACTAGATTTTTTAAGGACAAAGAAAAAAATGGAACAATTTTAAGGCAAAAAAAAAAAAATCAAATTGCCAATAAGGGTACAAATTATAAGGTTGGTACCAGAGACATCAAGAGTAATGTATAAAACAAGGCATTGGTGAAATGATATTTTTAAGAAAGTCAAGGAAGAAATTGCAAGCAAAGGATTTTATATCTGACCAAGTTATCACTCAAGTACCAAGACTACAGAAAAACAGCTTGGAATGTGCAAGACCTCAGGAAACATTGTAAACAGGAGACTTTTCTGGGGAATACACTAGAAGATGAGTTTCATCAAAATGAGCGATAACTGAAGACATATCTACAAATGAACTGATGGTAAACATTTAATATATTTAATTTTAGAGCTGATTCTAAAACAAGGTAACAGCATGATTAGAGGAACAGTATGTAAACATTGTATGCTTTAACAAAGTAGCAAGAATATAAGAAGAAAGAAAGAAAGAATGGGAAAATACAATAGTAGTACTGGCTGTCATAAAGGTAATAGGTGGCATTCGAGTGGTTATGTAGGGCTTTGTTTTTTCTTTATTTTTTACCAAACTCCAACAAGGTGGTAAAATCCTTGGAGAAGGTGGGTGTTGACTTGATCAGAGGTGCAAAGGGAAAGAATCTCAAAGCGAAGGGACCAGTTTGGAAGACTTTGAGAATCACTAGGAGAAAAATGCCTTGTATGAAGGTTCTAAGGCATGGGATCACTTCCAGTTGAGAATCCACAGGCAACTCATTAACTTGCACAATCTTTTTAAGATTGTTAAGCAGATTACTTCCATCAGTATTGAGCTAGGAGTTGAGCCTGAAGTGACCATGCAGATGCTTAAGACAACTATTTTAATAAACTGATTACTAGTTGTTATAAATCAACAAATATAATAAAAGGTTAAGTAGGAATAAGAGGAATTAAAAGCACTATAAAACATACAAATACAAAGATAAGCATTAGAACAAAAACATAAACGTTCCTAAATTTCATAATACAAAAAAATAATAGTTCTTAAAAGACAATTCTCTATAGTGGTTCTGAACATCTTACATCAGCTTTTTGTTGGATTACCTTTAAGATGTTTGTATAGCTAATAATCTTGGAAGATAGAGATATAGTCTCTCCCTATACCAAAAGGCAGTTTTGCTACCTAAGATAATAAAGATATATTTCTATTGGACAAAATTTGGGCAGGTTTTCCTAACTTGGAGTCCCCAGCTATGACACAAACCCACTGAGTATACAGCATCACTCCATGGAACTTGGAGGTCAAGAGAAAGCTATACAAACATGAAGCATATGATAACTGTTATGCTGTTAGTAATAAAACACTTATATCTTACCCAGGAATCTCATGTCTCCGGCCAGCATCTATGAAAGTATGTCAGGCATGCAAGTAATTTTAAATCTCAACCTTTAATAAAGAAGGCACAGCCAAACAGAGAAAAAAATACAATAAATATGTTACACACAGTAACTATGGACTAACTTCCAGGATATATTAAGCAAAAGAAAAAAAAAAAGTCTTCACAGTATGCTATCTTTCATAAGAGGAAACAGAAATAGACATTGCAAGCATGGACACACACACACACACACACACACACACACACACACACACACACACACACACACTTAATTTTACCAAAACAACACAAAAGAAAAGATAAATTAGAAGAAGTTAGTACAACTGGCTACTTAAAAGGGGTAGAGGAGAATAGAGGTAGAGGCTAGAAAGGAAGGGAATGACACCTATCTCTGAGACTACCACTGAGCATAATTTTGAATTCTGGAAGCAAATTAATGCTCTACATGCTTAAACATAATTAAGTCAGCAAGAATGGGGACAAAGACACCTAAACTGAATACAAAAACCAAAAGAATGCAACTACATTTTTTTTTTTTTTTTTTTTTTTTTTTTGAGTTGGAGTCTCACTCTGTCGCCCAGACTGGAGTGCAGTGGCCGCTTCCGGCCACCGCAGCCTCGACCTGCTGGGCTCCGGCGATCCTTCCGCCTCAGCCTTCCAAGTAGCCGGAATTACAGGCATGCACTACCACGCCCGGCTGATTTTTTGATTTATTGTAGAGATGAGGTCTCGCTGCCCAGGCGGGTCTCGAACCCGCGGGCTCAGGCAATCCACTCACCTCAGCCTCCCAAAGGCGCGGGATTACAGGCTGAGCCACCGAGCCCGGCTGCAACTACATTTTAAATGAGTAACATAACTGCAAGGAATGGGGAAAAACAAATCTTGAACTCTTTTAAAAAATTTTAAATATATGGGGTACAATTTAGGATTAGGCAAACACGTGGTCATTGTACACGTAAAGTTTGGGCCTCCTTTTTGGTCCTCACTTGGCCTGGTTTGAGATCAGGTAAGCTTATTGATGTTGTGTCCCCTTCCTCCCCACTCCTATCCCTGGCAGTATCCCTCTACCGCCAATCCCTTTCTTATAGTATTATAGTAAATGTTCAGGGTCGGCTTATGAGTGAGAACATGTGGTACTCTGTTCTTTGTTTCATACTCACTGAGTATGACAGACTCTAAATCCATCCAAAATCTTGAACTCTTGTTAGTAGGTTTGTTTTTCACAAAGTTTGCTTGTAGTAACTGTGAAACTACTTTTTATGTTCATTTTATGACTTAGCAAATGAGTCAATGTATTGGTGTTGTTAGGAGACAGTTCTCACTTGTCCAAAGAATTCAAAAACCTTCTTGAAAGGATTCTCCTTGTGACAATCTGATACAATTTGAGCATCAAAATGAATAGGAAATTAATTAATAATAACCTATTTAATAAAGTAAAAATCCATGAGTCCTTACTCTTGATAAATAGGTAAATAACATAAGAAAGGTAGGATGTTTCCTTAATGAAGAATGCTCGTTGTAATTTGGGGAGCAGTGGAGTTGGAAAACCTCCACATTCCAATCATCAGGCAAAACCATCAATAGATAATGGAGTAACAACCTTCAAAGGTTCTGCCGAGAACTTTAAACAGACATAGGATTCATGGGTAGTAAACAAGTTTGTGGAAAGAAAAAGTGGAATCAGGTATTATAAGAAATGTAAACTGCAAAGAATGACATGCTGGAAAAGTTGGCAACATAAAAAGAAGGAAATGATAGAACAAAGGCTGAATCAGGGGTCTCAGAGATTGTACAGGACTTGAGTGAAGGAAGTCAGTTCTTGAAGATGTTCTGGAGGAGCAGCTCACCTACACCATTCTTTTCTCCACAGACCTACATCTGCTTTCACCTTTCCAGGGTTACATATACTATATACCAAGAAGAACACATAAATATAAATAGTACAAAGAAAGAACAACAATAAGATTCCAAGAGGCTAGATATGTCATTTTTCCAATTTGCACTGGCTTTTACCCCCTTAGAAAAATACTAATAAATCTATGATAATCTAAATAAATAATTTAGAAAGGACAAAGACTGAAGAAAGATACAAAAAGAAGAAATTAATTCCAAATGTGTAGGATGCTTTTCTCATCTTAATTTCATACCATATCTTTTAAAAATTAACCTATTAGAAGATACACTTCTAAATATATTTGGCTATACAGCTCAGTTCAAAGAAGGGCTACATGTGCCAGAAGGCAAGGGTTCTAAATAATCTGCTCAGCAGTGAAGGGGAGATACAAATCTCAGGAGCCCATTGGTGCACAACAGCACAGGTTTCATTAATGCTCAACCCATAAACTGTGAGTTCACCACCTTCTTAGGCATGGAACTTTCTAGACAAATTATGAAAATATTCTTTATAATATCACAAGTTTACAGAGTATTATTAATGTACAAAGATAGACAAATGAATACATTGTTAGTAGTTCACAGTCAGTAAGTCTATTACAATGTCAAATGATAGTCTTTCGAACAATTTAGATGAAGTGCATTAAAATAATTGCTTCCCACTACCTAACCGTATGCTAGTCCTGGTTCTCTCATCCCTAAAAGGCTCATGTTTGAAATATATTTGATGTATATGACAGATGAAAATGAAACATAACTTAGGGTTAAGAATAGGGAATAATAATATACATTTATTCTTGACTTTAATGAGTGGCTATGCTATCACAGGTTTTTAAATATTTTTAGCTGGAAAGCTCTTTCTTCAGATGAAATCTTATTAAAAAGTTCAGGCTGGGCAGGATGGCTCATACCTGCAATCCCAGCACTTTGGGAGGCCAAAGCAAAAGTATTGCTTGAGGTCAGGATTTGAGGCCCCCCTGAGAAACAGAGCAAGATTTTGTTTCTATTTTTAAAAATTAAAAAAATAAAAAAGTTCAAGAGTTTAATCTACAAAATAACTAACAGCAGAATGACTTTGTTTAAAGTGGGCAATGGAGGTCTGGAATAACACGAGTTTTGGAGGGCTTCCTTGGCAGCCCACTGCACAGTTAGAAACCTACTCTTGCATAAGATTTTATAAGGACAATATAAATATATTAGTCACTGAAAATAAGCGTCTACTAGTAACTGTAAAAATATGAAATTTAAAATAGAAAAAGTCAAACCCATTATTATTTACTGAAGAACATGAACAAAGTAAATATAAAATCTTAATAAATGATAATTTACAAGAGAAGTATAAAAGGCAGCTCCTTTTGGCACTATAGCAGCTGTTCCTCCTTGTTGGAAGCTCCCAACTGATACAGAAATGTGATGTTTCAGATTAACATGTTTATTCTGATGCCCATATGTCCTAAATATATGGAGTATTATGAATTGATAGTTTCAGAAAATACATTTTAGTAATGAGAATAATAATATTATTTATTATACTAACTTCTAATTCTAACATATACCTAGTTCAAATTTTCTAAGATATTATATCCAGCTTTTAAAATTAATCTGTAATTTTTAAGATCTCTTTTAAAAGTCTAGATTTCCTCAGTTTCCTTTAGCTAATGAAAGGAAAAAAATCCCTTCCAACTCTATAACTGCTATAAGCCAAAATGAAGCAGCCTCTTGCTACTGTTTGCTTCTGTGGAAGCAGAACAAAAGCACATTAATAGTTAACAAAGCTACAGTATGATATACGAATGAAGTCTTGCATTTAAAAAGTACTTAGACTGTATTTACAAAAGAATCTGTACCATTAATTATTCAACATTTGGATTTGACCAGAAACCAGCGAATGACTCTATAATGCGCTGTTTAAATGAACTACTTAATGTCGTAATAAACACTCCATACAGTGGACTCAATGAATTTCAGACATGTTATAATACTTTATTTTTTTCAATTTTTTGATCAATGGACATATTTTAATGCTAAATCAATTTGAAATTCACTTGTTCTCTAAAAATGTTTACTTAAACCAAAAATTTTGCATCTCAATTATTTTATATTCTAAAACTGACTGTAGTTTAAACCAATGCATTATTCATAAGGCAAAGACATCAGGAAAAACAAAGCTGTGCACTTCTTTCAAAGCCACTAAATTGCTAAAACATACCATATTTATGCATGCAATATTTGATTGTGTTTTCTTAAAACACAAGCTTGTTTTCGTCAGATCAAGATATGCCAAAAATTCTACACCAAACAATTTTTGTTTATAATTAAAGCAATCATCAATCCAGGGATTGTCATCCATTTTATTTCATCTCTACATCAAAAAAAAGTAATTTAAAAAAATTTTAAATTCCCTTGAAATGATAAGATAAATGAAAATGTAAGTGCCTTCACATAATAACAGTAAGCTGACCCTTTGGGAAATGGTTGACTTTCTCAATACAAGGTATTCAAAGCTCATTCAAAAGTGTTCATTTAGAATGCAGATATCAAAGATGATGCAAATGTTCAAGAGAAAATTAGAACTTACCAGATGTTCTAATCCAGCTTTGATGTTTCCAGATTCCCTAAAATAGAAAAATAAAAGTTCTAAATAGTTGATAAACCCTCG
The DNA here is from genome assembly GCA_027257055.1 of Cephalopachus bancanus. NCBI lineage: Eukaryota > Metazoa > Chordata > Mammalia > Primates > Tarsiidae > Cephalopachus > Cephalopachus bancanus. The sequence continues at coordinate 2,405,602 of JAPVLO010000100.1, read as the reverse complement.
TCTGCTCTAATTTATCTTTACCTCAAAAATGTTTTATATACCCTTATAATTTTTCATATATATCTGCTAATGCTCATAATAACACTTTTAAAGACTATTTTCATCAAAAATGAACAGATTTTTTATTTATATCAAGTAGAATTACATCTAAAATTGGTAATCCACTAAAAAAGTTTCAGATTTTTCAAAGGCAGTGGAGAACAAAAAGAAATCAAGTGTATTATCTTTTTTATTATGACAATATCTACTTCACAAATTTTTTCATTGAGGTTATGTTTATTTCCAACATTATGAAAATATTTAAAGTTACAGAGTCTATCTATCTACCACCTTGATTCCACAATTCACATTGTATTATATTTGTTTTATCAAATATCTATCCAATGGTTGCATTTTATATAAGTAATATACACATAAAGAATACAATTGTGAGTGCACAGCTAAATAACTGAATCTTTAAAATCTATCATTAATTTCATTAATTTAGTGCATGCTAAAATTAGGACCAAAAATTGCTTTAATATTAAAAAATAAAATATCACCAAAGAAAACATGAACATCAAATACCATGATAAATTTTGAGTATTAAATTTCTTGTTTTCACTGCAGAAGAGTCTGCTGATAGAACTAAAAATACAAGTATATGTACAAGTAGCAAAAATAATTGAATAAACATTTAGTGACGTGGCAAATACTGAATTTTCTCTGATTTCAGTCTATACTAATTTATTAGTAACAAATGAACTTTGACTTTTCTCATTCTAATCAAGCAAACTTTTAGTTACATCATAATGACCAAACCATATCTTTTTTTAAACTCAAAATCATAACTCTACCACACTGTAGAAAGTAATTATAAAACCTCCAACAACAAAGAACATTATTGTATACATGATGTCTCCCCCATACCTCTTTGTTTCTCTGAGAGGTTCCAACTTTATTTGTTTCCTCCATGTTTCTGTCTCCTGTTTCTGATTTGCCTAAGATATACTTATCTGTTACCTTTGTCTTGCTACACTATCTTTTCAAATTTCCCTATCAAACCTGCTGCTTGAGAACTGTACTCATGGCTTCCAACATTTCCTACTTCCACTGATTTACACTCATCTCCATTCATTCTCTCCTCTACTTCCTGCTCTGCAATCTTAGTAAAACTATATATCCAATGCTTAGAAATTTAAGGTGTCTGAAACTTATTCCCTAATCCCTAATGCCATCACAGTCCTAATGACATATGACAGGAATAAATTACTACAAGGTGTGTGAGAAGGTTCTGCACAGATTATTTATTATCTATGTAAATAATTATTTTAAACTACTATTTCAGAAGTAAAGCATTTACTGGAGCTAGAAGTCAAATGAATCTTTAAGTTTTCACAAGGACATTCTCATACAGTTATTTGTATAACTTGAAATTAAAACAAAAAAGGAATAACGTATAGTGAAATATCTGAATAGTATAACATACATGTGTGTGTACACAGACACACACACACAAATAAATAATAAAACTAAGTCTTCCTCTCATCATGGACTTCCAGTTTGGAATCACTGGTTCTAGCTCTTTGCTTATCCTACTAAAGATATTCTAGGGCTCTTATATGTGTGTGTGTGTATCTTTCCTCCCTGCTGTGTTTTTTCAAATCTCAAATAGAAGCATGCTATACACAGTTTTGTACTTTCACTTGACAATCTATCTTAAGAGTTGGGACTATGTAATATACATCTACATCATTTCCCCCACGGTTATGTTGTCACAAAATAGTTCTTATTAGAAAATAATATTCAATATAAAAAGAACAGAAATGCTCAGAATCAAAATAAAAAGGCCATGATTCATTAGCTGACATCAGTGGGGCTAAACCTACTTCATCAGAATATTTCAGATTTTAAGAAGGTAAGGTATGTCATATAACACTGCCAGTGGGGTCTGAGGCAGCAGCTCATCTTCCTAATGAATAATTATGAAAGAAAAACATGAATGTTCACGCAAAGTGGGATAAGCAAAGACTGTGAATAGCTTCATTTCAGGGTAGGTTTTACTGTCAACTGTGTTTGCCACAGTTAGGGAAAATCATTCAGTTTTCTTGAGCTATTTGCATTTTTGAATTGAAGATAAGAAACTGTTCTTTAAAACAAAAACAAAAGATAGCTTATTGTTTTGCTATGTTTTCAGGTGATTCTTTAAATTAAAAGATAATTTGAAAATATGTGTTTTGAATGGCATGCCTGAGAGAATACCAGGTATTATTCTTGACACACTCCCTTTCCTTTACTACCAAATTATAAGCAAATGTAATAAACCACAGGGTCCTGGCTATCCCACATCCTTAATTACCAGTTAGATCTAACTCTAACTTCTATCATTACAGTTACTATCTTGTTTCAATCTGTCATGTTCTCTCCCTAAATTTCTGCAACATTCTTTTTTTTTTGAGTTGGAGTCTCACTCTGTTGCCCAGACTGGAGTGCAGTGGCCGCTCGGGCCACCGCAGCCTCGACCTGCTGGGCTCCGGCGATCCTTCCGCCTCAGCCTTCCGAGTAGCCGGAATTACAGGCATGCGCTACCATGCCTGGCTGATTTTTTGATTTATTGTAGAGATGAGGTCTCGCTGCCCAGGCGGGTCTTGAACCCGCGGGCTCGGGCAATCCACTCACTTCAGCCTCCCAAAGGCACGGGATTACAGGCTGAGCCACCGAGCTCGGCTCTGCAACATTCTTAATGGGTCTCAATGGCTCCTGCCTTTCCCCATGTTCAATTCATTCTCCATAATACAGCAGAATCTTTCCAAGACATAAGCCTGATTATGTCAATTATAATATCTTACCACAATGCAGTTTACCTATTCTCTGTTATCTTGCCAAAGCTACATCACACGAAAAGTGACAGCAACACCAGCTACTAACATGGTTTCACTTACCACTGAACCACTTACTCCCTCTACCTATCACGGTCCTTTTCTTCCAGCCTCTTCTGATCCTCTCCACCTTTCTTTCAGGACTCAACCTAAGCCATACTTCAGTGGGGAAACCTTGTCCCTCTCTTACAAATGAAGTGATGCATTCTTCCTACATATTCCCGTAACATTCTGGGCTTGTCCCATCACAGAATTTATCACCATTTAAAATAAATGCCTGTTTACTTTCCACTGACTCCACTAAAATGAAAACTCCTTGAGGACATGCATTAGATCTTTTTAATTTTTATACTCCATCACTGAATACAATCCCTGAATCAGAGTATGTATTCCGTTAATAAAAGTCTGACAACTGACCATCATGAGACAAGCTTCTGTGGAGAGTCAGTAGCAAACAGCTCAAGTCTCTACGTGGTCTTCTCCAGCCCACATTATCTCCAACCCACACAAAGACTAAGGCACGTTACAACAGTGAGTGGTTGCCTAGGATAGCAGTATTAGGAGGTAAGTGTTGGCGTGTGCATGTGTGCAAATACACAATGTGGGAAGGCACAATGGAAAAAGTGGTTAAGGCCAAACTAGAACACTAGAGGCTTTCCACTCTAGTACCTAATCTGGAGGAGAATAAGTCAGAGACTAGGTTTTCTTACCCCTCTTGTTAGATTAAAATTACTACCCGAGGCAGCTGAAGGCTGTAAAAAAAATAAACAAATAAAAGAAATCCACAAGGAAAATTGTAGGGTGACTAAATGCAAAAATTGAAAAACAATAAACAGAACAAACTCATTCAAGGAAAACAGGGTAGACTGAACAAGAATGTAAACATCATAAAATCTTCAAAGGAATGATTTTTAGAAATATAAATATAAAAATGAAGTTATGAAAAAGAATAATAGTGAGTATCAAAAATCTAACAGTTTGAAATAAAGAACTCAAGAGGATGAATTCAAAGCACAATAGATACACAAAAAGAATGAATTCATAAGCTGGAAAATGAGGCAGAACTGTCCCAGAAGGCATAGAGAAAGGGTGAAAAGAGAACAAATGAGAGATTAAATTAAGATTAAATTAAGAGTATAAGTATTAGCATCTATATTATGAAAATTCTAGAAGAGGAGTAAAGACAAAATTAAAGAAAAGAAATATTTGAAAAAATAGTGACAGATTTCTCAGATTAAAAAAATATTCAAATTCCAGATTGAAAGAGCACATGGAATAGTAAAAAGGATAAGTAAAAAACTACAGCAAAGCATATTATAAAAACACTTAAGACTGTTACGGATTAGGAGGAAAATCACTTCAAAAAAGGAAAAAGGAGACCTCTTCATAAAGGAATAAAAACACTGACAGCAGACTGCTCAACACAATGCTGTATGCAAAATGATGACAGAGTAGTAACACCTGAGAAAAAGTGCTAAAGGAAAAGAACTGTGAACCTAGCATACAGCTAATGAACTATTATTTAAATACAAGAAAAAACTGTAAAATCTCAGTTGACAAGGTCTTAGAAAATTCACTACACAAAGACATTACTTTAAAAAGTCTTGAGGAATGTATTGCAGTAAGAAGAGAAATTCTGAAAGAAGCAACAAGGCAAATCAAAGTTAGCACAGAATTTAGTATGAATGTAATCAAAGCAATCATAACTAAAAATTAAACTAGAGAAAGTTCACCTACAACCATTTAGAATTAAAATAACTGAGAAGATTCCCAGATTAGGTAAAAAACAAAATCCAGCAATGTTTTACTTACAAAAGACAAATGATGCAAAAGGATCAGAAAGTTTTCCCCCAAAAAGTATAGAAAAAGATAACCAAGCAAATATGAACCAAAAGAAAGCTGAGTTTGAATTTTAATAACAAAATAGATAATTCCTCCACCACCACCAAATACAAACGTAAAGAAAATTCTAAGATATGTAACCACAAAAATTGAATAACAACATACAGAGCAATCTCGTCTAGTGAAAACAGAATAGATTGAACAATAATATAAATGTGATACAACATGTTAAAAGGGATACATACACACGCACACACACACACGCACACACATATATGTATTTGACCTTCTATTTCATATGTATGTGAAAAAGAAAGACATTTTATTCTAGCAAAAGATACAAGCAAAAAGTTTTCATTCACATCTAGAAGGCTTGCACATACATAAATCTTAATGTATATCACATTAAGACACCAACGTTTGGGCAAGCTCTCCATGAAAATCAGCTTTCTTTGCTTTCACTTTGGGCAGAAAGTCAAGGAAAGTTGACCATCTTAAAACAACACAGATAAAGCGCCATGAGTACAAAAATACAACACAAGACAGCACAATATATAGTCCTGGTCTTAGGAGCAAAATACCGAAACTCAGATTTAAGCTCTACTACAAAATAGTAATGTGAGTCTGGGTGATAATCCAACTTTTCTGAAGCTCAGATTGTCCACCTATGACATGAGGGTTACTTGCCTTACCTAACACATAAGGCTGCTGTGAAAGAGCAATACAGATAATGTATGTGAAGGTGCGTAATCATTGTAATGTGTTGTAAAAATGTGATGACGGATGGTATCTAAATATAAATGTCTGAAAAATTATTCTGAAAGTTTTAATAAAGTTTTAAAAGCAGAGAAACAAGATGCAAGACATTGATAGAGGGATCTTGCAACAAATGGTATAAAATCTGTCCTCTTTAGTGGTCTGTCTCTTGGGTTGTCCCTGTCATGACTTCATCAATATTTGTGCAACTCCTTTTGCCCTGTGCTGAAAGCAGACTTAATTCAATTATAGGTCTCAAAACTGATAAAATGGTCCTGAAGTGGAAAATGGGAAGAGATTATTGGCAAATGAATAAAGATTTGTATCGAACTAACACACAGGAGTACAGCAGTTCTTTTTTTAATCATTCCCTGTCTTAAATCTTCTGGGAACCATGAGTTTCGCTTCCCCTCATGCAGCACATCGATTTCTGAATTAGACTGCAATATTAAATAATTAATATACTTGCCATGATTGATGTTCTGCATTAGTTGAATATTAGGTTATCAATCAAAATCCACTTGGTTTAATGTAATAATATTGAAAAAGTGTCACGGGCTGTTCATCCAATTTGTAGTTGAGGCAGCACAGATAGTAATGTTGGCATAACACAAGGCTCTGAAGCAGGAAATGTGGTGGCTCAACATGCATGAAACAGGCATTTTAAAACTAACTGGGACAAGACTGAAGTTGTCCCAAATAAACCAGGTGGCATCTGCTGGATTCTATCTTAGGAGTGAGACGATGCCATGCATCAATCATGCCATGGTAGGCAAAAAAGTAAAACAAATAAAATTATGATAATATTGTACCTATGTTGCAAACAAATTTCATTTTTTTCCAAAAGAAACATGCTCTAAGTCCAGAAACTACTGTTATGACAAAGCTTATATGCTCTTAATACATTTCAACAAAAAGACTAGTCTTACTAGAAAGAGATCAACTTTTCTTTTTGTTCAAATACAAAAACAACATCACACCAAAGTGAGCATTCAGAATTTTTAATGGTCTAAGAGAATCAGGTCAAGGAAACACATAATGATGGCATTTATTTTGGGGAAAAAAAAACAACCCTATTCCTTCTGCTACAGGTGACATTCTCCCTTATTCTCAATATTCTACATCTATATTTGTTGAAATATTAGCTTAGAAAAAAAATTTTAATTACTTGATTCTGCCAGCAAAGTAAATGACAATTTTTGTCTTCATTCTCTATTATTCCAATCTAATATCTATTATGGATTTGAGTATTAAAAATAAATTTATTAGACAAAGACATCCAGGTGAAAAGAGACTTGTTTTTGGTAAGGAGTAGAAACTTAAAATAAATATCAACCAAAATCATTTCATAAAGCAAGCCAAAATTCCAGTGAATATTTAGTTATAAAATACTCATAAACCATAATGCACATAATTATTTCAAGTAGCATTAAACTATTATTTCACTGACCAGGTCCTTAATTAACAAAAGATAAAATATATTTATAATCAGTGATATATATATTATCCCATATAAAAATGTGTACATACACAATAATTTTAAAAATGGATTAATTCTTAAAAATAAGAATTTTGTACATTTTTTGGTCATGAACTAAGAGTATTATTTACATTTAAAATATTAGTACACTGCAGTTTTCTACAGATATAAGAGCTAAGATCAGAGTTGAATTTGTATTTTTTTCTTTTATAAAGCAAAATCTACAGGAGCTGTTTTTTTACATGATGGCAGTTAAAGCGTATAAAAGGCCTGAGTACATAAATTATAAAAATATCTACATCTTCCATCTCAAACAATAATGAATATATTTTTACATGTACTAGATTCTGTTACACATAAAATGTTATTAATGAAAAGTGTGGTAAAACTGTAATATCTATAAATGAAAGTGAGTCTTATTTTCAAACCTCAAATACTATATATATTAAAGAGCATTGGCCCAATGACTAGCACATAGTAAGAACCATGTATGTCCTGGTATAAAAGCATACTCATATTTTGGTCTAGTTGGAAGAAGGCAAAGTGTGTTGGAAAAAACAAGCAAAAATAAGTTCTCAAATACCTAGTGTTTTTTACATTTTAACCAATAAGAAAATAGTGAGTATCAGCGCTAAGATCCAAAAAGATCTTCTAGGAATTCTCATTTTCTACTTAGGTTTGGTAAGAATTCTTAGCATTTTTCTCTTGATTGGAGAACATCTTGCAAATTAGTGGCTCTAAATGAAAATTCTTATGTTACTACAATTCAGAATGATGGTTTTCAGATGTTTGCATTTTACAAGTAGTTTCTTAACTGATTATTATTGGTAATAAACTCTGATCTAGAACTTACAAATCATTTGCACAGACAAGTCTACCATGGTTAATAATATGTAACTGTATTGTTCTCTTTTTAAGATTCCTTAGTTTGAGAAGTATTAGCGACTATCCACTATGTTGGGACAAGTTTAAATTAAAAATATTAAACAGTCAAGGACTTAAATACACACTGAGCTCATTCGGATGGAAGCTGGTATGGATCACTTAAGCCACTTACAATCAGTCAAGTAAATAAGTTCTTGAGTTCACAGAAAGGGCTCATAGGCAAAAGAGAAGTTTTCCATATTTCTGAAGTTATGCTCCAGATAATAGTCTCAGACAAAGAAAAACTAAGAGAATTTGTAACCAGTAGGTTTGATTTAAAAGAATCAATAAAAGAAATTCTTTAGACACAAGAGAAATTATAGCAAAGAGACTTGGAACACCCAGATAAAGGAAACACAACAGAAATGTTACTTATTGAACACCTTTAGCTCCATGATCAATTCTGAGGGGATAATAAAAGCAATAACAATAACAACAACATAAACAAACATCATCAAAATAAATAAGAAAATATATGGTATCTATGCCTTAGATATTAATAATTTTGTTGGTAAACCAAGTCCAATACAGTTAGCCCTCCATATCTCTGGGTATTGTGTCTGTGTAATCAACGAAAGGTAGATCAAAAATATTTGTTGAAAAAAAAACTGTCTGTACTGAACATGTACAGACTTTTTGGGTTATTATTCCCAAAGCAATACAGTATAACAAATAACAAATATCTACTTAACCGTTACACTGCATTAGGTATTATAAGTAATCTAGAGAGATGATTTAGTACATGGGAAGATGTCCATAGGTTATATGCAAATGCTATGTGGATTTCAGTGTCCACAGGAGGTCCTGGAACAAATCTCCTCCAGATACTGAGGGACAACTGTATATAAAAGGGTTAATGTACAACCCAGGCAGGGAAAAAGGACATGATACATCCTACTTGTCTGCTCTTTCCCATATGCAGGACAAACAGTCAAAATCAATGACGCTCCTCTTTCCCAGTGAGGTCAGGTGCAACTCAAAATCTTTCTCAACATACTACTCCAAGGAGTCATGGCCAGTCATCTAGAGCCTGCAGGTAAGATGCAACCTACTCACTGTCATCCCCCATTCAACCCATGTTCCTGACCTAGTTCAAGAGAAGTTCAGAAAAAGGAGAAACTGCCAAATGTGTTAGAGTGGTTGGAAAAGATTTCAAAAAGGAGGGTTATTTTGGCCAAATCCTGAAAGAATGATTGTATTTGGATAGTCTAAGTAAATAGAAAAGAGGAGGGAGGAAGAGTGAGCTCAAAGTCCAGCATGATCCAACAGAGATCAAGAATGGAGAGTGGCCTATCCAGAAAAGATAAAGGGTCACAAATCTTTACTTCTTTAATTTAAAATAATTTTTATAATGTAACTTTCCAGGTCCATCATGTACAGTTGTACATGTTGTTCATTATGAAAAAAGGAAAAGAAAACCCAAAGGGGAAAGTGGTAACTAAAACTATATGCTCCGCCCAAGAAATGCATCCTGGTGTACATCTACAGGAAGAAGGGATGCCTTTTCCCAATATGCACAAAGGTGACATATGGGCTAGCAATGGCCATGCAAATAATAAATGCTTATTGTAGAAAAACTCAAAATCACACATCTGGTTCTAATGAAGAAGAAAATAAAAGTCACCTGAAATCCCACCAGTCAAAGATAATAGTTTCAATATGCTCTAGTTTTTTTTTTCCCTCCAGACATTCTTGTGAATACACACAAATACAATTATTTTTCTTACAAAAATTAGATCATGGTTGATTTGCTATACAGCTTAAACTGTTTCCCTACTTTATTACATATTGTAGCAGTTTCTCAAGTATTAAAAAATATACTTGCATATAACATTTTAATGTTTACATGCTAAGTTGCATAGAGATGTACAAAAAGGTAACTTATCCTTTATTGTTGGATATTTTGGCTGTTTCTGATTTATTCTTATAAATAAAATGGTGTAAAAAATAATTACTGATCATTACATTTAAAAATCATTTATGAATTTTTATGTATTATTTATTTCACTTGGAGAATGGGACTAAGTAACTTTTACAAAGGGAAATAAAAGTAGCATATCTAAATATACGTAATTTAAATTTATATTATTTTATAGAAATATGAAATATTATGCAAATAGCAATAGAAATATAAAATATTTAAATATCAATTACATTATCATAATGATGAATAATGTAAATACAATTCAAAAATAAAACTGCTCAAAAAAATTTTATAATCATAGAACTATCTCCCAATAATTTACCAAATAGAAGGTAACGGTAATGTCTTCAGCTAAGAATGAGGAAAAAATGCAACATGTGTATATTTTTCCTGTGAACAGCAAATGTTGATAACTCAGAGATTGATTATTCAATTCTTTTATTACTTAAGTCTTTTGATGCTTTTCCCTTCCTTCAGATGTTCTCCTATTTAACTGATAAGCTTTGAAATTGGATGCAAGGCAAATGGGAAGAATATCAGAATTCTCAACAATACACATGAAGCCTTTGACCTGACAGATTCTGCTTCTCTAAGTTTATCCCAAAGACACATATACAAGACACTAATCATGCCATTGTGTTTAATAGAAAAAAAAAGTCTGAGAACAAACTAAATGCACAATAGTGGCAAACTGTCAAATAAAATATAATATTCACAAAACAGAAAAGTATACAGCCATTAAAATTATTATATAGTTATATATTTTTATTAAAATGTTCTTGTGATACAGTAAGTTTAAAAATCACATTACAAAATGTCAGAGGTTTTATACATGCATGCATACAATGTAGTTCATGTACATATATCGAAAAAGATATAAACAAAAAGGTAAACAGTATTTAACAGTGGGATTATAAGTGGTTTTAATGTCCCTTCTAAATCTTTGCTTATATGTTTTCTAAAAATGCCTTCCATGAAAATAAGTTATTATTAGCCCAATTTAACCCTCATGGCAGTTTTGTGGAGTAGTACATTATCTCATTTTCTAAATAAGGGATCTGAAGCTTAGAGCAAGGAAGTAAAATAGCTAAATAAATCTCTGCTAAAATAGCAGAGATTGTTCTACCTGAATCCAATTCTCATACCTTTTCTTTTACAACAGAAATGCTGCCTGGTGTATTATATGCAATAAGGCTAGGTCTGCATTCAGTACACATTTTTTGTGTTCTCTGTACCACTGAAAACTTTCTTATAAATTATGTATGTATATACCTTCTACCTTCAGTGTTCATTTTAAAGGCCTTGACTACATTTTTGTTCTTTTTTTTTTTTTTTTTTTTTAGTTGGAGTCTCACTCTGTCGCCCAGACCGGAGTGCAGTGGCCGCTCCCGGCCACCGCAGCCTCGACCTGCTGGGCTCCGGTGATCCTTCCGCCTCAGCCTTCCAAACAGCCGGAATTACAGGCATGTGCTACCACGCCCTGCTGATTTTTTGATTTATTGTAGAGATGAGGTCTCGCTGCCCAGACGGGTCTCGAACCCGCGGGCTCAGGCAATCCACTCACCTCAGCCTCCCAAAGGCGTGGGATTACAGGCTGAGCCACTGAGCCCAGCTTGTTCATCCTTATATGTCTACATTGTTTAATATAAATAGACTCTTCCTATATTTGGTATGCAATTATAAAATACAGATGAATTCAATTTAGAGTTGGAGAATATGATACTAAAATAGAGATAACAAACATAGGTATGTCCACAATGCACGAGACAAACAGAAATGGTGAATTCCTTAATAATTAATCTGGATTAATCCAAGTTCTGCCATATGACCTTCCTTCCTCACTTGACCTGTATTAGTTCTGGCTCCCACCATTAAATGTCAAAGTTTCTCCAGCATTCTTCTCCCTAACATCAATGTCTTCATACCCCAAATTCATGTCATTACCTGCTTTATAACCCACTACATCTGGCTAACAATTTTCTGCTACTATCCAATACATACCTCTTCTCACACCAGTCAATTATCACCTCCTTAACTTTGCTCAGGAATTTATCTATCTAAAGATCTTCTCTTCTTCCTTACATCCACAAATTCTTATATTTATTGTATAAGAATCAATTAAACACCCAATTCTGCTATATTCATAATAATTTATTACATCTCTTAACTAGCAGTCACTTCTTGACATTTAATGAATAAGTGCTAGGATCTTTGCAAATGCACCAAGTTGATAATGCAACAATACATGTAAAGTGCTCAGTACATTGCACTTAGCAATTACTACCAAATACTGTCAACACCATCGTTACTACACAAACCTATCATGAGGATTATTCAATACATTGAGATCAGAAGATGTATTGAATGCACTCTGTATTAAAGTCACTCTGAGATATAATGTTGAGCAGTCAGCTGGCTTCATCCATCATCTAAGTGACATCATCTCACAGAAAATATGCTATAATGTCATGGCATACAAAAATTACACATTATCACATACACAGGTCATATAGACCCCTTCTGAATGGACAGAATATTAAATCTATGGATACCAAGGTCAACTGCATTGCCCTTAAAGAAAATTCTTCATAGTCTGAAACCTAATGATAATTATATTATGTGGCTTCTATGTATGTATCCATTCCCCTACTTAGTTATTTGTTTAGGTAAACCTGCTTTGTTACCACATAAAGCTTTTTGATAAGCATGGATCCTTGGTATGCGATGTCAATCAAACTTTAACTTTTCTCAAACTATGCATTAAAAGATAAAAAATTTTAGGCCTGGGAATACAAAGGTTACTAAAACTATTTTATTTCCATAGCACTAACAGTAGCTACCATTAACTGAAATAGAATTAGAAATTCTTTGGAAATCACTCATCCTTTTACGCCAACAGGAAGAATATTTACAACACTAATGTGTTATATATCATTTAGGCTCTGCACTCAGTGAGAAATTAACTTTTTCATAAGGCAGCCTTGTTATTTATTGTTTAACATTTCTTCCTTTTTTTTTTTTTTTTTTTTAATTGAAGCCTCACTTCGTCACCCAGGCTGGAGTGCAGTGGCATACTCCAAGCCACCCAGCATCAACCTGAAGGGCTCAGGCGACTCTTCTGCCTCAGCCTTCCAAGTGGCCGGAACTACAGGCGCACACTACCATGCCCAGTTAATTTTAAAAAATTTATTGTAGAGATGTGGTCTCCAAGTTGCGAACCCACAGGCTCAGGCAAAGTGCTGGGATTACAGGCTTGAGCCACCATGCCTGTGAACCCCTTCCCCCCATTTTTTAAGAGACAAGATCTTAGTCACCCTGACTGTAATGCAGTGGTGCGATCATTCATAGCTCACAGCAATCTTTAATTCCTGGGCTGAAGTGATTCTACCATCTCAACCTCCTGTATAGTTGGGATTGGCCAGCTAAATTTATTTTTATATTCTGTATAGATAGGCTTTCACTATGTTGTCCAGGCTAGTCTCAAACTTTTGACCTCAAGCAATCAGTCTCTCCAAGTGCTAAGTTTATAAGAGAGAGACACCATGCCAGGTCAAACATTTCTAGTAGTTTTAAAATGTCTTCTTTGCTATGTGTGGTGGCTCATACCTGTAACCCCAGCACTTTGGGAGGCTGAGACAGGAGAATCGCCTGAGGCCAAGAGTTCAAGACTAGCTTGGGCAACATAGTGAAAACTGTCTCTAACACACACACACACACACACACACACACACACAAAGCTGAGCTGAGTGTGGTGGCACACACCTGTAGTCTCAGCTACTACGAAGATTGAGGTGGGACAATCATTTGAGCGCAGGTCAAGACTGCGGTGAGCCTTGATTGTGCCACTGCACTCCAGTCTGGGCAACAGAATGAGACCCTGACTCAAAAAAAAAATAAGAAAAAAAAAATCTTCTTAATGTTGTAGGGAAAGGAAAATAATTTTTTTTCAAACTTCACCGTTTCTTAGTTGGAAAGGACCACTGTAACAAAAGACAAATCAACGTGAGAAAAACAAACAGAAGTTTATTAACGTGTATATTTCATGAGAGACACCCAGGGAATGAGTAGTTCTCAAAGAGGTGACTTTGAATTCCCATTTATATAGCACCTTCAACAACAAAAAAATACATTGTTAGATAAGTGACAAGAAAAGGATTATGAGTCTCTAGGGGTGACAAATGGGTGAAGGCAAATAAATGGCAGATAAAGGCTAGTTAGTACAGCTTATTAGTATAGATTCCTCTGGTGCCATCTCTAGGCTGTTACAGGTTCCAAGTTGTCTTTGGTGGTTAACCTTTGTTCTGCCTGGTAGAATAGGGAGAAGGCAGGACATCTTTTGTCTTTTTAAATCTAAGTCCTGCTTTTAGGCAAATAGAGGGAGAGCAGAAAGCTTTCTTGTATCCGCTTTTTCTTAACTGTCTTCAGCTCAAAAATTGTTCATATTTTCGGATGGCAGATTCTGTTCTCCCACAATGACGAGCCAAAATCTACTTCTCCATTACTTCACCTATTAATTAATATACTTATTAAGTGTCTGGTATAAACCTGATACTATGCCAGGGACTAGGATTAACAGGGATAAAAGTGACATAATTCCTAACCTAAAGGGATTTACAGTCTTAGGAGAAGCAGAGAAGTAAACAAGTGGCGTAACAAAATATTACAAACTGTATGTTTAAAATATTACAAACTGTATCTAAGTACACAGAATGAGAGGTGGGGGACTTTGACAGTGGAGAAGAGTGAAGGCTATGGGCAGCAGAGGACTCCAGGGATGCTTGAGGCATCCCTTCTAACAAAGGCTAGTCCTCTGGTTTTCTGAGGACTTCACTCTGTCTTCCCCATCCCCATATCCTGCATTACTTTGCTAAGGTAGAGCAATTGAGCAAGTGGACACGCAGGTGGCCAGTATAGACAATGAGTACTTGCAGCAATGCAAGCAGGAGGCAAAAAGGACCCGCCCCACCCCCGTTTCCAGTTTCCCTCACAGAACAGCCAAGAGAGAGAATGCAGACCAGTGAATGCTGTGTGGGAGGGTAGGAGAGGGGAGCAGAAAAGTCTGCATCACTCCTGCCTCTTTAAGCACCGGTAGGGAGAGTAGCTAGGCAAACAATAAAGGAGGGGAAGGGCTAGGAAATAGAGAATAGTGCCTCAGACCCCAAATAAGCAGACCTCTGAAGGAAGGCACCAGGGGCCAACAGAGGTAAGGAGTGGGGCCAACCCCTGGCTAAAACTCCCTCCAGAAAACTGGAAAGCACTGGCTGTATACCAAGTATCGTATGAGGAAGGTAGTTTTCTCCCAGGAGGCCTGCCAGGCAAAACCCTATCTTTGCCCATGGTTGGGTCTGAAAGATCACATGTAAAGGTTTGGTCTGAAGCCTGAATCATCAGCAACCATTCTACTATTCTGCTTCCCCTCAGTTAAGTTTTTTGAAAGAGAACGACAAATACACTGTGTCTCTACATTCCTACCTCCCACCACATCCCAAAACTGCTCTTGCTAAAGTCATCAGTAGCTTTACCATGTTACCAAATCCAAACACCACTTTATCTTCATTCTCTTTATGCTTGTCTCAGAAGTATTTGATATTCTCCAACACTCATACACAAGTAGAATACAAATACAGAACTCAGTTTCAGTGCTTCATACCCTCTCCTCACTTGTCATCTAAGCTACATCATTCAGGTTTCTAATAAGCTGTACAATAAATGGTTTTACATTTGCCTGCATAAAGTGCCAATTTATGGACACTTTTTATCAAATTTTTATAAGTAATATTCAAAGGTCAATAGAGAATTTAAGATTGCCAACTTATTCTATTGAGGTGAAATTCCAAATCAGGGTTCAGCAAACTATGGCCCACAAGTCAAATCCAGCTCATTAGTTAGAATAGTTTTTACACTCTTAAATGGTTGGGGGAGGGAAAAAAAAATCAAAAAATACTTTGTGACACATGAAAATTATTGAAATTCAAATTTCTGTGTCAACATAGAAAGTTTTGTTGGGTCACAGCCACACTCATTCTTACATGTATTTCTATGGCTATTTGAATGCTATGAAGTTGAGGTGTTGCAACAGAGATCATGTGTGGCATTCTCATTGGTTTGCACTGCTACTAAGAGCAGAAAAAAATCTCAGTGACACAGTATATCTAAACAGATTTGCAAGGGTTTCATGAATTGCTGTAATGTGACATTTAATTTTTAATATCAGTGTACACCAACCATGTCAAAATGAGAAACGAATAGAAAAGAGGGCTTCAAATGTCATGCTTTTAAGGCACAGTGGAGTGTGGATAGTTTTATCAAATTAAATAATAATGCATTGTATTTATTATACAATGACAATATAGCTGTGCTGAAAAAAACAGGATATAGGTTGACTACCAGACTAAGCAGTTCTTCACAAGCAACATTAAAATAAAATTTTAATGGAGTAACTCAACACAAAATTTCTTCATAAAAATAAATGAATTTGTAAGTGGTACATTTGTTAACTAATCAGTGAAAGCCATTTACCAATGATGAGTTAATTAAATCATGTTTGACTGCAACTAAAGGAGTGTGTCCAGAGAAAATAAACTTGCTTAAAACTATTAGCATTTCAACAAGAACAGTTGCTCAAAAATTGAAGACCCAGAGAATATGATTGATACGTCAACTTAAAAGATAAGGCAAATAATTCTGAGTGGTTTTCCTTGGCTCTTCATAAGACCATAGATTTCAGAGATACTGCTTAGTTGTTGTTTGAGGCGACAATGCTGAATTTGAAGTGATTTAAGAATTAGCCTTTATAAATAGTATGTGTAGAACATGAGAATATTTTCAAGGAAATTGAGAAAACACTAATTCAGTACAACCTGATGTGGAATCTGCTAAGATGTGTTACATATCATGGTAGTTAGAAAAGAAAGAGACTTAGTTTACAAGGCTTGTGAAATAAATATAAGCCTATGCAAAAATTTAGAGCCTGCAGTTTTCACTGTGTTATACATCAGCAAATACTTTGTAAAAAATATTTGAATGCAAAATGTGGTATTCAACCAGTAGTGTCAACAGTGAACACCACTGCTCTTGTGGACTTGCATTGATTGTTATGTGAATTTTTGACAGATAAAAGCTGAATATCCTGATCACCCTAACATACAACAGTAAAATGTCTGCACAGTGGTAACATCTTATTGTGATGTTTCACATTCAATGTCAAGACTGAAATTTTTCTGAATGAGAAGAGTCACCCTCAACTACTTTTAGCTTTGGCTGTAGACGTAATGTTTATTAATGAATTCTACCTAAAATTACAAGGTAAAGCAGTGCTTACATGCAAAATTTATAGCACAGTAAAGTCACTTCAGTAACAACTGACATTGTTTGAATCACAAAGTGGCATCAAGCTGCTTTATATACTTCCCAATGCTGTCAAAAGTTAAAAGAAGCAAGATATTCATTCCTACACACATTTCAAGGAATAAGTTTTCCAAGCTCAAACTATAATTGCAGCAGTGTTTTTCTGACCTTAATATAAGGGCAAAGAAAATATCCATATTCTCAAATCCAATCAATCATGCAACAGAGCAGTTTTCACTTCAACTGGAAGTGATTAATCAGCAATGTAATAACTAAAAGACAAATATCAAGAAAAAAATCTAATGGAATTTTATAAATGCCTTTTAAGTAATGAACATACTCATGGATTGCAATCAGATTTGACAGTATCCATATCTGTGTAAAGACATTTTCGAAGATAAAACATTTAAGATCTCACCACATATCAGCATTAACAGATAAACATTTTCCTATTATCAGTTAATCAATTCTGATAAAAGGACACACTAACCTAGAACCCAATTAAGTGAAATGCTATCTCCTCTAAAGACATTCCATTTGTCTCATTCATACACTTGAATTACAAAAAACTGTGCTAAATAATTATTATACTTTGAATTTTTGTCAATAAAAACCTGTGGACATTTATTTGCTCTCCTGTTATATAAAAATTTACAGGATATCTTCAATTTTGCCTCTTAGTCAACAAAGTCTAAATTATATACTATCTTGCCCTTCACTGAAAAAGTTTACGGATCCCTGGTCTAAATCATTTAAATTCTACTTGTATGCAAGCTATATATCCATATGAGATTACTCTGACTTTGTAAAACTTAGGGATAGGTGGCCAGAGGCAAAAGGAGATTTGTTGTTTTCTTATTTTGATAATTTCATGACAATCACTAAGATAAAGAATGACAGCATTTCAACATCCAAGCTACAAATAATAGATACAAATGAAGAAAAGAAAATGCAACAAAATACAAAGGAAACCTAAATTTAAAAGTTGAAATCTTTGTCAACTTCTTCCATCTCCTTGTATTCTACTTTACATATCAAAAAATTAAATTTTATTAATTTTGGATAATAAAAATATTGGCTGAAAAACTAAAGAAAATTATCACTCCCCCAAGAAACTGAAGTGTAAGACCAATATTAAAAGAGACCAATACAAAATGAGAGTTTGGGAAAAAAGGAGTAATATGAAAAAAGATAAATGTTAATTATTCTATCTAAAAACTAACCTTGGTATAATCGTAAAGAAGCATTAAAGTACACTGGAGAAAGATGCCTTTTTCTTCATTAATTAAAGACAATTTAGCATATCATTGAAAATCAGTTTCACAGGCATTGAGTTTTTATAGAACAGGTTATATGAAACCATAAACATATACTCAACACTTCAGCATAGTCTTAAAATTCATGGTTCCAAATATTAGCATACATTGCTTAAATCACATGCATTTATACAGATATTATTTGTCTATTATAGAATAAGTAGAAATAATTCTTAAAATAAATTAATAATATTAAATAGTTTCAGGTTTCACATGAGCAATAAATAAGCATTCTGAAAGATTCAAATTTTAAGTTATTTTATAGGGTCATTACTATGTTTATGATAAGATTTTTAGCATTTAAATCTGTATAGTATTATGTTGTAAAAATGGTGACACTACACATTTTGCAAAGCACAATATCACCAAACAAACATAACTCAACCCAACTATCATGTAAAAGACAAAGATGAGAGAGAAAGAGAGAGAAGGAGGTAGGAATGGAGGAGTAGGAGAGAGGGAGGGAGACAGGAAGAGGGAGAGATTAAGAGAGTGGTTGAGAGAGAAAATGAATGGAATATGGCATAAAATAAAGTAAAAAGATGAGAATATTAAGAAATGGCCCTATATTCTTCTCAATTGATTCCAAATACTTTCCCTCCAAGATTATTATCATCTTTTAACTCAAAGACAGTAGACTTTGGGTAACATGTGTTTAGTATGGTGATGCTCACTAATTCAATTAATCAGACCTTTAAAAGACTGACAATTTTTACAAAGGCTCTCAACAGATCCTATCAATATAATACATGTTATGAATGCCTAGAGTTCACATTATATGAAACAGGCCTCAGTGCTAATGCAAATGTTCATATTGAAAAGCCATAGTGATAGAATGGGTAATAGTTTATCCTGGAGTTCCATATTTTATCAAGATATGTAAAACAGAACAAAATATGACTGTTCACAAAGAAAAATAAAAGCAGACTCAAAGAAACTTAAGTTTTGAATCCATAAGTAACAATCAAAAGATATTTACCTTAAAATTACACAAGAATATAAATATGTGTATTTTTGAAAAGATCTTTATGAGTGGAAAATAAATATAATTTGGATTGGGGGTGGGTATGATTCCTATTTCAAACATTTAATAATACATACAAGTTTTAACTATATTAACACCCCAATAATAAAAACTATCTGAACTAGTAAAACAAAGTTTCAGATTAATAAGTTATATATTAATAATGCATTACATTTCCAAATGCAATATAGATGATCACTGAATATAAACAGAAGCATTATAACAGAATAAAAACTTGCACATTGATTTTCTACTAAATATGTTCTTTTTTTTAACTCAAAAGCTAATACTCATGGCCTTATAAGATATCAAAGGTCCTTATTCTTATAAATGTGCACACTAAGATATTTATTAATAATGAATAACAATTTTTCCATATATTCGACTTTGGTTAAGGAAAAAATACATTTATAACTAGGTGGAGGAGAAAAGGAAGGAGGGATAATGAAATAAATGAGTGGAAAGTGCAAACAACTGGTAAATCTGGATAAAGGGTATATGGAAGTTTCTTGTACTATTCTTGAAACATCTCTACAAGTTGGAATTTACATTAAAATCGATACTAAGAAAACAAGCTAGTTCTAGTTCTATTAAATTGTGGCAAAACTCTCCGTTTTACTAAGATATTCTGTTTGTGACTAATTTTCTATTTCTTGAAAGCCAATATAATATTCCTTTCCACCCATTTACTACTATACTTAATTTAATCAAATTTAATTCACCCCCCAAAAATACTAGTCTTAAACAAATTTTTGAAAACTGTAAGATTAAAAACTTCGACACAAAGAATAAACTCCAGGAGAAAAGATGCAAATAAAATGACTATCATAATCTTTTGTTTTTTATTTGCAAGTATAAATCTGAAGAAAAACAAAAGCCTGGAACATAGCATCTGTCATATCAGAATATAAAAAGATGATCCTGGCACAAAATGAAAAAGCTCTAATTCATTTGCAAATCAAGCCTGCCGGTTCCATTTCAAGCTGGCGGTAACTGTCAAGAGTTAACAAGATAATCACTTTCAATCCTGCCTTCAATGGTACATTACACTGTTATTCCATTCAATAAGGCCGTTCTTTAGGGCACTAGATGAATGGTTTTCATTTCTCACTCACACAAAAAGTTGTGCGGGGGAAAAAATCCACGGGGCTTAAGAAAGAAATCCCTTTATGGGCATTTATCTGCCGGTGCTTGCTTTTAGGCAAAATGAGATATTTTGAAGCATCAGTGTCCATTCACTTCCTCTATTCCTTTAGGCCCTTAATCCATTAAAAGAAAAAAAAAAGGTATATGAGAAAAGTGCAAAACCAGTTTAATTTTTAAAAATTATCAATGCACACTAAACAAAAATTCTCTATTGAAATAATTCTATGCATATACAATGCTATCACACCCAAAAGACTAATAATATTAACCAATCTCCTCCTGATCACACAATAACTTGTGTGACTTTCTTAGACCGCCCATCTATATTTTGGATGAAATGCAGATG
Source organism: Cephalopachus bancanus (assembly GCA_027257055.1). Taxonomy (NCBI): domain Eukaryota; kingdom Metazoa; phylum Chordata; class Mammalia; order Primates; family Tarsiidae; genus Cephalopachus; species Cephalopachus bancanus. Next base: position 2,384,639 of record JAPVLO010000100.1, on the reverse strand, counting down.
CTTTAAATTTCATATTTAACTCCTGCTGTACTTACAGTGACTTACATGCCTAAAAAAGATAACTTTTTAAAAACCCTTCCAGATCATTTCTAATTCAATGAAAATGAACTTCAGTTAAGTCTATCTTTATAATGTATTTATCAAAAATTATAAACATTTTTGCTATTTCATGGTTAAACTTAATTTTACAAACAAATGTTAAATATCTATGTAATTATTTTTGCAAAAATTTTGAAACTTTATATTAAAAAAACTAAAAATATTTTGTTTTATGCAACAAGCAAAACACAAAGTGCAAAGACTTAAATGTATCTACTAGTAACAGACAATTAGGCTGTCTTCAAATGTAGTCTATGACAGTGAAAGAACATTAAAATCTCTTCCTTGACTGCTCATACTGCCCTACAGCCAACCAATGGTAAAGTGTAAGTTTATAAGAAACATCTGTTTATGAATTACAAGTTATTCTGCAAGTCTATTTAACAATAGCAACAATTAATCTTTCCCCACCTACTCCTTCAATTCAGGAAAAAATATTGCTACATATTTCCTACGTAAATCACAATCTCCAGCAAAGACTTTTAATCATTTTATAATCTCTAATTATTGGAGGCAAATGTAGATTTTTAAAACTCAACAGTACACAAATGTTTAATGCAATCATTACTTTTTAAAAAATGAGCGTGCTTTATATCCAAAGTCTCTAAAAAGTTAGAACATTCACGTTTATGACTACAAAGACTACACACTTAAATTTTAAAATTCAGATGACTTCACGAATTCATATGAGACATGAGGATAATCCTTCCATAAAAGGAAGAAGTCTTCTAACTAGGCACCTGTTTATAGCAGCTAAGTTTATCCAATTCTTCAAAGTTCTGGTTTGCCTGTCATTTATTCTCAAAAAGGTGAAAACTACACAATCCTTAAAATAAACAAGAAAAGATAGAGTAAAGAGTATATGGAAAGTAATTCAGAAAGTTTTACATTATTAGATATACATGGTTATTAATATTTAAATTCTGAAATAATATCTAAACTTTGTCACTGTGAACTTATGATGAATCTGTATATATTATAAAGTCCTTATATTTTCTAGTTTCTGAACACTTGGGATTGGATTGATATTTAAAAAAAAAAATCCCTCTCAATTTCTTCAGTTAAAAGAAGCAAAAAAGGGAGTTACTCCTTAAGAATGGGTGAAATGCCAGATGCAATGGCTCACACCTATAATCCCAGCATTTTCGGAGGCTGAGGCAAGAGGACTGCCTGAACCCGGGGGTTCGAGACTAGCCTGAGCAACTTGGTGAAACCTTATCTCAACAATAAATCAAAAACCTGCAGGGTGTGGTGACACACGCCTGTATTTCCAGCTACTTAGAAGGCTGAGGCAAAAGGATCATCTGAGCCCAGCAGGTCAAGGCTGCAGTTAGCTGTGAGTATATCACCACACTTCAGCCTGGGCAACAGAGTAAGATTTTGACTCAAAAAAAAAAAAAAAAGAAAAGAAAAGAAAAGAAAAAAAAACGGCTAAAATAAAAAATTCCTTAACTGAAAATACTGAAAGCATGAAAATTGGGTAAAAAAAAACAACACCTCATTAGCGGCCGGGTACGGTGGCTCAAACCTGTAATCCCAGCACTTTGGGAGGCCAAGGTGAGCGGATTGCCTATGCCCATGGTTCGAGAACAGCCTGCGGAACTTGGCGAGAGCTCATCTCTACAATAAAAATCAACAAATTAGCCAGGTTTGGTAGCACGTGCCTATAGTTCCGGCTACTTAAAAGGCTGAGGCGGGGATCGCCTGAGTCCAGCAGGTCGATGCTGGGGTGGCCATGAGTGTGCCACTTCAATCCAGCCTGGGCGACAGAGACTCCAACTCAAAAAAACAAACAAAAAAATTTCATTAACAAATGAGTAAGATAGATAAACGTAATTAGCATGTATAAATAAAATATTTAAAATGTTTCCAAATATTAAGAATATGTAACATTTTTAGTCAAGATCATTCTTGCACATTATACATCATAAACTAATACTAATTAGATCAATTTACCAAAAGTTAAATAAAGTAAACCAATGAAATAGTGTTGTAAACATCATTAAGCATACTTACATATTTTAAACATATCTGAAATTAATATCCTTAACTCATAAAGAGCTCTTAAAAATCAGCCGGGCTCGGAGGCTCAGCCTGCAATCTTGCGCCTTGGGAGGCTGAGGTTGAGTGGATTGCATGAGCCCGCGGGTTTGAACCTGCCTGAGCAACTTGGCGAGACCTCATCTCTACAATTAACAAAAAAAAAAAAAAAATTAGCCGGGCGTGGTAGCGTGCGCCTGTAGTTCCGGCTACTGGGAAGGTGAGGCGGAAGGATCGCGGAGCCCAGCAGGCAAGGCTGCGGTGGCTGGGAGCGGCCACTGCACTCCAGTCTGGGTGACGGAGTGAGACTCCAACTCAAAAAAAAAAAAAAAAATTCAAAGTAGCATAAAAAAAGGTGAACAACATAACAGAATAATAAAAATGGAAATTATGGACAATTTACTAACAAAAAGTACATGATCAATTACTCTATAAAAAAGACATTCAACCTTCTAATAGCAATATTTAGGAAATAAAAATCAAAATAATATCTTTTTTTAGGTCTACCGAAGTAGTAAAACTTATTTTAAGATTTACAATGCCTTTCAAGTTGGTTGTGGGAAAATTAAGTCTCATACAGTGCCATATTTTGAATGAAAGGAATATATTTTCAGTTTTCAAAACAACAGAGAAAACCTGTGATTATAAAATGTTCAAGAATTTGATACATTTAAAACTATCTGCAATAGACACATAAATTTAATCTTTAGTTAAAAAAAAGTCAAGTCACAGTGTTTTCTTTTAAAGGATTTGTTTTAATAAAATTTTAAAGTTAAGACTAATAGTGAAGGAATGAATGGTGGAACAAAACCTCTGAAAGATAACAACGGGAAAAACTAAATAACAGTAAAAAATCTACTTAAAGACACTTAACAGAATCCAAAAAGCCACAAAAATCAATCTAGTCTCAAAAATCTCACTGAGAAGCGAAAAATGTTGCTGCTTTATGGTTTTCTGGTGTGGGGGCACTCCTATTGCTATGGCTACAGAAACACAACGGCAAAAAACCACAGCTTTTTGGGCTCAAGATGCCAGTATCAGAGTTCAGGGCTGAGAGAATACAGGAAAATTAAAAGCTGGAGCAAGAAAACCATAAAATGAGTATGACCCAAATCTGAACATAAATTATGCCCAAAACCCCTGGCTGAAAGCTGAACTACATACATTTGGGGGTGAGGGGAATTTTAGCGAATCCAGGAAAAAACAAACAAACAACCAAAAAAACAGACAGAGATTAAAGAGAAATGTGCCATTGATAAAGCTTTTAAAAATTGAGAATATTTCCCAAACATGTGCATCTCTGGTAGTAGAAAGATGAAGTAGAATAAACTTTAAGTATATGAGGACAGATTACAAAGCTATTAGAGCAGTGGGAAATTAAAGAATCAGCCACAGAAGCAAGGCAGGATGAGCTCAATTTAAATTCTTGGCTGAAAATAAAATTACACAGAAACAGAAGACACTACCCCAAAGAGTAAGTCTAAAAATGTTGCAGTGGGGGGCCCTGATAATGTAGAAATATCACCTACTACCTATAGTCAAGGAGAGGAAGTCTAGAGTTTCAGGTGAATAAAGTACAAATGCAAAACAAAACAAAACAATCCCCAAGAGAGCACAAATAAATCTAGAGTGGATAAGACATTTTTTAAGCCAAAAATATTATCCTATGCAAATAAATAGTATAAGAAAAAAGTATATATAAACTAAAAGGGAAATGGATATCAATTTTATCAAACAGATATTTCTTGGCAGCTATTACAAACAGTTTAAATCTTAAAAGAAAAAATATTACATATGAATTAATAGATGAGAAGTCTTACCAGAGATATGGAAACTATTTTTTTAAATGAAGTTCTAAAGCTAAAATTAAAAAATTGAAATAAAAAAGTAACTAAATGGACTCAAGGAAAAAAATAGAAACACACACACACACACACACACACACATACACACACACACACACAAAAAAACTACAAACAGTGAATTTAAAGATAGACCACTATAAGTTACTCAATTTGAAGTATAAGGGAAAAAAAGAAAGAAAATGAATAGGACCTCAGGAGATCTCTAGGAAAATAGGACGTGTTCCCACAAATGTGTAAGATCCACCAAGAGGAAAAGAAAAAAATGAACAAACAGAATATTTGAAGAAATAATAGCATAAAAGTTCCCAAATTTGGTATAAAGCACTGACTTACACAAAAAGCCCAGTGAACAAGCGATATAAACATAACAAAACCACTCTGGTCACATGATAATCAAACTTCTGAAAGCCTAAAGATAAAGAGAAAACTGGAACAATCATAAGACTATAGCTAGCTTCTCATCAGAAACTATGAAAGCCAGAAGATACTAGAATAACATATTCAAAGTTACAAGGAAAGAAAACATTGACACTCAAGAATATTCAGTAGCCGGGCTCAGCCTGTAATCCCGCGCCTTTGGGAGGCTGAGGTGAGTGGATTGTCTGAGCCCGCGGGTTCGAGCCCCGCCTGGGCAGCGACACCTCATCTCTACAATAAATCAAAAAATTAGCCGGGCGTGGTAGCGCATGCCTGTAATTCCGGCTACTCGGAAGGCTGAGGCGGAAGGATCGCCGGAGCCCAGCAGGTCGAGGCTGCGGTGGCCGGAAGCGGCCACTGCACTCCAGTCTGGGCAACAGAGTGAGACTCCAACTCAAAAAAAAAAAAAAAAAAAAAAAAATATTCAGTAAAACTATAATTAAAAATTGAACATGAATTAAATACCCTTTTGCTTGGGATAAGTTAAGATAGAACGGGATAAACTAAGATAGATTAACTAAAGATATACTTAAAAGGTTATGTTAAAGATGTAATCTCTAGAGCAACATCTAAAGATAATACAATATAGCTTTAAAACCAATAAAGAAATAAAAAAGAAATGCTAAAAATTATGAGTAACAAGAGAAAAGACAAGAAGAACAAACAGAGGAAAAAATATGTGTGACAATTAGAAAAATGTCTAAGAAAAAGGACAGACATACTTGCAACCATATCAACAATTATATTAAATAAAGTTGGGTGTGGTCCCAGCTACTTGGGAGGCTGAGGCAGGAGCATAGGAATTTGAGACAGTAGGGCACTATGATCACACATGTGTACAGGAACTCCAGCCTGGGCAACAAAGCAAGACTCTCTAGAATAAAGAAGAAAGAAAAAAGGACTAAACAACAAATATAGACTATTAAAAAAACAAACAAACTCAAGTTAAGCATAAAGAACAAAGAGATAAAATGGAAAAGATTAAACAATTATGTACTATGCAGTCTGTAATAGTAAGATAGCTAGAATAGATATGTCTATATCAGACAAAAGAGACTTCAAGAAAACAAGGAGTACTACAGATGAAGAAAAAAACACGTCATAGTGATAAAAGGGTTATTATAGAAAACAATAGAGCAATTAAATGTATATATGCATTCAAAAACTATATGAGTTCAAAAACTATTAGCAAAAGTAGGCAGAATTAAAGGGAGAAAGAGACAGATCCACAATCATAGGTGGGGAATTGACACATCAATTTAACAGGAAAAATAAAAATTATTATAATTAATGTAAATAAGTAATTATATAGCTGAGCTAAACAACACTCCTACCACCACCACCTTAACCCAACTGACATTTATACCACAGTACACTCAACAACTGCAAAAAGGTCATTCTAAGTGCACATAGAATGTACACCAAATGTAGAACAACGAAAGAAATCTCAATAGATTTCAAAAGGTTGATTCTTATAATACATATTTTTAATATAACAGAATAAAATTAAAATTCATCAACAATAAAACACCTGCATAAGCTCAAAATATCTAATACATAATAGCAGTGCTTACAGAAAATGTACACTCGTAAATACTTTTTATTAGAAAAAAGAGATCTAAATTTCATGATCAAATTTCCTCCTTAAGAAGGTATAAAAAGAAGGTCAAGATAAACATAAAGTGAGACGAGGGTAGGCAAAAAGAATAAACAAAAGAAAATAGTGAAATAGAAAATACTGAGAAAAATAGTGAAACAAATGAAACAGAAAATAGTGAAAAAATAGTGAAACAGAAAACAAAGGAACTACAGAAAAACAATAAAATTATGTGTTTTTCAAAGAATAAACACTATTAACTTTAATAAATCAACACTGAAAATCAATTTCTTAATGGCACAATAATCATACTGTGTATCCATACTGTTGATACGAATGAAACGTTACATACACAGGTAAAACAGAATGCAAAGAGGAAAAAAGGAACCACATACATATGGGAACTATATTTTCACTAAAGACTCAAGGCATCAATGGAATTCAATCAAAATAGTAAAGTCCTTTAAAAGATGGTATTGAAATAAATGCCATCTGTGTGGGAAAACAAAAAAAAAATGAACATCAACCCAATCTCATATCTTAAGTAAAAATACATCATAGCCGGGCTCGGTGGCTCAGCCTGTAATCCCGCGCCTTTGGGAGGCTGAGGTGAGTGGATTGCCTGAGCCCGCGGGTTCGAGACCCGCCTGGGCAGCGAGACCTCATCTCTACAATAAATCAAAAAATCAGCCGGGCGTGGTAGCGCATGCCTGTAATTCCGGCTACTCGGAAGGCTGAGGCGGAAGGATCGCCGGAGCCCAGCAGGTCGAGGCTGCGGTGGCCGGGAGCAGCCACTGCACTCCAGTCTGGGCAACAGAGTGAGACTCCAACTCAAAAAAAAAAAAAAAAACATCATAGGCATAAATGTAAAAACTAAGCCCATAAAACTACTAAAAGAAAACTTGTGTGGCCTTGAGGTAGACAAGGTTTTTAGCAAACATAGAAAGAAAAAATTTGATAAACTAGAATTTATCAAAATGTATAGCTTTTGTTCTTCAAAAAATATTTAGGATTGTAATAAAATTTAAAATGGGTAAAATACTTGGTTCAAGATAAAGTAAATTGAATACATCTACATTGTCCCTGGAACAACCAAAACCAGCAACAACAAAATCCCCAAATATTTTTCTGAAATGTTTTCCAAGACACTGAACATCAGATAACCAAAAATAGTAATTCTTGAGAGTTAAGAAACAAATAAATAAAGGCTTATAAATACAGGTCCCAGTGCAGAAAAGGAGAACCCAGGTGGAGGTTGGCAAACTGCCTGATTTGAGATTTCAGAGCTGGCTGTCCAGAGAGAACGAGGCCGCCAGAATTTGCAAGACAGAGTACTGGAGAGGAAAGAACAGTATGGTGAGAGCAGAGAAATTTTAGAACAGTCAGCAAATACTAATTAGTGCATGCCTGTAAAGACAAAAGAAAACACAATTTCAAGGAACTGAAGATCAGTGCCTGGTGGTTACACAAAGTGAGAAATAGTGCCTATTCTAACAAGCCAGACAGGAAAAACTCCTAACTCATGAGGCACTGGTTAAAATACCCAGGAAATTCATGCTTCAGTTTTAGAAAACAGTTAGCACTGTTCCAAATCCACCTAATAGACCATAAAAGCAAAACTTAACTGTTTCCCAAAGAACTTAACTGCATCCCAGAACAAAATTTAAGAATATATACATGATTTTAAAAATATCCCGACAAATCCAGAATTATGGTTGGAGATTTCAAATAGTCTCTCAATACATGACAGCACAAGTAGACAGATGATTAGCAAGGACATGGTAGATGTGAACTACACTATCAACCAAATTGATACAATTGATACTTACAGAACACTCCACACAAGAACAGAAGAATATATAACATCTTCAAAATATGTATCAAAATAAAGAATATTCTGAACCATAAAAGATGCCTCAATAAATTTTAAAGGGCTCAAATTATACAAAGTACGTTCTTCAGAATGAAAATAAAATTAGAAACGGATTATAAAGACAACTAGAAAATCCCAAACTATTTGGAAACTACATGTCATATTTCTAAGTAACCCATGGTAAAAGAATAAATCTAAGGAAAATTGGATATTATTTAAATGAAAGGAAATAAAACTTAACTTATCTGAATCTGTGGGATGCTGCTAAAAAGATGTATAGCACTAAATGCTTGTATGAGAAAACAAGATAGGTCTCAAATCAATGGTCTTAGCTTATATCTTAAACTAGAAAAAAAAAAGCATCAAATTACAAAGCAGGCAGTAAAAAGAAAAAAAAATACACCTCAGAGTGGGAAGCAATGAAATAGAATACAGAAACACTATAGAGATAAGTAATTAAAAACAGAAGTTCATTATATGAGCAAATTAATAAAACTGATAAACTTCTAGCCAAACTGGTAAGAAATACAACACAATGACAAATTATAAATATCAGGGAAAAAAAGGGATGACATCAGTACAGACTCTACAGAAATGTAAAGTTTAAAAAAAGAACATCATGAACAGCTTTCTGTCAATAAATTCAACGCCTTAGATGAAATGAACCAATTCCTTGAAAGACACAAACTACCAAAGTTCACTCGAGAAGAAACAGATAAACTGAGTAGCAACCTATCTACTGAAAAAATTGAATCTGCAGTTTAAACTCTTCTCCAAGAAGAAAAATCCAGGCCTAAATGGTTTCACATTTAAATTTTACCATTCAAGAAACAAATAATACCAATAATTCACATACTCTTCCAGAAAACTGAAAAGGAAATAATATTTCCCAATTCATTCTTTGAAGTCAGCATTACTCTGACAGTGAACACAAAGACATCAGAAGAAAATAAAACTCTATACCAGTATTCCTCATAAAAACAGATGTAAACATTCTAAATATGGTCAGGTGTGATGGCTCACACTTGTAATCCCAGCATTTTGGGAGGTCTAGGCAAAAAGATTGCTTAAGCAGAGGAGTTCCAGATGAGACTGGGCAAAAGAGCAAGACATTGTCTTTACAGAAAATCAGCAGGGCATGGACACATACCTGTTGTGCCAACTACTGGAGAGGCTGAGGCAGAAGGATCACCTGAGCCCAGGAGTTTGATCATTAAACTGTACTCTAGCCCAGGCAAGAGTAAGATCTCAGCAGTTCTAAATATAACTTTAGCAAATCAAGTGCTACATTATATAAAAAGGATAATAATACATCATGAAAAAGTGGAGTTTATACTAGAAATGCTACTGTGTTTTACATTCAAAAGTCAATCAATGTGATTTCCTATAATAACAATTTAAAAAGAAAACTATTATGATGCTATCAACAATCACTGAAAAAAGCATTTGACAAAATAAAACACCTATTTCCTAAAAAAATTTTCAGCACACTAGGACTACAAGGGCACTTCCTCCACCTAATAAAAGGCATCTATGAAAATTCTCTTGATAACATAAAAATAGTGAAAAAAGTCTGAATGATCACTGACTAATACCAGAAATAAGACATAGATGAGCACTCTTACTATTTCATCCAATGTTGTACTGGATGTTCTAGCCTGAGAAATAAGGCAGGAAAAACACAAAAGGCATCCAGATTGGAAAGAATTTAAACTGTCTTTATTATTCACAACATGATCACATACGTAAAAATTTCATTGAAATCTACAAAATGCTACTGGGATTATAAATGAGTTTAATGAGACAGCAGAATACAATGTCAATATACAAAATTCAACTGCATTTCTATATATTAGAAATAAACATTCGGAAATTTAAAAATAAATATTTAATATTAAAAATATAAAATACTTCAGAATATTGTTAAAATGTCAGAGATCTCTAAATTATAAGCTACAAAGCATCGCTGAAAAAATGAAAAACCTCAATAAATGGAGAAATATACCTTGTTAATGGGTTAAAAGATTCACTATTATTAAGATGTCAATTTTACCCACATTGATCTACAAATTCAATACAATCTCAGTCAAAATCAAAGCAGTGTATTTTGTATGAATTGACAAGATGTTTATAAAATTGTATGGTAATGTAAAGAACCTAAGATAGTCAAAACAACTTTGAAAAAAGAATTAAGTTGGAGGGTTAGGACTACGTGATTTTAAGTCTTATTATAAAGTTACAATAATTAAAATAATGCGCTATTGGCATCAAGACACAAATTACTTTAAGTGGAGCAGAACAGAATGTCCAGAAATAAACTCACACATACGAACAACCGATTTTATAAAAAGATAGAAATGCAATTCAGTGAAGATAGTCTTGTCGAAAAATGATGAAGTACTGAATTTTCAATGAGAGAGAGAGAGAGAGAGAGAGAACGAGAGAGAATGAGAGAGAACGAACACTGATCAATCTCATACCATACTCATTTAGTACCTCACAATGGACCATAGACCTAAACGTAAAACCTAAAACTACAATACGGGTAGAAGTAAGCAGGATAAAATTTTTGAAACTTTGGTGAGGCAAAATTAAATGATCACCAAAAACACGAACTATAAAAGAATAAATGAGGCAGGGTGTGATGACTCACGACTATACTAGCACTTTGGGAGGCAGAGGCGAGAGGCTTGCCTCAGCCCAGGGCTTGAGACCAGCCTGGGCAACATGGTAAGACTTCATCTCTACAATAAATCAAAAAAATTAGCCGGGTGTGGTGAAGCCCACCAGGACATCCAGGTACTTGGATGGCCAAGGCGGAAGGATCGCCTGAGCCCAGCAGGTCAAGGCTGTAGTGGCCGCAAGCATGGCAGCACCACACTCCAGCCTGGGTAACAAAGTGAGACTCCAGCTCCCCCCCCAAAAAAGAACAAATGATAAATTGGACTTCCTCAAAATTAAAAACGTCTAGTCTTCAAAAGACACTGCTAGTGAATGAAAGAAAAGTTATAGAATATATCTGATAAAGTACTTGAATCCAGAATATACAAGAACTCTCAACACCTAGGAATAAGGAAACAACTTAATACAAGAACAAGCAAATGATATGAACACATACTTCACCAAAGAATATATACACGTAACAAATAAGAACATAAAACATGCTCCACACCATTAGCTATCAGGGAAATGTAAATTAAAACCACAATAAGGCACTATTATATTAGAGGTACTACACCTATTAGAATGTCTAAAATTAAAAAGACTGACTACACCTAGTTTTAATGAGGATATAGAATAACTGGAACATTCACACAGTACTGACAGGATTGTATTTGTAAAGCAGTCTGGCAAGTTGTTAAAAAGTTGAGTATAAAGCTTAAGACCCACACATCCTACTGTCCAAAGAAATTAAAGCGTATGTCCATACAAAGGCTTATACGTAAATGTTCACAGCTGCTTGTTTGGTAGTTGGAAGACAACCTAAATATGCATCAGTAGGTGAATGAGAGGTCAAATTGTTCCACAGAAGCAATCTGATTCTATTGTTTCAATAGAATACTACTCAGCAACAAAGAGAAGTGATGCATGCAACATGTATAGGTTTCAGAATACATACGCTGAGTGAAAGAAGTCAGACAAAAAGTACATGATTTCATTTATAGAAAGCTCTGGAAAATGCAAACTGATCTACAGTGACAGGAAGTAGGTTCCTGGGGGAAAGAGAGTGGGTGTGAGGTGGGGGCAGATTACAAAGGAGCACAAGAAAACTTCATTATGGAGCATATGTTCACTATCTTGATTGTAGTGATGTTTTCATGGGTAAGTCAAAACATCACATTGAAGACTTTAAAATATGTGCACCTTATTATATGATAATTTTATACATATATATATTTTGAGATGGAGTCTCACTCTGTCGCCCAGGCTGGAATGCAGTGGCACGCTCCTGGCCACCACAGTCTCAACCTGCTGGGCTCTGGTGATCCTTCTGCTTCAGTCTACCAAGTAGCCAGAAATGCAAGTGCGCGCTACCACGCCTGGCTAATTTTTTAAATTTGTTGTACAGCCGAGGTCTCGCCAATTCGCCCAGGGTAGGTCTTGAACCCGTGGGCTCAAGCAATCCACTCGCCTTGGCCTCCCAAAGTGCTGGGATTACAGGCTGAGCCACCAAACCCAGCCAATAATTATATTTTAATAAACCTATTATCAAATAATGTTGAGTGTCTTTTCTTTGTTTATTGGCCATTTGTCTATCTTTGTCTGTTTCGTGTCTAGTCAAATGTTTTTACTCTTTTAAAAATAGGATAATTATATTTTAATAAACCTAGTTTTAAAAGAGTAAAAATATTTGACTAGACACGAAACAAACAAAGATAGACAAATGGCCAATAAACAAAGAAACGACACTCAACATTATTTGACACCAGAGAAACAGAAATTAAAAACAGCACAGGATGTTTCTACAAATCCAGTAGAACAACCAAATATTAAAAGAACAACAATAGCAACTGTTGGCAAGGAACCGGAGCAAGTTGAAATCTCATACACTGCTTCTGTGAAGGTAAAATAGTACAAATGCTTGAGAAAACTATTTGGCAATTTCTTAAAAAGGTAAACCTAAAACTACAAAACAAGTCAGTCATTCAACTTCCAGATAAAGAAAGCATGTCCACTGAAAGAAAAATATGTGAAGGCTCATAATAGCTTTACTAGTAACTGTCAAAAACAGGAAAAAATGTCACTTGATTAACAGGTGAATGGAAAAACTAAATGCAATGTATTTATACAATATTACTCATTATTTAAAGGAACTATCTGCTGATACATACAACACCATGAATGGCTCACAAAATCATAATGCTGAATGACAAAAGCCAGACAGAAAACAGTGCATATTGGTCATTCGGTTTATATAATTTTAGAAAATATGAATTAATTTATAGTAATAGAAAGCATATTATCAGCTGCCTGGGGCTGGGAAGGAAGGGAAGATGGACCACAGAGGCAACAAGAGGAAATGTTTGTAGATTCATGTCTTATGTGATGCTGGTTATATGAGTACAGACTTCTGTCAAAATTTACTAAATTGCATATTTTAAATGGATGTATTTTATTACATATGAATTACAACTAAAAAATGTTTTAAAAGATTAACTTAAAATTAGTATAGCAGGCTTATACTCACGGGAGAATTATTAAGCCATGGTTTTAAGATACAGATTTAAGACTCTTTAAAAAAAAACAATTAAATATAGGAGCACCAACTTTCATAAAGCAACTTCAGGTAAAAAACTTAAAAAAGATTTTGACTCTAACACTATTAGAGTCAGGGACTTAAATACCCGACTCAAGATCCTAGACAGATCAAGACCAAAAATCAACAAGGAGATCCAGAACCTCAACATGACACATGACCAAATGGACTTAATTGATACCTACAGAACACTCTACTCAACAACCACAGAATATACATTCTACTTATCATCACATGGAACATACCTTAAGATCAATCAATCCTCTGCCATCAATCAAGCATAAACAAATTCAATAAGATTGTAATACTGGCCGTGAACCTTCTCAGACCACAGTGGAATAAAAATAAATTTCAACACCAACAAAGTTCCCCCAAAACCCACAGAGACATGGACACTAAACAGCATGATGATAAACAACTCCTGGGAAACATGGAAATCAAAACAGACATTAAAAGATACCTAGAAACAAACAAAAACGAAGAAACATCTTAGTAAAACCTCTGGGATACCATGAAATCAGTACTAAGAAGGGAATTCATATCTCTACGAACACACATGAACAAAATGGAAAGTTTGTAAGTTAACAGTTTAACAAATCACCTAAGGAAGATGGAAAAACAAGACCACCACAACCTTAACTTCAGCAGAAGAATCCAGATCACCAAAATAAAAGCCCAAAACTGGGACATAGAAGACAAAAAGATAATATTTTAAAAACCAACAAAACAAAAAGCTGGTTCTTTGAAAACGATAAACAAGACTGATGGACCTCTAGATACACTGACTCAAATAAACACAATCAGAAATACAAAGGATCAAGTCACAACTACCTCAAAGAAATACAAAAGATTATCAGACTATTAGGTAAATTTGTATGGAAACAAACTTGAAAACCTAAAGGAAATGGAGGATTTTCTAACATCACACAACCTCTCCAGGTTGAAATAAAAAATCAAGACCATGAATAGACAATCAAGGAAATTGATGATGTCATAAGAAAACTACCTACAAAAAAAAGCCCTGGACCAGATGGCTTTCCGGTAGAATTCTACAAAACATACAAAGAGGAACTCATACCAATCCTAATGAAAGTTTTCAGGCAATTGAAAAAGATGAAATTCTCCCCAAATCATTTTATTAAGCTAACATCACACTGATATACAAACCAGACAAAGCTCCTACAAAGAAAGGAACTGCAGGCCAATATCCTTGATGAACATAGACACTAAAATTCTCAACAAGATCCTAGCAAACCAGATCCAACAACACATCTCAAAAATCATCCACCACAATCAAGTAGGCTTCATCTCTGGGATGCAGGGCTGGTTCAACATTCACAAGACCATAAATATAATTAAATACATCAACAGATGTAAAAACAAAAACCACATGATCATATCATTAGACGTGGGAAAAGCTTTTCATAAAATCCAGCACCCTTTTTGATAAAAACCCTCGAAGATCTAGGCATAGATGGACCATACCTCAAAACAGTAACAGCCATCTATGAGAAACCCACAGCCATTACTGCTAAACAGACAGAAATTGGAACCATTTCCCCTGAAAACCAGAAAAAAGACAAGGATGTTCATTCTCACCTCTCCGTTCAACATAGTTTTCGAAGTCCTAGCCAGGGCAATCAGACAAGAGAAGGAGATCAGGGATATGCAAATAGGAAAAGAGGAAGTCGAGTTATCCCTCTTTGCAGACAACATGATTCTATACCTTGAAAACCCAAGAGAATCTATCAAAAACCTCCCTGCACTGATAAGGACTTTGGCAGTCTCAGGGTATAAAAAAAAATTTGCAAAAGACAGTCGTAATTCTATATACCAATAATAAACAAACAGAAACCCAAATAGAAAGCACAATCCCATTCACAATAGCAACAACAAAAAAAAATGAAAAACCTTGGCATCTTCCTAACCAGAGATGTGAAAGACCTTTACAATGAAAACTATAAAACACTGCGCAAAGAAATAAAAAAAAAAAAACGACATAAACAAATGGAAAAATATTCCATGCTCATGGATTGAAAGAATCAACCTACAGATTTAACACAATACCCATTAAATTACCAGCAGCATTCTTCTCTGACCTGGAAACGACAATACAGGAGTTCACATGGAAACATGAACAACCACGAATAGTCAAAACAATCCTCAGCAAAAAGAAAAAACAAAGTAGAGGTATCACACTCCCAGATTTTAAACTTTATTTTAAAGCTACAATAATCAAAACAACCTGGTATTAGTACAAGGACAAGTATATAGACCAACAGAACAGGATAGAGAGTCCAGAAGCAAAACTTCAATTTCTCAACCAACTCATCTTTGACAAAGCCTCCACCACCAGCTACTGGGGAGAGGAAAACTTATTTAGTCAATAGTGCTGGGAAAACTGGCTGACCACATGCAGAAGATTAAATCAAGACCCCTACCTATCACCATACACAAAATTCAACTCTAAATGTATCAAAGACCGAAACATAAAAGCTCAAACTATAAGAACCTTAGAAAATGCAGGACACACCCTTATGGAAATTGGAACTGGCAACCAATTTCCTGATCAAAACCCCAAGTGCCCAGGCCATAAGAGACTACAAAGTGGCAAAAGATATGAATAGACACTTCAAAAGGAAGACATACAAGCAACCAACAGATACATGAAAAAATGCTCAGTCTCACTAGTCATCAAAGAAATGCAAATTAAAACCACACTGAGATACCTCCTCACTCCAGTCAGGACGGCCATCATCAATAACTCAAAAACAACAGATACTGGAGAGGATGTGGGGGAAAGGGAACACTTCTACACTGCTGCTGGGAGTATAAACGAATACAATCTTTGTGGAAAACAGTTTGGCGATTCCTAAAAGATCTAAAAATTTTAGGCAATTCCTAAAAGATCTAAAAATCAGCCTTCCATACAACCCCACAAATTTTCCCTACTGGGAATATACTCGGAGAAACTCAAATCACCCTATGAAAAAGATACCTGCACACGTATGTTTATTGCAGCACTGTTCACAATAGCAAAGACATGGAACCAACCATGCTGCCCATCCAAAAAGGAATGGATTTTGAAAAATGTGGTACATATACACAATGGAATATTACACAGTCATAAAGAAGGACAAAATTATGAACTTCACAGCAACTTGGATGGACTTAGAGTCTATAATACTGAGTGATCTATCACAGAAATAAATAACTGAGTATCACATGTCCTCACTCTTAAGTGGACCTTGAATAACTAACATAATATTATAAGAAAGAGATCGGCATTAGTGGGAAACTGTCAGGGTAGGGCAGGGCCAGGACTGGCAGTAGAGGGAAACTGCCAGGGGATAGGGGGCATACCTCATCAACAAGGGTACCTGCATAATGAACATTTGTATGCCTAACCATGAATTATACCCCACATCTTTAAAATACAAAATTTTAAAAATAGGGATTAAACTATGAGCCACTTTGACCAGTTTATCTAGCATAGTGATACTATTGTGGCCTTTTCTTTTTTAATTTAATTTTATTTATTCATTATAGAGTTGTGGGGTACAAGAGAGGATTTACTATATAAGTAGGCTGCAAACAGGTGAAGTTTG
This sequence comes from Cephalopachus bancanus, assembly GCA_027257055.1. Lineage (NCBI taxonomy): Eukaryota > Metazoa > Chordata > Mammalia > Primates > Tarsiidae > Cephalopachus > Cephalopachus bancanus. The sequence continues at coordinate 2,367,883 of JAPVLO010000100.1, read as the reverse complement.
GGTTTCCAGGTATCCTTCCTGCCCCCCTGGTAAGTGAACCAGGTACACTTTGTGCTGTCATGTCACCCTCATCATTCTCCTTCCCTCCCTCTCCTAGCAATATCCAGCAACTGCCTATGAATTTATTTAAAGACTATATTGTTAAAAGAAAAAAATATATAAATCAGTGTGTATTATACATTATAATGTGTCTAAAAGGAAATACAATCTAGAAAAACATTGGTTTTCAGTTTATAATATTGAAAGGCAAATGTAAAAATAATAAAATATTACTCTATGTAAGGAGAGAAGAAACAATACAGGAAACGACTGAGCAGAAGCAGAACCTCTCTGAGGCAACTCTTGTAAGTTTTACTACAGAACTTATAAATGGTTTAACATAATTATAAAAATTACATTAAACTAGATTTAACAAATAATTATTTTAAAAAGCACAAACAAAAGTAACTTTCTTTTAATTAACAGCAACACATAGAGAGGGATTATTTCAAGTGATTTTAAGTCATATTAATTTGACTACTCTCTCTCGGTCTCTCTCTCTCACACACACACATACATACACACACACATACACATATATTCTAATGTATGTACTGAATATTCTAATATAAAAATGTTAAAATAGTTTCAGTATCTAATTCTACTCTTAATGTTGACATTTGTATTCAAAAATTAGGCGTAAATTTAAATGCAAAAACAAGTAATTTTGCTAATGTAATTAAGACCAATATTTTCAACATTAAAATTAAGTAAAAAATCAAAAATCAAAAGATATACGTAGACAACTTACATGTTTAAATTTAATTTTAAAATATCAGTTGTAACTCATGTTTTTTCCCTAAAAATTCTGTCTCTTTAAAAAGTCTAGAAACGATGATTCAGTGTCAGTGAGCATCAGCAATACCTAGATTATGGTCTCTAAATATATTCTACCATTAAAATGTATTAGGAATTTCTGCAACAATGGTTAAATTTAGGATGAAACCAGAAAAATGCAAGAAATAACAGGAACATATGGTTATTAAGAAAGCAAATGCACTTTCTAAGACTTCTGGGAACAGTGAAATTGGGTGAGGGTATGAGTACAATATGAATGTCTAAGAATAAAGGCATGATTATAAGTTTAATATTCTATTTCTCCATGTTTTGTTTAAGTTAGAAAACTTGTTAGACAACACATTCCAATTAATGAAACTTATAATCAATAAAACATCAAAATAATATGTGTACAAACTGTTTAACAGAAAGATCGCTATCCTTAAGAAATAAATTGGTTTTAGTAGCTTAGCTCAAGCATTTTCTGACAATTATGGGTATAAATATTGTAAACATTTTTATTCAGAAAATCCAGTCGTTTTTTGAATTCATGATAAGATGTACTTCCATATTGTGCAAGAGTAGTACCATTGATAGTATAAAAATGTATATACCATGATGCTAAAATCCCAAGGGGAGTGGGATTGGCAGTTGAGGGAAACTGTCAGGGGAGAAGTAGGGTACACCTCATGAACAAAAGTGCCTGCATGATAAAGATTTGTATACCTAACCCTGAACTGTACCCCACATCTTTAAAATTAAAAATTAAAAAAAACAAAAAAGAATCCTCCTACCTGGTGTCTCCTTTTAATTATTTTCCATTCACTCACTTCTGCCCGACCATTTCTTAGGCTATAAATCCCCACTTGTTCTCACTGTATTCAATATTAAGCTCAGTTATATATGGGGAGTTTTATTTTCTTTATTGCAGTATTTTCTGAATAAAATCTCTCCTTACCACTTAACTATTGTTAGGCACTGGTTTCCTTTAATAATATATTTTACGCAATCATATGCATAGACTTGACTGCTCCAGTGACTGGTCTCTATCAATTTGAACAATATGTTTTTCTCAAGGGGGCAAATAGGTTATAATGATACAAAGATTTATCCTCTCTGGAGTAAATCTAGCTGAACGTTGGTTGGCCAATATAGCAGGAAAGTATCAGTTAGGCAACAGGTTACCATAATTCTTTTTATTTACTTATTTTTCAGATGTTATAAACCACCTGTTATGGCAGCATTATATTACAGCAAATAATATGATCTATGTACCTGCTCTTATACAATAAACTGTAACTCACATTTAGATTCCCAATGTACCCATTCAGAAAAGAAGCTTTTTTCATATATACTGCATATACACACACACACAACCATACCTCTCTCTACATATATATATATATATACACACATACATACATATATATACACACACACATACACATATACACACACACATACACACAAACACACACACACATGCGCGCGCGCGCACACACACACACACATACATACTCCTACCTTTCTATATAATCCCTCATTTTTTCGATATTATTGTTGTGGACTCAAAGATAACATTACTATAAACATTAATGATTTCTAGTTGCATAATATTTCCTTTAAATTATATGTTTGCTTGTTTTTCCTGTGACCATTCAGACAATATTCTAAAAAACATACTTGTAAAAAAATACAGTCACACATTTCAACAGAATAAATCATTGATTTTTGCAAAATTATTTATCTAATATGTTAGAATACTTACTGCTATTTATAACCAATAATCTCACATCTCAGCCATTTAAAGAAATGAAAGTTCATTTCTTGCTCATATCATAGCCTGATATCTACCATATTTCCTTCAAGTGCTGATGTGGGCATCTGGGATTCTTCCAGCTTGTGACTCATCGTCCCTCACAGTCTTCACAGAGTCCTCCACTGGATACACTGATTTGAGGTGGCCAAAGAGGCAGTCTTTGTAGGATCCTCTGTAGGGTATTTTAAGGTGTTTATAGACTCAGTAACATTGCTCCAACCCAACTGCAAGAACTGAGAATTTCATGCATGTCCAGGAATGGGGAATTAGACTCTGTTACATGACACATTCTGTGGCAAGAACTATGTTTGGTCATTCTTATAAATAAACGCTATGGCCTTTTCATTTCACATAAGCTAGTAAATCCTTTATTACAAATGATAGAGTTCATTTAACATTAGTTTACTTAACTGCCTTGCTTATGTCTCTGGGCTTTGATTTAACCACATTGGTTTTCAGTTAGTCCTTTCGCATTTTCAGCTCTGCAATATTAGAAAAATTTGTTTACTCTTAATGTTTCTCAATGAGGCACTACTGGCATCTTCAATGGCAAAATTTCTTTGTTAAATGGGCTGTCCTACACTTGGCAAGACACAGATTATCCCTTTTTTCTTTCCAGCCACTATGACTAAAATCATTCCTCCATATAATTCCAAACAGGCTCAAATGTGCCAACTGCAATATATGGAAGTCATATCAATTTTTATTTATTTGGTCCTTTCTGTAAAATGACAGTGGTCCAAAACAGTCAGTAAGTAACAAATAGATCTATAAGACTGAATATGTAAACAGCAAGTCCTAAAGCAAAAATTCTGCTAAGCATTTAATTTTACCTAAAATCTTTATCAAGTAGTACACTCAAGAGGGCTTAATTAGAAAGAAATCATCCCTTACCAATATCACACCCCCATCACCACTCAAATAAATAAAAAATAATTTGTTCTATAACATGTATTACTGTTTATTACTTTAACAGATGAAATATAATTTCTATCTAATTTTAAAACTACGTATTCCACCAGAATGAGCACTACCAAATAATTATGCAGGTATAAATTGGAATCAGAGTTGACTAAAGCAGGAAAGAAAGAGATACTCAGAAGAGAATCCTCTAAAAATGAGCTCTGAGTAATCCAGCACAAAATGCCATCGTCAAAGAAGTGATGGATGCATGTCTTTTTGTTTCCTTTTCATAAAGAAAATCAGGGCTGGGCCACACATGTAACCCCAACACTTTGGGAGGCCAAAGGCAGGAGGACTGCCTGAGCCCAGTAGTTGGAGACTAGCCTGGGCAATACAGTGAGATCTCATCGCTAATAAAAAATTAAAAAAAAATCTAGAAGAAATGAAAAGTGAATAGGGGATAAACAGTATTAATAATTGAAATAGGAAGGGAAGGAGCTACCTACCAATATTGCATAGATTTAAAATTAATAAGAGAATACTATGAGAAAGTTTATGCCAATAAATTTGTAAATTCGGACAAAATAGACACAATTCTAAAATAAAAATCTTACAGAAATTGATTTAAAATGAAATAGAAAACATCCATAGTCCTATAATTAGAAAAAAAAATGAATAAGTAGTTTAAAATCTTCCCACAATAGACATACTAAGCCTAAAGTACATTACAGGCTAATTCTATCAAACATTCAAAGAATATGCAATTTCCATCCTTTACAAACTTTTCTTGAAATATAAAAAGAGGAACCACTCATTGCTACATTTTACAGAACTAGTACAGCCTTAATACAACAGTTACTGCTTATCCATAAGAGACACTATTCCAAAATCCCTGAAACCCTGCATAGTAGCAAACCTTGTATATACGATGTTTCTTCCTATATACAAATACTTTATGATAAGGTTTAATTTATAAATTAGGTACCATAAGAGATAATCATAATTAATAATAAAACAGAATAAGTATAACTACATACTGTAATATAAATTATATTGATGTGGTTTTTTTTTTCTCTCTCTCTCTCTCCATATATATACAATAATCTTATTGTATTGTACTCACTCACCCTTCTACTTCTTGAGATCTGGCAATCAGACAATCAAGATAGCTACCAAGTAACTAACAGGCAAATACTGGGCATACAGCTTGAATATGCTCGATATAGATATGATTCCCATCCCAGGTGGATGTAAGTGAAACAGGGAAGATTTCATCTCAGTACTCAGAACAGCATGTAACTTAAACTTATGAAATGTTTATTTCTGAAATTTTTCATTTAATATTTTCTGGCCATTGTTGCTATGGATAACTGAAACCTCAGAAAGTGAAACTACAGATAAAGAGGAATCTACTGTACTAAAATCAGAGGGAAAAAACACCCTAAAATTACAGGCAAATCTCACTCAGGAACAAAGTTTTTAAAAAATCAGTGAACCAAACTCAGCAATGTATTAAAAAAGATAACACATCATGAGTAAACTGGGTTAATCCCAGGAATGCAAGGACAGATTAATAATACAACATCTATTAATATTATTTACCACATTCCTGGGTTAAAAGAAAAAAAACTATAAAAACTGCAATTGACATAGAGAAAAATTTTAATGAAAATCAAATTGTGTAAATAGGTTCTAAAAAATCCTCATCCAAACAGCCAGGCACGGTGGCCCATGCCTACAATCCCACCACTTTGGGAGGCCAAGGTGAGAGGAATGCCTGAGCCCATGGGTTTGAGACCAGCCTGGACAACTTGGTGAGACCTCATCTCTACAATAAATAAAAAAATTAGCCGGGTATGGTGGCGCATGCCTGTAATTCCAGCTACTTGGAAGGCTGAGGCAGAAGGATTGCCTGAGCCTAGCAAGTTAAGGCTATGGTGGCCGTGAGTGTGCCACTGCACTCTAGCCTGGGCACAAAAAAAAAAAAAAAAAATCCTTATCCAGTTAGGAACAGAAGGAAACCTTATTAAATAGAAAAGGCTATCTATAAATATAAACAATAAATATATGAATTATTTATTTATTTATACAAAATAATAAAAATAATATATTAGATAGGCATAAATTCAGCAAAATACCTTTATAGAAAAAAATCATTCTTTGAGACTTTTAAAAACTAGTAAATAAAAGAAGTATACTATGCCCATGGTTGATAAAACATAATACCTTACAGAAATGAATGTTCACCAAACAGATCTATAGATTCAATGCAGTTGCAATCAAAGCACCAACAAGGGTTTCTGTGGGACTTGAAAAGCTTATTCAAGCTATTAACATGTCAGAAAAAGGCACAAGCACTAAACATTCACATTTTAAAACCTGTATTTGTTTAAAAACATTGTTAAGAAAATAGGCAAGGCACAGACTGGGAAAAAATATTCATGTCATATATCTGACAAACAAATTAAACCCAAAATATAGAAGAAATTCTAATAACACTATAATAAAAAGGTGAATATTATTTTTTAAGTGGACAAAAGGCTTGAACAATTATTTTACAAAGGAAAATATACAAATGGCCAATAAGCACATCAAAAAAGTATTCAACATCATTGGTCATCAGAAAAATGCAAATTAAACATCACAATGAGATACCATTTCAAATCCATTATATAATAGTTGGGATTAAAAGGACTGACAACACCAAGTGTTGGTGAAGATGTGCAACAACTGAAACTTAATCTCTATATATTTTATTTGACTTTGGCACATTCGATAGGAGAATGAATTGCAGTTCATTCCATTAATGGAAGACCACTCATCAATAACAGGAAAAAACAACTAAAACATGCAAGAACATGGACAAATCTCACAAACATTAGGAAGAGCAAAAGAAACCAGATGCAAAGTACATATACTCCATTTCATTTATATGAAGTTCTAGAACTAGTACACTATAAATGAAATCAGGACAATGATTGCCTCTGGAGGCTGGGATTAACTGCAAAAAAAAAAAGAAAAGCATAAGGTAACTTTTTTTTTTTTTTTTTTTTAAAGATAGGGTCTTCTGTCACCCAGGCTGGCGGGCAGTGGTGTGATCACAGCTCACTGTAATCTTGAACTCCTGGGCTCAATGATCCTCCCACTGCAGCCTCCTAAGTAACTTCTGGAACTACAAGCTCATGCCGCCATGCTGAGCTTTTATTTTAGAAGAGAAGGGGTCTCCCTGTGTTGCCCAGGCTGGCCTAGTACACCTGTCATTAAGTGATCCTCCTGCCTTGGTCTGCCAAAGTGCTAGAATTACAGGCATGAATCAGTGTGCTCAGCCCTACAAGGAAACTGAGAAGAGATGAAGGGTGGGTTACACCATGAATGTTGAACTTACTGAATTCTATATATAAGATCTGCATATGTCACTCATGATATGTAAATCACACTTCAACAAAGATGTACCTTATATTTTAAAAATCAAATAATAGCAATAATCTAGACGTTAACTCTAAATTATATTATCAAAAGTAACTGAGGTGGTGAAGGGCAGACATCACCAAACTCTTTTGACTTACCACTCTAATTAATTACATTAACAAACTTTATAATGTTGAATTACCTTTGTATCCCTCCAGTGCATCACACATAACACTTTGTTTATTTTTCTAATTAATTGCTGAATTCATTTCTATAGTTCTATTTATAATTTTTGCATCTTTTAAAAAATAAACTCAAGAACATTATTTTAAAAACCATTTCATGCATACCATACAATAAAGCAAATATTATTAGAAATACAGACATGTGTATTAGAAATACAAATGTTATTAAAAAATACAGATATTATCCGAAGGAGAAAAAAACATGTAAAAAAATCAACTTTAAGTAAAAATTCTGTAATGTTAAATTTCAATTTAAAATATTAATAAAAACTGATCATTTAGTATGCCATATACCATAGTATATGCACATTTTGTGTCCTATTTGTATCCTAACATATGTGAAATAAAGCATTAGACAGTGTCATAAAATTAATCAGCAGTATTTTTTTCTTTCTTAGTAGTACATATAACTACAATTGATAATAACTTAGATTAAATGAAATAATATTTTTCTAGTACTGTCCACTGAACTAAAGAAATGGCATCCTTGTACTACTGGCATCATATTTTGATCTCTAAATACCATTTCCAAACAAAAGTAATTGGGGTTATTTGGATAAGCGGCTGATTCCAGGCTCTAAGACCAAAAAAAAAAAAAAAAAATCAATCTACCACTGGGACAGAATGAAAAGACCCATTTTAAAACTCATGATATTGATCTTGACTGGAATTAAGTGGTATCTCAGTATGGTTTTAATTTTCATCTCTTGAATGAAAATGTTGTGTACTAGAACTAGTGTACACTACTAGAACTCTTTGATGATTAGTGAGGCTGACCTCTTTTTCATGTATCTGCTTCTGCTCATATGTCTTCTTTTGAGATGTGTCTTTTGATATCTTTTGCACACTTTTCAATAGGGCTGTTTGTTTTTTTCTTTTTGGCACGTTTGCGTTCCTTATAGATCCTAGATGTTATGTTAGGCCTTTGTCAGATATACAGTTGGCAAATATTTATTCCCATTCTGTGGGCTGTCTCCCTGCTCTCTTGATGGTTTCTTTTGTTTTGCAGAAGCTTTTTAGTTTCATGAGGTCCCACTTGTCTATCTTATCTCTTATGGCATGGGCACTTAGGGTTTTGATCAGAGATTGGTTTCCTATTCCAATTTCCATAAGGGTGTCTCCTGTATTTTCTAAGATTCTTATAGTTTGAGGTTTTATGTTTAGGTCTTTGATTCATTTAGAGTTGACTTTTGTTTATGGTAATAGGTAGGGGTCTTGTTTTAATCTTCTGCAGGTGGTCAGCCAATTTTCCCAGCACCATTTACTGAATAAGTTCTTCTCTTTCCAGTGGTTGTTAGTGGAGGCTATGTCGAAGATCAGTTGATTGAGAAATTGAGGTTTTGCTTCTGGAATCTCTATCCTGTTCCTTTGGTCTATATGCCTGCTCTTGTACCAATACAAGGCTGTTTTGACTATTGTACCCTAATAATAAAGTTTAAAGTCTGGAAGTGTGATACCTCCTGCTTTGTTTCTTTTTGCTGAAGATTGTTTTGGCTATTTGTAGTTGTTTATATTTCCATAGGAATTTCTGTATTTCATTTCCAGGTCAGAGAAAAATGATGCTTGTAATTTAATGGGTATTGTGTTAAATCTGTAGAATACCTTGTGTAAGATGGACATCTTAACAACATTGATTCTTCTAATTTATGAGCATGGCATATATTTCCACTTGCTTATGTCATCTTTGATTTCTTTGAGCAATGTTTTGTAGTTTTTGTCGTTAAGATCTTTCACTTCTCTGGTTAGGAAGATGCCGAGATATTTCATTTTTTGTGTGGCTATTGTGAATGGGATTGTGCTTTTTATTTGGTTCTCTGCCTATTTGTTGTTGGTATATAAGAATGCAACTGTCATTTGCATGCTGATTTTATACCCTGAGACTTTGCCAAAGTCCTTTACCAGTGCAAAATTCTCTTGAATTTTTGAGGTATACATGATCATCAGCAATAACTCAAAAAACAACAGATGCTGGAGAGGATGTGGGGAAAACGGAACACTTCTACACTGTTGGTAGGAGTGTAAACTAGTACAACCTATGTGGAACAGTGTGGCAATTCCTAAAAAATCTAAAAATTACCCTTCCATATGACCAAGCAATACCCCTTCTGGGAATATATGCAGAGGAACTCAAATCACTCTATGAAAAAGATACTTGCACACACACATTTAATACAGCATCATTCACAATAGCAAAAACATGAAAACAACCATGCTGCCTATCGAAACTGGACTGGATTTTTAAAATGTGGTACATTTACACAATGGAATATTATACAGCTGTAAAGAAGGACAAAATTATGAACTTCACAGCAACTTGGATGGACTTAGAGTCTATAATACTGAGTTGATCTATCACAGAAACAAAAAACATATTCTCACTCATAAACGGGCCCTGAACAATTATCATAATATTAAAAGAAAGGGATTGGCAGTAGTAGGAAACTGCCGGGGGGGGGCACACTTCATTAATATGGGTACCTGACCTCAAACCAGGTAAAGTGGGGACCAAAGTGAGGTCCAAACTTTACCTGTACAAAGGCCATTTGTACACCTAAGCCAGAATTGTACCCCACATCCTTAAAATAAAACTTTAAAAAAAAACTAATGATATCAAGGACACAAGAGTCATTTTTATGTTGTTTCTCCTGATCAAGTTTGCTATAACTTGAGCAATAAAAACAACAAAACTATAATTGATTGAAACATGTTGAATAAAAACAACTCTATTCATCATGGTGATACTCAAAATGGAGAAAGCAAAACACAAAATAAAAATCCCTAACTACTACCGGTGGGGAGTACTATACTAACTCCTCATTAGAAAAGTTGAATATAAATACATCAAAATATAGGCCATACATGCACAGCAACTTAGCTGGACTTAAGGTTAACTAGAACATTTAAGATAGAGTGATGAAAGATTTGTACAATAAGAAATCCTCAGCCGGGCTTGGTGGCTCAGCCTGTAATCCTAGCACTTTGGGAGGCCAAGGTGAGTGGACTGCCTGAGCCCACAGGTTCGAGACCCACCTGGGCAACTTGGCGAGACCTCATCTCTACAATCAATCAAAAAATTAGCCAGGCGTGGTAGTGCGCGCCTGTAGTTCCAGCTACTTGGAAGGCTGAGGTGGAAGGATCGCTGGAGCCCAGCAGGTTGAGGCTGCGGGGGCCGGGTGCAGCCACTGTACTCCAGTCTGGGTGACAGAGGGAGATTCCGACTCAAAAAAAGAAATCCTCAAATTTGTTTTAATTTGCCAGAATGATTATTTCAGCTCTAAGAACATATCCGAAGACCAGAATATTTAAGTGAGGAAAAGGAGACCAGAGAGAAGACAACTGAGGAAAAAATCAGGAAGAGAGCAGAAGAGACAAATGTATGCTTCTACCCATAAGCTACATCCTTGACCAAAACAAAACAAAAAAAGAGAAAACTTATTAGGAAGAATACAGAAGTAGAAGAAGAAGAAAAAAAAAAACTATACCAAGACAATTTATGTCCTATATAATTTCTAACATATAAAGGTTCATTCATATCAATATATCACATCATTAAACCATTACTAATATCAACACCTAACCATCAAAATATATATCATGAAAACACTACAGGGATTCTAAATCATGCTTTTATATTTATATGACATCTTTAGTTAGAGACCTAAAATATCACTTTGTCTTTAAAATTTACATAATCATTGCTATCACAGGTGGAGCTAAACTTCAGTCTCTGATGTTCAGTTTAACCTTTAAATCTCCTGATTAAACTCTGTTTTTATTATTAAAACCCTAAATTAGCAAACAAGCCACAATACAATATATACTACAGCATAGGTCTTCTGTGAATAGCTTGGATCTTCAACTGCTTCAGCTGCAATAAGAACCATTGAGACTTGGCTGATACAAGCCACTTTGAATAATCAATATGACAACCTTATTTTTCTAATGCAAACAGGATTGCTACAGTAAGGTGTCTCACTGCCACATCACAGTCATGGCCTCTTTTAACCCCTAATTAGATTGAGGCGATTATCCCTGCTCTTCCTTACAAGTGTACAGCTTGGATAAGGGATGACAAAAGCTATCTGCCACTTATTCAGCCTTTGCAGACAGCAGGTTATCCAGGGAGATAGAGAATAAGATCAACAAACAATTGTTATTCATATCGTCATCTAAAGTGTTAAGATAGTCACAGTTTCCATACATACACAGTGAATATAGCCCAGAGCGTGAGGTAACTGCAGACTGCTTAAAAACATCAGGGTTACACAGATGGAAATTCATGGTGATGTTGGGGAATTATGTCTAAATCAAACTCATGTGCATAAAAAGAAATGATCAGGGATTTGTCTTTTGTATATAATATATCAAGATTTCATTATGCTTCTCTTCATGAATTCTTTGAAGCTAAATTTTAATATTGATTTCTCTAAACACAGCATTTGTCATGAAAAGAATGCCTAAATTAATGGTTTGCAGAAACTTAAACACTTTAAGATTCAATTAAAACACTCCTAAGTACAAAATAGGAAACTTCTTTGCACTATGATACTGCCAGGGCTTGTATTAAATTTAGATAATCAAGAGTTATTTCACTAACTCAGTAGATTCCAAATGTGTTTCTTAGCTCTCGTAACAATCAGGTTTTCAAGCCTTGGTCATCACTTCAGACCCATTATTAACAAGATAACTGTGATTACTAGAAAATATCCAAGAGTAATTACAAACACACCAAACTGACAGCTTACTAATAAGTTTAACTAAGCTAACTTGAGAACAATATAGAAGGTTTGGGCCATTGTTTTAAAAAAATGGCGGGAGTATCTGAGTCTACTCTGAAGATGATAAAGTCACGATGGAAATTAATAAAAAGATCAGGAAATACTGGAAAGGATTTTATATCTTTTCCTTCTCTTTTGCAATGGTCAGTTTGTGTCTCTTTTTAATGTCATTCTTTGCTGAAAGAAAAAGAATGAGAAGTATACAATCTTCTATACTGGATTCAATTTCTGTTTTAAATTATTCATTCAGTCACCCTACTCAAGCAACTCTATTTCCTTTTGTCAACTAGAAGTATACTCTTTTTCTAATACTGAGGACAAAGCTCAAATCTTTATGCCATCATCTCTCCAAGAAAATCAAAGAGATTTAAAATATCTTTGCTGGTAGCAAAAATTTATCAGTAAAGTATAAATCTGACTTTTGTAAAGGGCCATGAGTTACTGAACCCAGCCAGATTCTCACGTAGAGTGCTGTGATTACTTGGTAATCAGTGGATCATTTTGCCAAGCTGTATCATAAAGTTATATTCAATGACTGCCATCTCCTCTGAGCAATGTGTGATTAGCTAAAACGTATACCTTGCCCTTTTGATGTAGGTTGAAACATGATGTCATTCTTGAAGTTGAATACTAATTCAAGATATTGGGCAGGTGTTGTAATACAAGCTATAATTCACTTAAATGTGTCTCCAGAGCAATATCCTTGAACACAGGAACCCAAAGTTTCCAGATATTTGTTTACAGAAGGTGTGCAGTGAATAATTTCAATGTAACCATCTTATTTTTGGTAACATGCCTTTCTTTTAATATACCACGTAACATTTACTTATATATAAAATGGAAATAAGGAAACATAATTATCAAAAGATATGGGACTACTTTCTGTTAGATATGATAAAATTTATTGATCTCAGTTTACTTAAATCGAATATTATGATTTTATCAGTTATTATTTTAATGTCTCTAAGCTATTTATGGTTTTAAATATGTATACATCTTCTAAAAGTAAACATAAATCATACAGATTCACTGTACATTTTACACTACTATTTAAAAAATTTAGTAAAATATATGCTAGTAAAATTGCATAAAGCCAAAGTACGGCAAACACAAACTTAGAGACAGTAACTTTCAATTAGCTTTCTATTCATATATACTTAGTGCTAAAATTCAAACCATTAGTGCTAAAATTCAAAACACCTCCTGATCCTTGGAGTAGATACCTAATAGTGGAATTGCTGGATCAAATGGTACATCTACTTTTAGTTCTTTGAGTAATCTCTATACTGCTTTTCATAGAAGTTGTATTAATTTACAATTCCGTCAACAATGTATAAGCATTCCCTTTTGTAAGAATTTAGCAAAATATATGCTGGCAAAATTGTATAAAGCCAAGTAGAGTAAACAAAAACATATAGACAGCTGTTCTCAATTAGCTTATTATTCATATAGAGTTAACCATAAGTACTAAAATTCAAAACAAAATGACATTTTAGCCTACGGGAAAAGAATAATCTCCTACTGTCTTATTTTAACCAGTCTGTTTTTCATGTTATTTTGTTATTTTTTAGTTTCCTTTGTTCTTTCTCTCAGAACTTTATACTGTGCTTGACAAGTTGCTGGCAACTCTTTATTAGTAATAAAGTAATAGACTTTTGAATAATTTGAGAAAAGACAAAGTAAGAAAAAAATTAAACTGACATTCAAAACTACTGATTCTCAAACTTTCCCTGTAGTTCTATTTTCCACAAAAGTCGAATGTTGTCAGCAGGTCTCAATAATACTCCTACTCAAAAGAAACAATAGGCCAGGCATGATGACTCAAGTCTATAATCCCAGCACTTTGGGAGGTTGAGGCAAGAGGATTGCTTGAGCCCAGGGATTCGAGACTAGCCTGGGCAACTTGGTGAGACCTCGACTCTACAATATATCAAAAAAAATTAGCTGGGTGTGATAGTGCATGCCTGTAGTTTTGGCTACTTGGAGGGCTGAAGCAGAAGGCTCACCTGAACCCAGTGGGTCAATGCTGGGGTGGCTGTGAGCATGCCACGGCACTCCAGCCTGGGCAACAGAGTGAGACCCTGATGGACGGAAGGAAGGAAGGAAGGAAGGAAGGAAGGAAGGAAGGAAGGAAGGAAGGAAGGAAGGAAGGAAGACACTAGTGGTTTCTGCTTCTATCAAAGGCAATGCAGTATACTGTAATTTTAAAAACATAAACGTTAAGGCCCAAAATATAAAAGGTTCACAGACTTTGTTCAATCCTAAATTTCTAATTGAAGAGTGGCATGTAGGTGTCGCGGCTCATGCCTGTACTCACCACTTTGAGAGGCAGAGGTGGGAATTGCTTGAGCCCAGGAGTTCAAGACCAGTCTGGGCAACATACCAAGACCTCATCTCTACAAAAAACCAAAAAAATTAACCAGATGTGGTGATGTTCACCTATCGCCCCAACTACTCAGGAGGCTTAAAAGGGAGGATTGCTTGAGCTCAGGAGTTTGAAGCTGTGGTAAGCTGTGATTGTGCCACTGCCCACTAGTCTAAGTGACAGAGTGAGACCACATCTTAACAAAACAAACAAAACAAGAGTGGCATGATAGTCACAGGTGAGTTACAGATGTGACTAGAGAATTAGAAAACAATCTCCAAACAAAAGTTGTTTATTCAGAATATGTGCCTTAATAGTTTTGAAACCATTTTTATACAGAAACTAATATATCAGTTATTCTTCATTTTGACTACAAAGAAGAAATAGGATAGCAGGTTTAGGTCAACTACAAGAAAGCATTTCTGAAGTGTGTAAAATACTAGAATAGATTTCTAAAGGAGACTGGAATTATCTTATGTCAAGGACGTTAAAAGGATACATTCTAATCTTCCAGGAATACTTTCTTTGAAGGCAGGGGAAAGAACTTGTGACAATCCTCACTTCAAAATAAAATTCTCCTTGAAACTACATATTTATGTAATATCATGCTTTTTTGTATTTATGTTTCATAATTTTAAATGTATCTAAGAGGAGTATACAAATAATGATATATTCCAAATTTGATTTGGCAGAGTGATAGTAAAACAATGGGAGCAATATATGAATAGGACTCAGTATTATACAAGAAAAGAAATCAAGTATTAAAATAGTTATTTCTAAAGAATTAACTGAAAATATTAAAACTCTGGGCCAGGCGTGGTGACTCACATCTGTAATTCCAGCACTTTGGGAAGCCAAGGAGAGAGGACTGCTTAAGCCCAGGCAGCCTAGGCAACATAGCAAGACCTTGTTTCAAATAAATAAATAAATACCAGCTTCAGGAGTCTAAGACAGAAGGACTGCTTAAGCCCAGGGGTTAGAGGCTATGGTGAGTCAGCTGGGCAACAGAGTATCCAAAAAAAATTAAAATTCTATATCACAACAACTCCTTAGATAAGTTTTAGAGTACAGTACTATCTAAAAAGACAGTCTATAAATAAAATATGTAGAATTTCAAACACAACAAATAGAAATAACCCCCTAAAACTGATATAAACAGAATGATACAAATCTGTTATATTCAGTTTATTAACTTATTTTCACTCATTTTCTTCACCAATATTAAGTAAATAAGCCCCTTGTTGTTGCTGTTGTTCCCCAAATGGGGAAGGGGAAATAAATATGGAGAAAATATAGCAAGTAATCTACTGAGGCAGGAAATGTGTTCCTTAAACATATAACCACTATAAAATTTCTCTTTGCTTAGGATGACATCAGATTTTGATTGAACCTTAATGAAATGATCAAAATTAATATCACCAATACTGGAACAAACCAACACACTGTGATTTCTGATAGGATATACAGAGAAGAACACAAAATAACTTTGTGGTATTTCTAGCAAAACAAACAAACAAAAAAGCACAACCTGGATCCAATCATGAGGAAACATTAGACAAACCCAAATTGAGAGACATCAAATAAAACAATTGACCTATATCTTTAAAATTACCATCATGAAAGACAAAGAAAAACTGAGATACTATCCCACATTAAAAGAGACTAAAGAGCTATGACAACTGCAGTACATGATCCTGAGTTGGATCCCAGATGAAGGAGAGTTGTGGCTGATGTGTCAATAGAAATATGATACAACCAGGACAATGGACTGCTAGACAGTGGATTAGAAAATAATATTGTATGAATGGTAAATTTCCTAATTTTGATTATATAGCATTTAAAAAATTCTTGTGTTGTACAAAAACTTTTCAGTTTGATGAGGTCCCACTTATCTATCTTATCCTTTATGGCATACGCTTTTGGTGTTATGATCAAGAATTGGCTGCCCACTCCAATGAGCAGTAATGGTATCTCCTGAAAGAAACCATCAAGAGAGTAGGGAGACAACCTACAGAATGAGAAAAAATATTTGCTAACTGTACATCTTACAAAGGCCTATGAGTGAAAAGGAAAAAAACCAAACAACCCCATTAAAAAGTGGGCAAAAGACATGAATAGACACTTCGTAAAAGAAGACATACAAACAGCCAACAGATACAAGAAAAAATGCTCAGCCTCACTAATCATCAGAGAAATGCAAATCAAAACCACACTGAGATACCACCTAACTCTAGTAAGGATGGCCATCATTAATAAAACAAAAAACAACAGATGCTGGCAAGGGTGCAGAGAAAAGGGAACACTTCTACACTGTTGGTGGTAAAGCAAACTAGTTCAACCTCTACAGAAAACAGTGTGGTGATTCTTAAAAGAACTAGACATTGACCTTACATATGACCCAGTAATCCCCCTCGTGGGAATATACCAGGAGGAATTCAAATCATTCTACAAAAAAAGATACTTGCACATGCATGCTTACTGCAGCACTATTCACAATAGCAAAACCATGGAACCAACCCTGCTGGCCATCGAAAGTAGACTAGATAAAGAAAATGTGGTACCTATACACGATGGAGTACGCAGTCATAATTGACAAAACTATGGTTGTCACAGCAAATTGGAAGTCATACTCAGTGATCTATCACAGAAACAAAGAACTGAATAACGAATGGCCTCACTCATAAGTGAGTCCTGAACATTTATCACAATACTATAAGAGAGGGATTGGCAGTAGCAGGACACTGCCATGGGAGGGGGGTGGCATGTAACATCACTAAGGGTACCTACTCCTAAACCAAGTGAAGTGAGTATGAGTTGGAGGCCCAAACTTCACCTGTACATAGACTACTTATGTACCTAATCCTGACTTGTACCCTACATCTTTATAACATCTTTATAGATTAAAAAAAAATTCTTACAACAAGGCCAGCCACAGTGGCTCAAGCCTATAATCTCAGCACTCTGAGAGACTAAGGCAAGAAGATTGCTTGAGTTTGAGACCATCCTGAGCAACGAGCAACATGGTGAGACCTCTACTTCACAATAAATCAAAAATATTAGCCTAGTGTGGTGGCATACATCTATAGTTCATCTACTTGGAAGGCTCAGGCAGAAGGACCGCCTGAGCACAGCAGGTCGAGTTTGCAGTGGCTAAGACCATGCCATTGCACAATACCTAGGCAACAGAGTGAAACTTGGACTCAAAAAAATAAAAATAAAAAAATAAAAAAATTCTAATACACACACACAGAAATATTTAGGAATAAAGGGATTGGTGCCTGCAACTTACTCTTTTTTGAGAAAGCAGGTTTTACTGATAGGACAGCAAAGCTCTCCCACAGTGGAAGGCGACCCAAGGGGGTTGTCCTGCAACTTACTCTTAACTGGTTCAGAAAAACTTATGTATGTATAGTGAGACAGAAAGAAACAGAGAGAGAGCTTGATAAAGTAAATGGAGCAAAATTAAACAACTGGTGAATCTGGATAAAGAGTATATAAGAGTTCTTTGAACTCTTCTTGAAATTTCTTGGTTAGTTTAAAATTGTACAAAATAGAAGAACTTCAAAAAAAAAAATCTCAATTGGGTATATTAACTACATAGTACTTTCAAGTCCAACCAGAAACTTACCATCTTAAAATTTAACAACACTGAAAAAACTCACATTTACTAGGCAAGGAAAAGCCACCCTAAAAAAAATGTGTATGAATAAAAAAATACATTCATTTTTATATATGAGTATATATGTATGTGTGTGTGTGTATATATATATATATATATATATATATATATATTTCACACATAGTCCTAGAACAGTAGATTTATGTATTTTCAGTCTTAAATGGCTTTTATATGATGATAATTTGATAAACCATAAGTATCACAACAATTTATTTCAGAAGTGTTATCAATAATGACAGTAGAATTGAGATATTATAATGGAAAAGTTATAGTATGTGACATAAAAACAGGGTTTTTCTTTTATCCCATTAGCTTCAGAATACAGGAACCTAAATTCATCCAGATTTCAAGGTACTACATACTTCTTAATGGTTTGCTACCTAATGTGAGTAAAGTTCTCAAATTAATACTCCCCTCTTGGAATAACTGCTCATTCAACAAATGACTAAGAACCTGTCTATTCTTTGTTACTATGCAAGAACAAGAGAATCTGAAAGTGTTAAAATGAAGCTCCAGATTACTTACTTCCTGGTTAAGTAATTCAGTCATTCTTTCATCATCTGCCAGCACCCATCCTTTTTCTAATAATTAAGAAATACCATCATTAAATTTCCCTATGGAAATAGTTTTAGGGTCAGATGTGACAAATCATATTTTCTGTCATACACTAAAATAAGAAACATCATACTATATAGTACTATACTTTCTGCAATTCTTATTTCATTGAATCAATTAATTTAATTTTTAAATGAACTAGGTATTGATGAAAGAAAAATTCCAGGTTCAACCAAATATGCTTGAAGAGGTTTATTCTGAGCCAAATGTGAATGACCAGTCCAAGAAAACAGTGGACATGTGGCCTGAGGTAGTTAAATTGTAGGTAGGTTATATACACCTTAGAAAAACAGAAGTTACAGAAAACCATAAATCAATACATGTGAGATTTGACTGGGTGCAGTGGCTCACATCTGTAATTCCAGCATTTTGGGAGGGTGAGGTGGGAAGACTGCTTGAATCAGGAGTTCGACACCAGACTGGGCAATGTAGAGCAATCTCGTCTGTACAAGAAATACAAAACTTAGCCGGGAGCAGTGATGCACGCCTGTAGTACCAGCTACTTGCTACTCTGGAGGTTGAGGCAGAAGGACTGCCTGAGCCCAGAAGTTCAAGGCTGCAGTGAACAATAACCATGCCACTGCACTCCAGCTTAGAAGATAGACTGAGGCATTGACTAAAAAAAAAAAAAAAAAATGAAAGAAAAAAATATATGTGAGATTTACAATGGTTTGGCCCACGAAGACAGGACATCTTCAAGAAGGGGCTGACAGGTTACAGGTGGATTCAAAGAGTTCCTGAATGGCAATTGCAGCAAGAGTTAGGCTACTACCCAAGAAATTTTGAAATAAGTAAAGTGTCCTATTGACATAGGTGGCCAACCATTAGAGAGAACAGGTGGTGTTTTAAAAGTGCCCGGAGTCTAGGAGTCCCTAAGAGATGGCTTTGCAAGGTCACAAAATACTTCAAATTCCTTCTTTATCTATTGAAGAGGTGTGATGTTATGCCAGAATCAGGTTGGAAAACAAAGCTCATTATACAGAGAGTGAATTTTTAAAACATGTCTTATGAGGGGGCATATAGGGCATGACTCCTTAAGCCCTATAGTTAGGAATTTGGAAAAAAGAAAAAAGGATACGAATTTAGTCTTCAGAAGTATATACACATATGTTGGAGAAGTATGCTAAAAAAATGTAATTAACTTATGGATGGTGCAGTCAAAAGTGTTAACATCCCATTTGAGACCACTATACTAAGCAACAGACTTTTGCAGTCTAGACCAGGAGCTGGCAAACGACAGCACTCAGGCCAAACTCATTCCACTGTCTACTTTCGTAAATAAAGGTTTTGGCAACACAAGCATGCCTATTCCTTTACTGGCAATGGTGGCTTTCACACTACAGCACCAGAATTGAGTAGTTGCAACAGAAATTATACACCCACAAAGCTGAAAATATTTACCATCTAGACCTTTACAGAACAAAGTTTCTGATCCATGATCTAGAAAACTAGCTCACAATTCTCTCCAGTGCTTTCCAAACAGCCTTTTGATTTATTGACACATATGATATGAGTCTTCTAAATGAGTCATTTTCAAGTTAAATTTGCATGTGTGGCAGGACATGTGTGGCGAGACAGTAAGAGAATCTCAGTGCAACTACCTACCTCCACCAAGGGGCTCTGCTTTTATTAATTTTACACGATGAGATCCTCAATAAATTTCCCTTGCACAAAAGTCAACTCTAAATGAATCAAAGACCTAAACGTAAAACCTCAAAGTATAAGAACCTTAGAAAATGCAGGAGATCCTCTTACAGAAATCGGAGTAGGCAACCAATTCCTGATCAAAAACCCAGGTGTCCAGGCCATAAAAGATAAGATGGACAAGTGGAACCTCATTGAACTGAAAAGTTTCTGCAAAGTAAAACAAACCAAAAATCACAATCTAATTTACAATAGCCACACACAAAAAAGAAATACCTTGACATCTTCCTAACCAGAGAAGTGAAAGACTTTCACAATGAAAACTATAAAACGATGCTCAAAGAAATCAAGGATGACACAAACAAATGGAAAAATATTCCATGCTCATGGATTAGAAGAATCAACATTGTTAAAATGTCAATCCTACCCAAGGCAATCCATAGATTTAACGCAATACCCGTTAAATTACCAGCAGCATTCTTCTCTGACCTGGAAAGGACAACACAGGAATTCCTATGGAAACATAAATGACCACAAATAGCCAAAACAATTCTCAGAGAAAAAAAAAAAAGTAGGAGGTATCATGCTTCCAGACTTTAAACTTTATTATAAAGCTACAATAATCAAAACAGCCTGGTATTGGTACAAGAACAGGCATTTAGATCAATGGAACAGGATAGAGATTCCAGAAGCAAAACATCAATTTCTCAACCAACTCATCTTTGACAAAGCCTCCACCATCAACCATTGGGGAGAGGAGAACCTATTCAGTAAATGGTACTGAAAAAACTGGCTGACCACATGTAGAAGATTAAAGTAAGACCCCTACCTATCACTATACACAAAAATCAACTCTAAATGGATCAAAGACTTAAACATAAAACCTTAGAAAATGCAGGAGACACACTTATAGAAATTGGAACTGGCAACCAATTCCTGATCAAAACCCCAAGTACCCATGCTATAAAAGATAAGATAGGTAGGTGGGACCTCATCAAATTAACAAGCTTCTGCAAAGTCCAAGAAACCACTGAAAGAGCAGGTAGACAGCCCACAGACTGGGAAAAAAATATTTCCCAACTGTATGTCTGACAAAGGCCTAACATCTAGGATCTATAAGGAACTCAAACACGCCAAAAAGAAAAAAAACAAACAGCTCCATTACAAAGTGGGCAAAAGATAATAGACACTTCTCAAAGGAAGACATATGAGCAGCCAACAGATACAAGATAAAATGCTCAGCCTCACTAATCATCAAAGAAATGCAGATTCAAACCACAAGGAGATACCACCTAACTCCCAGGATAGCCATCATCAAATAACTCAAAAAACAACAGATGCTGGAGAGGATGCAGTGAAAGGGGAACACTTCTACACTGTTGGTGGGAGTGAAAACTAGTGCAGCCTCTGTGGAAAGCAGCATGGCGATTCCTTAAAAAATCGACCTCCCACAGTCCCCCTACTGGGAATATACCCGGAGGAACTCAGATCACTCTATGAAAAAGATACCTGCACATGCATGTTTATTGTAGTATTATTCACAATAGCAAAAACATGGAAACAACCATGCTGCCCATCAAAAGAGGACTAGATTAAAAATGTGGAACATATACATGATGGAATATTATGCAGTCATAAAGCACAAAATTATGAACTTCACAGAAACTTGAATGGATTAGAGTCTATAATACTGAATGCTCTATCACAGAAACAAAGAACCAAGTATCACATGTTCTTACTCATAAGTGGACCTTGAACAGTATCATAATACTATAAGAAAGGAATTGGCAGTAGTGGGAAACTGCCAGGGAAGTGTGGGGCAGGAGTGGCAGTAGTGGGAAACTGCCAGGAAGGGAGGGCCTACCTCATCAACAAGGGTACCCGCACAATGAACATTTGTACATCTAACCCTGAATTGTACCCCACACATTTAAAAGAAAAAGGGGGAAAAAAAACCAAGTATACATAATTGGGTGTCCAAACACTATGACTAGGTTAAAAATATGAAAAGAAAATTGCTAGATCTACAAAGAGAAATTTTTACAATTTTAATAAAGACATCAATCTAGTGGGAAGATTTTAATAAAATTCTCAATAATAAAACAAAACAGATGAAAACATACAGTAAGGACAAAGAATTTATGGATTATTTGAACTTAAGGAATTCTGTAGAATTGCATTAAAGAATCACAGAAAACACATTCTTCTCAAGAATATATATACAACATTATATTTGCAAGTTTATAAAGCAAATTTTAGTACATCTCTAAGAATTGGTATCATTTAGCTCATATTCCCTGACCACAGTGCAATTGAGTTAAACTTTGATTATATAATATTTAAAAACACCTATCTGAATATGAAGCAAAGCAAATATTCATGGTCAATGACGATATCAAAATGGAAATTAAAAATAAGAGTAAAAATATAAAAGTTATGGGATGCAGCTAAAATTATACTTAAATGAAATCACCTTAAATTATTGAACTAAAAAAATTAAAACCTAAATAAATGGGAAGACATTCTACGCTCTTTGATTTGGAAACTTAATATTGTTAAGATGACAATACTGCCCAAAGTAAAATACTGATTCAATGCAATCCCTATCAAAAGCCCAATAACATTTATTGCAGAAATAGGAAAACTCATCTTAAAATTCGGACGGAATTTCAAGGGTCCAAAAATAGCCAAAACAATCTTGAAAAATAAGAACAGAGTTGGAGGACTCACACTTTCTTATTTCAAAAACTTACTACAAAACTACAATGATCAAAACAGTCTATACAGACCAATGAAATAGAATTAAGAGCCCAAAAATAAACCATTTTGTCTATGGTCAATTGATTTTTGACAGGGGGTAACAAGATCATAAAAAAAAAAAAATTGGGCAAAAGACATGAATAGACACTTCTTAAAAGAAGATATATGGGCAGTCAACAGACAAATGAAAAAGTGCTCAGCCTCACTAATCATCAGAGAAATGCAAATCAAAATCATAGTGAGAAGTATGAATGGCCATCATCAATAAAACAAAACAACAGATGTTGGTGAGGATGCAGAGCGAAGAGAATGGTTCTACACTGCTGGTGGGAATGCAAACTAGTTCAGCCTCCGTGGAAAACAGTGTGGTGATTCTTAAAATAACTAGAAATTGTCCTTCCATATGACCCCAGCAATCCACCTTCTGAGAATATACCTGGAGGAATTCAAAGCATTAAACAAAAAAGATGCCTGCACATACATGTTTATTGCAGCACTATTTACAAAACCAAAAACATGGAACCAACTGTGCTGCCCATTGAAATTGGACTGGATTTTTTAAAATGTGGTACAGCTACACAATGGAATACTACACAGCCATAAAGAAGGACAAACATATGGACTTTGCAGCAATTTGGATGGATTTAGAGTCAATAACACTCAGTGATCTATCACAGAAACAAAGAACAGAGTACCACATGTTCTCACCCATAAGTGGACCCTGAACATTTACCACAATACTATAAGAAAGGAATTGGCAGTAGTGGGATACTACCAGGATGGGGGCGGAGGGAAGAAACACAACATCAATAAGGGTACCTGATCACAAACCAGGTAAAGTGGGGACCAAAGTGAGGCCTAAACTTTACCTGTACAGTGTTCATTGGTATACCTAATCCTGAAGTGTACTCCACATCTTTAAAATAAAATATGTTAAAAAAGAAAAGCAGATTTCAAGTAGCATAATTATACTTTCTGTGTATGTTTTTACATACTCAAAATAAAGCTTGGCCAAATTTATAGTTTAAAAAAAAGAAAAAAGAAAACTGCTTCAGGAAAGAGGGATCAAAGAATTAGATATTACAATGAAAGGCCCTGCAAAGCTAAACCCAACCAAACAAAATCTTATACCTAAGTATTTAACTTTATCAATCTCTCTCATTTAAATTAAGTTACAAATAAATTAATTTGCTGGGGTGTGGTGACTCAAGCCTGGAATTCCAGCACTTTAGGAGGCCAAGACAGGAGGACTACAAGCCTAGGAGTTAGAAACTGGTCTTGGCAACACAGTGAGACCTTGTTTCTACAAAAAAAATCAAAAAATTAGCCAGGTGTGGTGCCTCACACCTAAAATCCAGCTACTCCAGAGGCAGAGGCAGAAGGATCACATGGGTCCAGAAGGTCGAGGCTGTGGTGGGCAGTGATCATGTCACTGCACTCCAGCCTAGGTGACAGAGTGAGAAACCGCCTCACAAAAAAAAGTTAAAAATTAATTTTTCCTCCTTGGGTAGTAGTAACGAAAAAAAGCTTGAGAACATTGGTATATATACATACTTCTCAACCTAAATTTTCTACACGAAAATTCTACAAGACTTTAATTTACTAATATATAATTTAACATCATTTTTGGTTCCGGTAGGCATAAATTACAAATCAATCCAGTATGGACAGTCTAAAAAGATGAAACTACAGGTGAACATAGAAAAGGGTGGGAAGCCGGCTTGGTGGCTCAGTCTGTAATCCCGCGCCTTTGGGAGGCTGAGGTGAGTGGATTGCCTGAGCCCACGGTTCGAGACCCGCCTGGGAAGCGAGACCTTATCTCTACAATAAATCAAAAAATTAGCCGGGCGTGGTAGCGCATGCTTGTAATTCCGGCTACTCAGAAGGCTGAGGCGGAGAGGGAAGATAGAAGTACAAGAAGGAGTGAGATTTATGATACAAAAACTTGTGGAGGAAAATAAGTTCAAGGCTCAAAGTTGTACACTCTTATTGTAAGAAAGGGGATGCTGAACCATGTTCGTTTTTTTTTTTTTTTTTTTTTTGAGTTGGAGTCTCACTCTGTCACCCACTCTGGAGTGAAGTGGCTGCTCCCAGCCACCGCGGCCTCGACCTGCTGGGCTCCGGCGATCCTTCCGCCTCAGCCTTCCGAGTAGCCGGAATTACAGGCATGCGCTACCACGCCCGGCTGATTTTTTGATTTATTGTAGAGATGAGGTCTCGCTGCCCAGGCGGGTCTCGAACCCGCGGGTTCAGGCAATCCACTCACCTCAGCCTCCCAAAGGCGCGGGATTACAGGCTGAGCCACCGAGCCCGGCCTGAACCATGTTCTTTACCATGAAGTTACTGTGGACAAAACCATAGGTGACTTTATATAACACAGAACACAGGGCACACAGATTGAGAAAGACCTAATTAGTAATGTCAAATATTCAAGTTA
The DNA here is from genome assembly GCA_027257055.1 of Cephalopachus bancanus. Lineage (NCBI taxonomy): Eukaryota > Metazoa > Chordata > Mammalia > Primates > Tarsiidae > Cephalopachus > Cephalopachus bancanus. The sequence continues at coordinate 2,342,414 of JAPVLO010000100.1, read as the reverse complement.
CTTGTTATCTCTTGAACATGATGGCTACTAATGGATAGAAGCAACTATTAAGTCTTTAGGAAAAAGAAATGAAGAGTCTAGCATAAAAAGAGGGACCCCCCAAAATCCCAGAATTTATTTATAAAAAATTGTGTCTCTATTCTTACCTGTTTATACTTCAGTCACCGTCGAAGTACTGAATGCAATATACCTATCAAGATGCTTTTTCCACTGCTCAAAACAGTTTTTGAACTCATCTTTTTTGATGCCTTTTAGTGCTCCTGTAATTTTTTTGTTCCACCTCTCCCACATCAGCAAAACATTTCTCTTTGAGGTCTTTTTACATCCAAGGAAAAATAAAGTCGCTTGGGGTAAGATCTAGTGAATAGGAAGGGTGAGGGGCACAGGAGTCATGCCGTTTTTGGTCAAACTGCTGAACACTCAGCACAGTGGGCAGGTGTGCTTATAAATCACCCATTATGAAACGGGCAAACATATTGAAAGAATCTTCAAAAAATTCACTGAAGCAGAATGCAACCTCTCACAACAACACTAACTTGTACATTGATGCTGATGTGTTCTCAGAACACTTACCTTAGCCGGGCTTGGTGGCTCAGCCTGTAATCCCGCGCCTTGGGAGGCTGAGGTGAGTGGATTGCCTGAGCCCGTGGGTTCGAGACCCGCCTGGGCAACTTGGCAAGATCTCATCTCTACAATAAATCAAAAAATCAGCCGGGCGTGGTAGAGCATGCCTGTAATTCCAGCTACTCGGAAGGTTGAGGCGGAAGGATCGCCGGAGCCCAGCAGGTCGAGGCTGCGGTGGCGGGGAGCGGCCACTGCACTCCAGTCTGGGCAACAGAGTGAGACTCCAACTCAAAAAAAAAAAAAAAAAAAGAACACTTACCAAGCTGAGGAAACATGGACTACAAGGGGCCCACCCTCCCAAAAAGCACTTCTGGGATTTTTTTGCCACCCACCCTCCCACCCCTCCCCCCATCCCCAAGTGGGATTAAAATGACAATGAATTGTTGTGCCAGTTACTAAGCTATTGTAGTAACCATTTTAGCCTACAGTAGCTGAGACTTTCAAATGACATTAGCCAGCTAGCTAGCTAGTTCCCTGTTAGATTCTGCTAATAAGGGTTTTTAGAGGAAGATTGAATAGTTGGAGAAAGATGAGAAGAGTGAGAAAAGTGAGAGCTTCCCAGTTTTATTTGCTGTTTCTATCAGAGTTGTCCCAGTAACAACATGCTGAAAGAAGTAATTCTTTAGTATTGGTTCTAATTTCTAAGGGATTTTTCTCCCCATTCTCTTGGATCCAGACCCACCACATTCCCTCAGAGGCACTGGCAACAACCAAACAGTGCCCACAGGGTCTAGGCCCTAGTGTATGAGGCCCCTGACTCACGCCCGAGGTACCAACGCTAGTGGACACATGCACCTTTGCTTCGGTTTGGGTCTCAGCTCTGCCCTTCCCTGAAATACTGATAACCCCAACCTCTTCTCTGTTCCCCAGCAATTGGTACCTACTTCCCATTATTACTATCTGTTATTTCAGGGTTTCCTTTTGCACCATCCTCTTGTACCTATTTAACCAATTCACCATATTAAATTTTCTCTATTAGGATAACTAATATGGTTTCTACCTTCCCGGTTGGACCCTTGATTGATACTGTGTTTCAAGTAGTCCTTATTTTAAATTGAATTAATGTTCTTTTTAGGTATTATTTTTTAATGTTTAACTTTAGTGAATGTAAAAATATTTTTAAGGGCTCTATAGGTTTATTCACAGTTTGGGCTCCCTAAAATTTTTTTTAGCCTGTTAGGTATAAGATTTTTTTCTCTCGTAACTATTTTAGTTAAGTCTGTGAGAAAGCCCCAACAAGTCAGTAATGTGCCTGTGATACTTCTTAACCTTAATCTGTCCTTATGCCTTATAATTGTCTCCAAGTCCAAAGGGATGCAAATCTTCCTTTTTAGACAAGCAAACTCTCTGGCTCTGGGCAGCAGTAACTGGAATAGTCGGTTACAGGTGGGAGGTTCATCAATCAGTTATGAAGAGACAGTAAGTTTAGTGGGGCATACAACAGTTGGTTAAGACTTAAAATTCTGGAACAATTGCCTATATTTATTGATTAATACATAATATTTAATATATATTGGGGTTAGTCATAACAGGGAGATACAAAATTACTAAGTATAAAATACCTGCTTTTGATAAGAAAATAGTTATCTAAACAACTATATAACTCTTAACATATCAATATCTCTCTTTGATAGTTATCTTGGGAAAATACATCACTTAGCTTCTGGTAATCTCAGTTTACTCATCTGCAGAGAAAACAAGCTGAACTAAATCTCTATTGCTGTATATCTACCATGGCAATATATAGTTTATTTTTTTACTGTGGCAAAGGAAGCTCACTATCACTATTAAGAGAGGAAAATGACTGGGTTTGTAAAGGAAAGAAAGAGTTGGGAAAAACATCAAGATTTTTCAAAACATAATTTGAAAGAGATTCAAATAGACTATGTTAGAGAGTTCTTTATTTTCTTCCTTTAAGTCATGGGAAAGGAAGAACATATGTCACAGGCAAGTTATCTGGTTAAAAAACAAATTATCTATTTCTACTATCACAATCTTTAAAGATTATCTACTAACCAAAAAGGATACTTCTTAAATTCTTCTAGGCCAGGTACTGCGGTTCATTGCCTGTAATCCTAGTACTTGGGGAGGCCAAGGCAGGAGAATTGCTCGAGCCCAGGAGTTTAAGACCAGCCTAGGAAACACAGCAAGACCTCATCTCTACAAAACATTACCCTGGGTGGTAGTGTAAACCAGTAGTCCCACCTACTCAAGAGGCTTAGGCAGAAGGATCACCTGAGCCTGGGAAGTCAAGGCTGCAGTGAGCCATGATCATGCCACTGCACTCCAGCCTGGGTAACAGAGTGAGACACAACTCAAAAAAAAAAAAAAAACTCTTCAAGATAGAAAATATTTTTTGTTCAGTTTTTAAAAGTCAGTTTTCATCTTACTCTCTCAAAATAAACTGGTTGCCTGCCATACAGTACACTGTATGCTTTCAAAGTTGGTTTACAAAAATAATTATACTTAAAGTACTAGTTAAACATAGGATTGGTGTGGTCATTCACTATTTAGCAGTTACCACTTACCACATCTGAGGTGTTTCGATATAAGGGCAATTTAGTGAAAATATATTTCAAATTTTATAATCAATTAGTTAATCCAATATAAACTGGGGGAAAAAAAGACCAATTCGGAGTCTTTGCTTTACACTTCACCTGCATTGCTCCTGTAGCCTTCATAATTTCCTTCTATATTTTAAAATTTATGACATTTATACAGAGGAAATGAGAAAGGCTTTAATTTTGTAATATGGATTTAACCATACACTCTTAAAAAAAAGAAATGTGGTGATTTCAAATTGAAAATATTAGGCCTTAGTACTCAAGAGCTACCAGTTGTATAAAAATTGGGTTGCTGAAGGTTGTACAGCATAATCATATTCATATAATAAATTGTATACTGTTATAAATACACAGATGAAAGCACAGAAGCACAAAATCATGCATGTGAGGCTGACATACCAGACAACAACACAAGCATAACAAGAATGATCCTATGGTCTAAGGAGATTGTTCAGAGTACTAAGCTGAGGAATCTAAGAGTAGCCAGCCCAGAGGTTTACTCCTGATCTAGAAACATCATCCAAAACCCTGTCCCCTTCCTTGAAATATGAAGGAGATGCAGTGAATCAAAACTCTTTGTTTTGGGCCAGGTTATCCTGTCTGACCAATCATGCCTAGTTTCCCTGTATATAAATTTCCAGCAAAATTTATGTCATGCCCGCTGTCTCCTGGTCTTTTTCTTTGGCCCCTCAGACTCCGTGCCATCCCTATTAGAGTCAGAAGAAGTCCAGCATGACAGGATATAAACGTTACCAGTGGCTAATTCTGATGAACTGGATGGGGGAATGTAGAGCAGAGTAGAAAAATTTTTCACTTAATATATTCCATATTAATTTTAAAAGCATATGGCAACAATAACTTTTTAAAAATTCAGAATTTTATTTCAAAAAAACACGAAAGTTATAGTAAAACTATTGAAGAAAACTGAGCTTTAAATTCAAGTGACATATTTGGTCTCTTAATTCATTTTATATAATTCATTTATATAAATCTTACTTCAGTACTTTTTAAGCATCGAGCATTGTTTGTATGTTTAGGGGATGCAGCCGAGAACAAGGATTCAGCCCTTTTGAAGCTTATTATTTTGGTGGGAGCACTAACAAGATAATAATACACTGTGATATGTACTCTGAAGGATATATAGAATATAGAGTAATGGGCTAGGGAGACAGCCAATTTACAACAGGTGCTCAGGAAAGCCCTCTTTATTTTTTTTATTTTTTTATTTTTTGAGTTGGAGTCTCACTCTGTGGCCCAGACTGGAGTGCAGTGGCCACTCCCGGCCAACGCAGCCTCGACCTGCTGGGCTCCAGTGATCCTTCCGCCTCAGCCTTCCAAGTAGCTGGAACTACAAGCGTGCACTACCACGGCCGGCTAATTTTTTTTTTTTAAGTTATTGTAGAGATGAGGTCTCGCCAAGTTGCCCAGACGGGTCTCGAACCCACAGGCTCAGACAATCCACTCACCTCAGCCTCCCAAAGCATGGGATTACAGGCTGAGCCACCGAGCCCAGCTTAGGAAAGCCCTTTTAAAAAGATTACACTTGAACTTAAAAACCTAAATAATGAGAATGAGAAGCTATACACAAAGATGCTGGAGGAAGCATTCCAAAGAGAACAACAACTGCAAGGGTCTAGAGGATGGAAAGAACAATGTGGTGAACTTACTAAGGGTAGGAGATAGGCTGGAGTGCAGCATGAGCCTAAGGGACTTTGATGTTCAAGGTATTAAAAACTTCCATAAGGACTGATGCAAAGGAGCGACATCGCATGACTTGCATGTCTATGAGTTCCCTCTGCTCACTGTGTAGATATTTGTTATAGGGAGAGCAAGAGTGAAAGTAAAAAAAAAAAAAAAAAAACCAATCAGGAAGCTAAGCTATATATAGCTCAGGTAGAAAATAATGGTGGCTTGGTCTGTATCAGTGGACACATCATTCCACTCAGACCTCAGTGGAGATAAATAGAAGAATGAAGAAGATAGATTATTATATTTTAAATTAGGATTATTAATACATTTTAATCATTTGTTTGAAATGTGTGGAAATTTGTTTTCTCTTGTTCTCTAAGTAACTACATAATATCCTCAATTTTGCCTCTAAGCCTGGGAAGTCTAAAATATTTACTATTTGGTCCTTTACAGAAAAAAGTTTATGGAACATAACCTAGAGAGAGTGTAGAGTCTGACAGTTGGTGGATCCAGTTACCAAGTCTTGTGATGCTTCAACATTTGATGAAGCAAGAGTCATCAGAAGAATGGCCACTGAGAAGGTTTTATAGCAAATCAAGAGAGGAAGGTATTCAAAAACAGAGGAAGAAGGGGATACAAGGAAGATCAAAGCTGATTGATTGTGCTGAATACTGCACAAAAAACCTATGACAAGAAAGAAATATCTACTGGATTTGGCAAAATAGAAGTCTCTTGACAATAACAATCTCAGTGCAATGGTAAGAACAGAAACTCAAATGTTTTAAAATGAGAATAGGGGAGGAGAAGTCGAATTTTAAAACATCTAGGATCTACAAGGAACTCAAATGTGCCAAAAAGAAAAAACCAGTCGTATTAAAAAGTGGGCAAAAGATATGAATAGACATGTCTCAAAAGAAGATACGTGGGCAGCCAACAGATACATGAAGAAATGCTCCATCACACTAATCATCAGAGAAATGCAAATTAAAACCACACTGAGATACCACCTAACCCGGTCAGGATGGCCATCATCAATAACTCAAAAACAACAGATGCTGGAGAGAATGCGAGGAAAGGAAACACATCTACACTGTTAGTGGGAGTGTAAACTAGTACAACCTCTGTGGAAAACAGTTTGGTGATTCCTAAAAGATGTAAAAATCGATCTTCCATATGATCCAGCAATCCTCCTACTGGGAATATACCCAGAGGAATTCAAATCACTCTATGAAAAAGATACTTGCACACACGTTCACTGCTGCATTATTCACAATAGCAAAAACATGGAACCAACCGCGCTGCCCATCAAAAGTGGACTGAATAAAAAAAAATGTGGTATATATACATGATGGAATATTACACAGCCATAAAGAAGGACAAAATTATGAACTTCGCAGCAGCTTGGATGGACTTAGAGTCTATAATACTCAGTGATCTATCACAGAAACAAAAAATTAATACTACATGTTCTCACTCATAAGCAGCCCGTAAGCAATTATCATAATACTATAAGAAAGGAATTGGCAGTAGTGGGAAACTACCCCGGGAAGGGGTACACTTTATAAATAAGAGTACCTGACTTCAAACCAGGTAAAGTGGGGACCAAAGTGAGACTCAAACTTTACCTGTACAATGATCATTTGTATACCCTACCCTGAATTGTATCCCACAACTTTAAAATAAAAAATGAAAAAAATCAACTAAGTTTCTACTGAAATGGGGAACAGAGAAAGGAAATAATGCTGGAAAAGATGACAGTCAAGTGAGGGTTAAGTTGTTTTGTTTTGTTTTGTAACATGCTGGTAAGAAGTAGCCAATAGAGAAAGTAATTGATGCTAGATAAAGTACAATTAGAAAAAGTAATAGGATTTAGAGCAAATGATAGAAATAAAGCAAGTTGTTCCACTGTCACAGGAAAGAATGATACCAATTGAGGTAAAAAGGGAAGTAAGGACCAGGAGAAGATGATGGATAATGACAAAGTGGTATTCGACAGTCTCAATAAGTTCAAACAAGGGATACTACAAAAACTGATTTGGAAATGTAGGAAATGGTAGACAGAGAAACGAATATATGCTTGCAAGATTAGATTTTATTGGGAGTAAAGCTGGCAACGATGACAAGCTTGTTAACTTTTTTCATTTTGGATCCAAGGGGTACATGTGCAAGTTTGTTATATGGGTATATTGCATAGTTGTGAGGTTTGGGTTTCTACTGAACCTGTCACCCAAATGGTGAGCATGGTACCCATAGGTAGTTTTTCAATCCTTATTGCCTCCCTACCTCCTCCCTTTAGGAGCCCCCAGTGTCTGTTTTTCCCATGCTTATGTCTGTGTGCACCCAGTAGTTAGCTCTCACTTGTATGAGAATATGGCATTCAGTTTTATGTTTCTGTGTTAATTCACTTAGAATAATGGTCTCCAGCTACATCCTCACTGCTGCAAAAGACACGATTTCATTCGCTGTATGGCGGCATAGTGTATATATATACACCACATTGTCTTTATCCAATCCACCACTGATGGGTACCTAAATTGCTTCCATGTTTTTGCTATTGTAGACAGTGCTGCAATAAACATAGAAGTACAGGTATCTTTTTGGTAAAGCGATTTGTGCTCTTTGGGAAAATACCTAGTAATGGGATTGCTGGGTTGAATGGTAAATCTATTTTTAGTTCTTTGATAAATCTCCAAGTTTCTTTCCATCTGTGGAAACTGAACTAGCTTACACTTCCACCAACAGCATATGAGCATTCCCTTTTCTCCAATGCCTCACTAACATCTGCTGTGTGTTTTTGTTATTTTTAACTTAATAATAGCCATTGATTCTGACTGGTGGGCGATGGTATCAAACAGCAATTTTATTTGCATTTATTTAATGATTAGTGATGTTGAGTGTTTTTTCATGTTTGTTGGCCACTTATCTTTTGAGAAGTTTGCCCACATTTTAATGGGGTTCTTCGTTTTTTCCTGTCAATTCATTCACTTAATTGACAAAAATTGCACATACTTATAGTGTGCAAGATATTTTGAAATATGTACACACTGTGAAATACTAAATTGAGCTAATTAAATACATCCATTACCTCATATACTTTTTTTGTGGTGAAAACACTTAAAATCTACTCTTCGCAAATTTTTTAAGTATACGATACATTGTTATTAACTATAGTCATTGTGTCATACAATAAATCTCTTGACCTGATATATTTTTTAGATGTGATTATAGAAGTAGATGCTTAGAAAGGATAGGGGAAAAGTTGGTTACAAGTGAAAAAAATGGAGGCTATGCAAGTGATAAGTAGTATTATTAGCAAATGCCTGTGTAGTTCCCGCCTCAGAATGTTTTATAATGACTTTTAAACTGTCAAATTTAGAATGTCCCTCTTTATATTTACTATTAATCTAAATGCACACCCAAACCTATCAATCGCTAAAATGGCTATGGCTTTTAGAACATTCATAGAAATATTAATAAAATAATATTGTAGCAGTTTTTCCACAATACTTGTATATCTGAAACAGCCAAATTTAATTAACTATTTAATTAAGAATGTGAACTGGCAACCACAGTCCTCAGAATCTATATTTTTGATGAAAAGTGAGCTTTCCTATTTTGAAGAACTAGCATTTTGAGCTCTGTAAAACCGCCTGAGGCAAAGCAATCAGCATAGGAAGGCTTTATGAAACCTTTGTCCTGGAGTAGACCCTATGAATCTTTCAAAACAAAGGATTTCAAGTTTGCTGTTCAGAACAATACAATAAACATAACAGATTCCTAATGACTTATGAACTCCTAATGTAACATGAATCATACCAGCAACACTAGGATATTGGTTTCAACAAGTAGCCTATTTTATTTTATAAACTTCACCAGAATGTTATCAACAACAGTATTAGAAAATGGAAAGCTAATGAAATTAGGAAGCGGCGTCGGCACACTGCACACTGTGTTTCTCATCACTCTAATGCAGAATCTAATGGATGAGAGATCCATCTTCTAACTTTAAAAAAAAAAAATCAGCCAGTAAACCTAGAAAAATAGACTGCCATTTGACAAAGTTATTAAGGAATATTTTGCCATCTAAATTCAATAAACTGCATTAGTAAAACCAGTTTCTTTTATAAGAAAAAAAAGAGAAGCAGCATATTTTCTTCTTTTATTATAGTTCAAAAGTCTGATTATCTTAATAGTTTTTTGTTTTCCTTTAGCAATATCTGAAGTACAAGACGACTGAAAGATTAAAGGATTATAAATATTTTCTTTCTATAAAGATGTTTGCCTGACTCTATTATAGTCAGAGGATATTATAAACACTGGATAATATCAAATCTTCAGAAATCAATGCTTTTCACAAACACTAGGTTGCCAACCTGTGAAAAATAGCTTTTAATACTGAACCCTGACTTTATTTGATATCATGACCAAGTATCTTTTCTGCAAAGTAAATGGTTATTAGTGATTTCTACTATAGTTCCATAACAGCAAAGGCAGAATCCATGTTTAGGTGATTACTGTATGTTTTGATTCAGTTATCTGCAGGGTGTCTGCATGGTACTCTAACTATTTAAAGCCAGTAAAAAGATTACAGCTCACACTAACTGGATTTTCACAGCTCCCTATCATTCGGCTTGAATTCCTCATGGGCAGATTAAAAAGACCAAGGCAAACAATAGTCTTTTAAAAATACAAGGTGGTTATTTATGAAAAAAGAAAGAAAGAAAGTATTCTTTATGGTCAAAACAACAACAAAATTATTCAAGGAAGCAGTCACATGAAAATAAAGTTAAATGTATAATAGAGAAAAAAAAACCCCTAGGTACTGGAAATAATGAATCTAAACAATAAATTAATAGCATCGAAAGAATTAGTTTTTATTCTGAAATCTACAGCATAGAGAATATAGTTTTAGAGTTTAAAAATGGCTAAATATGGCATCAGAAAAACAAAACTGGAAGGACTCTGATGATCATTTTGGCTAATCTCCTATAATAGTATGGATAGATGGACTAAAGCCCAAAGAACTCAAGTGGCATTCCCCAGTCAGCTATTGGCAACTATCAGCGTAACTATGTATGAGTATTTCATGTTCTTTTTCACTTTTACTTAACTACCTTCTCATTCTCTACTAATTTTCCATCTTCTCTCACTTCAAAGGATCATATGACTTCCCTGTCTATGATCATCCCTTCAGATAGGCCATAGATACAAACCCTTCTTTATGTATCTTCTCCTCCAATCCTCATGCAATTCTATGAGGTAGTAATGTTTTTCACAGTCATTTTAGAGATAAAGAAATCAAGACTTTAGATAAAGTGACTTTGCTAAGATCACCCAGATAAGCAAATGGAAGAGCTGGATTTAAAGGCTGATCTACAAAACTCTAGTTATTAACCACTGTACTATACCTAGTTTCTCCATTAGCTTTGTTTCCTCATCCCATGAGGAAATCCCATTGATTTCTACTCTCTGTCCCATTCACCACACAAACAATTCATCCAAACTTGATCTTTAGTGTCTCCATGTTATCATTCAGTATTAAATGACTGGTGTGTTTCTGAACCCATGTTAGATCAAGATCCAACTGGACATTTTTTCTTCTCAGTTCCCACAACCGTAATTCAGGCATCATCATTACTCTCTCCACATTACTTTCTTCATTTTTTTTTTTTTTTTTTTTAGTTGGAGTCTCACTCTGTCGCCCAGACTGGAGTGCAGTGGCCGCTCCCGGCCACCGCAACCTCGACCTGCTGGACTCTGGCGATCCTTCCGCCTCAGCCTTCCAAACAGCCGGAATTACAGGCATGCACTACCACGCCCGGCTGATTTTTTTATTTATTGTAGAGATGAGGTCTCGCTGCCCAGGCGGGTCTCGAACCCACGGGCTCAGGCAATCCACTCACCTCAGCCTCCCAAAGGCGTGGGATTACAGGCTGAGCCACCGAGCCCGGCTCACATTACTTTCTACAAGACTCCAAAATGGTCTCTCATCCTTCAATCTATTATCTTTAGTGTTACTTCTCTGATTTAAAATCCTTCAAGTAAAAACTCCTGTGGCACCTCCTCTAATATCCCCATATTTACTTTTTTAGCCAGAATGAACTAAAAATTCCAAAAGGAAAGGTAAATTTTAAAATGTATATTTGTATTTGTTTATAACTTTATATAAAGAAACCCTAGAACGATAAATAAATAACTATTAAATGTAGTTACATAAATTTTGGGGAGAGAAAAATAGGAATTGGGTAGATAGGGGAAATGGTGTGATACTCTTTATGTATGCTTTTATATATTGCTCTAGTTTGAATAATATAAGTATATCATCTATTCAGAAGGGAGGGAAGAGAAAGAGGAGAGCAGTAAAAGAAAAAGAAAAGAAAAGAAAGAAAAGGAAGGATGAACAACAACTGATGTCACCTTCTTGTTTCTAGAAGGCACCATCTGAATTTTTTGTATCTAACAAAAAAATCAAAAAAGGTGGTGATAAAAATGGTTTCCTAACACACTATAATGTTTCTTGTCTCAATCCTTTTGTTTTCCCCTTTCCTTCCAACCTCCTCTTCCATGTTCTTCCAGATGGTTTAAATATCAACACCTCTAGGAAATCTTCCCTGACTGGCTAATTTTAAGTTAAGTGCCCTTTTAATATGCTCCCCTAGTATAGCAGACATCTCTCTCTGTCACAGCACTCATACTACATTGTTATCATTATTTGCATGTCTGGCTCACAAACTAGATGTAAGTTTCTTGAGATCAAAGACCGTATCTTATTCATTTTTGCAATCTCCATTAACTACAATAGTGCCAGACACATTTAACAGTATCCAAAGTAATCCATGGCACAATGCATTTATCTTTGTTGTGGTCCATGGGTCAGATCCAGCAGTCACTGTGATTTAATCTTGCCATATGGGAGATATTGCTTGGGTTACTGCAGTCTCCCTATTAAAGGTCTTTGCAATTATCAAAGCAATATCTCAAGTAAAATACCTAAAGAGTTCAAAATAAAAAGGAATTGAAAACCCTCCTGAGTTCTGCACCTACATATCCTCCTGACTACTTTCTCTCTCTTCTTGAATGTTCTAAAGGCTCCTCAAACTCAACATGTTCAAACCATATTTGGCCTCTTCCAATGTAATCCAAACTCAGTAAAAAGTCTCACCACCATTCCAGTGAAGTAAACCAGAAAACTAATGGTTATCCTTAACATCTTCATCTCATTTACCAAATCAAATCCATCATTAAATTCATAAATAGTCTCCATCTTCAATGCCAATTCCCTAGCCCAAGCTACTATTACATCTCTCCTAGATTACTGCTACTTATCTGGTTTCTCTGCATCCACTCTTATCCCTCTGCAATCTGTTTTCCACACTGCAGCTGGAGCGATCTTTTCAAAACACTAATCTAATCATGTCACCCATCAGATTAAAGCACTTCAAAGGCATCCTGTTACTCTTAAGATAGAGACCAAAATCCTTAACCAGGTTTACAAGGCCTTGCATAGTCTAACCCCTATCTGCTTCTCTGACCCCATATCAGACTGTTCTCCCCCTCCTCTCCGTTCTAGCTACTCTGACCATCTTTCAGTTCCTGTTTATATCAGTCTCCCTACAATCTGGTGGCCTTTGTTGATAATGGTTCCTCTGCCTGTAATTTTCTTCTCTCTGCTTTTTCCCTTACTAACTCATCACTAATACTCATCCTATTTCTTCAGAAAAGTCTGCCCTAAGTATTCTAACTCAAATTCAACCCCCTCTCCACCATTATATTCTGTTTAAAGTACTGGGAATCTCTTATCCTTGGCATTTATCACCGTTGAAATTTATATCTATGTGATTTAATAATTGCTATCTTCCCCCACTGGACCATAAGCTCCTTAGAGTTAGACATCATAACTGCTATTGATTGCCATGGATGAATTTCCAAGACCCAGCTCAGTGCCTGGCATAGTAAGTACTTATTAAATACCTGATGAACAAAAGACAAAAGGGAGGGAAAGAGGGTATTAGTTAGGTGGTAATATCTAGGCTATCATCAGTCACCAGTGTCACGGCATGTGAAAAAGATAGAAAATCCTTCTCAGGATTTTAAACTTGTTTCATAGATGTGAGAAACCCTTACAGGGAGAGCAGTCATGAGCCTTTTGGACATGTTGAACTTTAGACTCTAGACAAGCCAGACAGGTAACTGTATAGATTATCTGAAGTTCCAAGAACAGTTCTGGCCTAATGAAGAGTTGGATAATGGATTCAAGGACAGGAAGACTGAAAGCCAGATGCCAGTCTTCAGTGAAAAAGGCACACTATGTAAGAAATACATGGAAGCAAAAGGAAAAGTAAGTGTTATAGTGAATGACATAAGTCTCAGAGAAATATGTTCTAATTTACTGTATTCAAAATAAACAGTGGAAAAACAATGATTTGAAAGTAAGAGTGGGTAGTAAGAAGGGTAACAAACTCACCTCCTGACACTGAAATATATGGGAAATAATAAAATAGGATGGAAACTTCCATTCAAGTAATGGCAGACTTGAATCAACCCTTTTTCTAAGAACTACTATCTACTATGGCTGGGAAATGTTTCAAACTTCTTTTATTTGATGACATGTAAGAGTTACTAATTCAACTGCTGAAACTAGATTAAGATTACCATAGATTACTCTCAGAGGCAACGAAAAGGAACCCACTGAGACTACACACTGAAGTTATAGACTATAAAATAACAAAACTTAGTAAACTAAAGGAGATATAAATAAAATTGAGAATTAATGGAGAAGAGAAAGCCATAAAAGAAATAAAAAGGACAAACCAGAGTTGCAAAAAATATAATAGGAAAACAAAAGATATTAGATTATTAAAAATTAAGAGCCCAACAGATATACGTAATAGATTAGATAATAGATGGGTTTAGGAAAAGAAAAAAGGGAGGGGGAGAACTGAAAGCTAAATGTAAAAAAAAAAAAAAAAAACAAACCTACATAGGCATACCACAGTAAAACTGCTAAAAACCAGAGCAAAGAACTCCTTAAAAAATTAAGGAAGTCAGGAAAAAATAAAATAATGTTGTTAAATTACTGAAATAAAATATGTCAATTTACAACTTATTACACACTGAAAATTTCTAAGAATAAAGGTGAAATGCTGACGTTTTCACACAAAATTTGAAAATCTCAAAGAACTTACAATAATAATTAAGGATATTCTTCATGCTAAAGAAAAAATAATCTCAAACAGAAGGTCAGTAATGAAAAAAGAAATAAGGAGTAATAAAAATGGCAAACATCTGGAAAACAAATTAAAATTAACCCTATAATGCAACAATATCTAGGTAAACATAAAACAGAATCTCCTCTTCAAATATCTTAAAATACATTTGCCAGTTGAAAGTAAAAATTATTAACATTATCTGATGAGGTCTTCATTGTACATAAATGTAATACTCACAAAAAACTACAACAGACTGTGAAGAGTTAAATATGTATACTATAATTCCAAGAGTAAGAACTAAATAAACCTATATACAGAGATATAGTCAAGAATACAACAGAGAAATTAAAATGGGATACAAAAAATTAATGTTCAAATAACTCATAAAAATTTAGAAATCAGAAATAAAAAGAGGAAAAAAACCATAAAATTAATGCTAGAACAGAATACCTAAATCTAAACATATCAATAATTACACTAAATGTAAATCACACAAACACACCAATTAAGGGAGTCATTGTAAGATTGGATTTTAAAAATAATCCATCTACATGTAAGAAACTCATTTCAAACGTAATGATACAGACATGCTAAAAATTAAATGATGGAAAAATACATACCAGGCAAATACCAATAAAAATACATCTAGAGCAGCTATACTAATATCAGACAATGTATATGTTGTAGCAATAAAATTACCAAAAACAAACATGAAGGAGTCAATTCACTAAGAAGGCAACAACCGTAAATATACATACACCAAATAAAGGCAAAGACAGGAGCTCAAAAATACATGGAGCAAAAACTGACATAGAGTAAAAAAATGACAGGACGAAAAGGGAAAATAGACAAATGCAGAATTATAGTTGGAGACTCAACACTTCTTTTTAGTAATCACTAATTAGTAGATGGAAATAAGCCAAGAGATAAAAGAATAAAAAATTACCACTGAGCAACTAGATTTAATTACTATTTATACAACATACAACATAACAACAGTACCATACACATGGAACATTCACCAACAGACCAAATCTTGACTCACAGAACAAACTTTAATTAATGAGAACTAAAATCATACAAAGTATGTTTTTAGTCTTAATTGAATGAAACTAGAAATCAGTAACAGAAAGTACAGTGAAATCTCCAAACACCTGAAATCACACATCTTATACCTAAATAATCTCAAGAAGAAAAATCTCAAATCAATACTCTAAGCTACCAATTTAAGGAACTAGGAAAAAAAAATACAAATAAACTCAAAAAGGGAGAAGAAAAAATAATAAAAAGCAGAAATTAATAAAATTGAACAAAGACAAAAACTGACAAAAATATCACTGAATTTAAAAAAAAACCTCTAGTAATACCTACCAAAAAAATCAGTATATGAAAAATAAATTATCACAACAGATCATACAAACATTAAAAGGGTAAAAAATTACTATAAACAACTCAGTGCATATAAACTAAACAAATTTTATGGAGTAAACCAATTCTTTGATAACCAAAAACTAACAAAACTCACTCAATATGAAAGAGATTGTCTAAAAAACTATTTTTAAAAACTTAATTATTAAAGAAATGGAACTCCTAATTAGAAACCTCCAGAAAGAAAGCTCTACACTCAAGTGATTTTGTTGGAAAACTCTATCTAATATTTTTAAGCTATATTAATTCTACAAAATGTTTTTCCAGAATAAGATGGAATACTTTTCATCTAATTGTATGAGGCAAGCATACAATATCCTGATAATACAATCAGACGAAGAGTACAAAAACCTAGGGACCAATATTTCTTATAAACATAGACATAAAAATCCTCAACAGAATATTAGTAAATTGAATCTAGCAATGTATAAAAAGAATACACCACAACCAAATGAAGTTTATTCCAGGAATGCAAAGATGGTTCAATATTCAAAAGTAAATGAATGTTAGCTATCATATTATCTAAGAAAGAAAAATAAAACCATGATGGTGTCAATTGATGCAGAAAGAGCATTTGAAAAAATTCAATATCCATTACAAGATACAAATTCTCAGCAAAGTACAATTAGAAGGAAATTTCCTCAACGTGATAAAAGACAACAACAAAAAATCTTCAATTAACATCTTTCTTCATAGCAAAAGACTGAATGTTTCTGCCCAAGATCTGAAACAAGGCAAAGATACCCTTACTCATCATTTCTACTGAAAATAGAACTAGAAGACCTAGCCATTGGAAAAAGACAAAAACAACAAATAAAAGGCATACAATCTGGAAAGGAAGAAATAAAAAATTGTCCTTCTCTGCAGATAACATAATTGTACATGGAAAAAGTCCCAAGGAATCTACCACATATAATCTTAGATCTATACTTAGTATATTTACCAGTGTTGCACAATACAAGGTAAGCACAAACACATGTATAAATGCACAGTACACACACACAAGCAAAAACACATAATAAATAAATCATATTCCTATAAACTAGCAATGAACAATTAGAAACTAAAATTCTTTTTAAAATACCATTTAAAAGAGCTCCTCCCAAAATGAAATACTCAGGTACAAAATATATACAGAATTTGTAGGTCAAAACAAACCCAGAAAGGCTGATAAAATAAATCAAACCATTTTCATAAATTGGAAGGCTCAGTATAGTATAGATGTCATTTCTCCCCCAAATTTATCTGTAAATTTAATATAATTCTAATCCAAATTCAAATATAATTATTATACATGTCAAAAAGCTTACTCTAAAAAGTATTTAGAAAGGCAAAAAACTAGAATAGCCAAATAAAATTATTTTAAGAATAAGACTGAAGGAATTAAAATCCCTAATTTTAAGACTAACTATAAAGCTAAAGTGCACAAGACAGCATGGTATTGGCTAAGTGATAAACAAATAACAAGAACGGAATAGAAAGCCAGAAATAGACACAAACAAATACAACTACTTGATTTTTACAAAAGTGCAAAGGAAATTTAATGAAGACATAACAGTGTTTTCAACAAATGATGATAGAACAACTGAACATTCAAACATACATAAGCACATACACAAAAAAAGATTCTTAGCTGGGAGCACTGGCTCATGCCTGTAATCCCAGCACTTTATAAAGCTGAGACAGGAGGATTGCCTGAAGCCAGGAGTTTGAGACCAGCCTGGACAACATAGCAAAATCCCTGACTCTATTTTTTTTAAAAGTAATAATAAAATAGGATAATTAGGGACAAGACTAAAAAAAAAAATAATCTTTTTCTTTTCAGCACATTTGAGTTCCCTGTAGATCCTAGATGTTAGACCTTTGTCAAATATACAGTTGCCAAATATTTTTTACCAGTCTATGGACTGTCTACCTGGTTTCTGATGGTTTCTTAGGCTTTGCAGAAGTTTGTCAGTTTGATAAGGTCTCACTTGTCTATCTTATCTCTTACAGCCTGGGCACTTGGGTTTTGATCAGGAATTGCCAGTTCCAATTTCCATAAGGGTGACTCCTGCATTTTCTAAGGTTGTTATAGTTTGAGATTTTATGTTTAGGTCTTTGATCCATTTAGAGTTGAATTTTGTGTATGGTGATATATAGGGGTCCTGTTTCATTCTTCTGCATGTGGTCAGCTAGTATTCCTAGCAGCATTTACTGAAGAGGTTCTCCTCTCCCCAGTGGTTGATGGCAGAGACTTTGTCGAAGATGAGAGGGTTGAGAAATTGAGGTTTTTTGCCTACAGAATCTCTATCCTGTTCAATTGATCTATATGCCTGTTCTTGTACCAATATCAAGCTGTTTGATTATTGTAGCTTTATTTTAAAAAGTTTAAAGTCTGAGCGTGTGGTACCTCCTGCTTTGTTTTTTTGTTTTGTTTTGTGGAGATTTTTTTGGCTATTTGTGGTTGTTTATGTTACCATATGAATTCCTGTATTGTTGTTTCCAGGTCTAAGAAGAATGCTGCTGGTAATTTAATGGGTACTGCGTTAAATTGTAGATTGTCTTGGTTAGGATGGACATCTTATCAATGTTGATATTTCCAATCCATGAGCATGAAACATTTTTCCGTTTGTGTCATCTTTGTTTTCTTTGAGCAGTGTTTTGCAGTATTCATTGTAAAGGTCTTTCACTTCTCTGATTAAGAAGATGCCAAGGTATTTAATTTTTTTGTTGTTGCTATTGTGGATGAGACTGTGCTTTTTATTTGCGTTTCTATTTGTTTACTGTTCATGTATAGGAATGCGAACAAACAGCTCCATTACAAGTGAGCAAAAGATATGAATAGTCACTTCTCAAAACAAGGCATACCAGCAGCCAACAAATACATGAAAAAATGCTCAGCCTTACTAGTCATCAAAGAAATGAAAATTAAAACCACAATGAGATGCCACCCTACTCCAGTCAGGATGGCCATCATCAATAACTCAAAAAAACAACAGATGTTGGAAAGGATGTGGGAAAAGAGAACACTTCTACACTGTTGGTGGGAGTGTAAACTAGTACAACTTCTGTGAAAAACAGTTTGGCAATTCCAAAAAGATCTAAAAAAAACACCAACCTTCCATACGACCTGCAATCCCCCTGCTGGGCATATATCTGGAGGAACTCAAATCAATCTATAAAAAAGATACCTGCACACAGGTGTTTATTGCAGCATTATACACAATAGCAAAAACATGGAACCCACCATGCTGCCCATCACAAAAGGACTGGATTAAAAAAAATGTGGCACATATACACGATGTAATATTATCAGCCATAAAGAAGGACAGAATTATGAACTTCACAGTAACTTGGTCATTTATATTTGGATGGATTAGAGTCTATAATAGTGAGTGATTTATCACATAAACAAAGAAATGAGTACCACATGTTCTCACTCATAAGAGGACCTTGAACAATTATCATAATACTATAAGAAAGGGATCAGCAGTAGTGGGAAACTGCCAGGGGAGGGGTGGGTGGGTTTGGCAGTAGTGGGAAACTGCTAGGAGAGGGGGAAGCACACCTCATCAACACGGGTACCTGCATAACGAACATCTGTATACCTAACCCGGAATTTTACCCCACACATTTAAAAAATATATATATATTTTTAAAATTTTAATGTAAACTTCATACCTTATCAAAAAAAAAAAATCCAAAATAGAACAAAACAAAAAAACCTTATTATTAAGCCAGGTGTGGTGGCTCATGTCTGCAATCCCAGCTCTTTAGGAGGCCAAGGGGGAGGACTACTTAAACTCAGGAGTTTGAGACCAGCCTAGGCAACACAGTGAGACCCTGTCTCTAAATATAAATAAATAGGTAATTAAATAAATACACAAATAAATCATAGACCTAAATGTACAATGTAAAACAATAAAATGGTTAGAGGAAGATATAGGAGGAAGTCTTCATGGCATCGGGTTTAGGCAAAGAATTCTTAGACATACCAACAAAAACGGCCTACAAAACACAAAATCAATAGACTAGACTTCATCAAAATGAAAACCTTTTAAAAAGACACCATTAGGAAAATGAAAACACAAGCCACAGACTAGAAAAAATATTGACAACACATATATCAGACAAAGGATTTGTACTCAAAATATACACAGAACTCTTATAACTGAATAACATTAAAAAAGTTTAAAAATGAACAAATGACTTGAACAGATACTTCATAAAAGAAAAAAAAGAATATAAATGACCAATAAATACATGAAAAGGTTCTCAATATCACAATTTCAAATCATATATTCAACAAAGGACTTGAAAGCAGAATATATTTTTTAAAACTCTCTAAACTCAACAGCAAGAAAAACACAACCCAATTAAAAATGGACAGAACAGTTAAATAGGCATATGGATTGCAAATAAGCACATGAAAAGATGTTCAACATTATTTGCATTAGGGAATTCAAATTAAAACCATAATAAGATACCGGTATACATCTATTATAATCATTTAAATAAATATATTTAAAATGCCAAGAGATAATGTGGATGAATGCAAAGTAACTGCAAATCTAATACATTTCTGGAAAAAAGGAAATATGCCAACTATCCTAGAATATGGCTTGGCAGTGTCCTATAAAATTAAATGTATAATTTTCATAAACATCAATCTCACAGATAGGTATTTACCCAGAGAAATTAGAAATTATCTTCATATAATGTCCTGTACACAAATGTTTATAGTATCTGTAGTTCATAATCATCAAGTATCCTTTGATAAATGAAAGAATAACTGGTGGCACAACTGTACAAAGGAACACTAATCAATAATATAAAGAATGAATTGTTGAGCATGCAACAACTTAGATGACTCTCAAACACACTGCGCTGAGGGATGAGAGTCAGTCTCAAAAGGTTACACGCTGTATGATTCCATGCATATGACATTTTCAAAAAGATAAATCTTTAATGACAGGAAACATATCAAAGATAGGCAGAGAGATTAATTAAAAGGGATAACATGAGGAAATTGGAGGGGAAACTATTCTGTTTCCTGATTATGTTGAAAGTTACATAAATCTATTTAAGTGTTTATAGAACTGTCCATCAAAAAACTTAATTTTACTATGTTCTAACTTCAAAAATAAAGCTAACCATAACAAAGATAATTAGAAAATCCCTGTATGTTTGGAAATTAAGAAATACTCTTATAAATAACCCATTAGTTGAGAAGACATTACAATGAAAATTCAAAAGCATTTTATTTTATTTCATTTATTATTTTTTTTGAGTTGGAGTCGCACTCTGTCACCCAGACTGGAGTTCAGTGGCCACTCCCAGCCACCGCAGCCTCGACCTGCTGGGCTCCGGCGATCCTTCCGCCTCAGCCTTCCAAGAAGCTGGAATTACAGGCGTGAGCTACCATGCCCAGCTAATTTTTTTTTTTAATTTATTGTAGAGATGAGGTCTTGCCAAGTTGCCCAGGCGGGTCTCGAACCCGCGGGCTCAGGCAGTCCACTCACCTCAGCCTCCCAAGGTGTGGGATTACACGCTGAGCCGCTGAGCCACCGAGCCCAGCTTCAAAAGTATTTTAAACTGAATGATAATGAAAATACTATATTCTAAACCTTCCAGGATGTACCTAAAGCTATGATTAGACAAAAATTCATACATTTACACAAATATATTAAAAAAGAACTAATACCCAAAACAAATGAGCTAAATATCCTTCTTAAGATGTAAAAAAAGAATAGTGCATAAAATCCCAAAAAATTAAAAATAGAAAATAATAAGAATTGAAGAATATGAAGAATAAGAATTAATGAAAACATCATACAATACAGAGAACCAGCAAAGACTAAAGTTGGTTGGTTATAAAAGCTAATAAATTGATAAAGTCCTAACAAGACCAATTTAAAAAGAGAAAAAAAACAAAATAATTGATATTAATATGGAAAAGGGGTTTACCACTGTATAAAATGAATTTTTTTAAAAAAAACTTGAACAAATATTATGTTTTAGATGAAATAAACACATTCCTAGAAAAAAATACAACTTATCAAAATCGACACAGAAAGAAATAAAAATCTGATTGTTTCTATTTGTCTTCCCCACACAAAAAAAATATTCACACATTGAAATTCTAACCACCAATTTGATAATATTAGAAGGCAGAACTTTTGGAAGGTAATTAGATCATGAGCGTAAAGTCCTCATAAATAGAATGAGTACCCTTATAAAACAGACTCCAGAGAGTTCTCTAGCTCTGTTTCCATTCTGGAAAGGCACAGCAAGAAGATGGCTCTCTATCTGTGTACCAGAAAGTGAGCCTTCCCCAAATATTAAATATTCCAGAGCCTTAATCTTTGTCTTCCCAGCTACCACAACTGTGAGAAACAAATGCTTGTGGCTCAAGTCACTCAGTCAATATTATTCCAAGACAGCAATCCAAAATGACCAAGATAGTGACTATACAAGGAGCATAAGGAAATTTTGGAGAGTGATGGAATATTCTTTATCTTCATTGTGGTGAGAGTTACCTGACAGTTCTGTCAAAACTCATAGAATCATTTACCTGAGAAATGAATATTGCTGCATATAAATAATTTCAATAAATCTGACTTAAAGAAAAACCTAATAGAGAAAAAAGGCTGTGAAATCTTCTAAAAACAGTATCGATAGTAAATATTTTAATTAGACATTGATCTGTTAGCTTCAGAAGCAAATATCTATGACATAATATCCATATAATCCCTCTGGATTTAGTTTGAACAATGACAATACAGTTGATCCTTGAACAACACAAGTTTGAACTGTACAGGTTCACGTATACAGAGATTTTTTTCAATAAATGTATTGGAAAAACTTTTGGGGAGTTGCAACAGTTTGAAAAACCTTGCCAAAGAACTACATACCCTAGAAATATAGAGAATTAAGAAAAAAGGGATGCCACGAATGCATAAATATATATAGTTTTCAGTCTATTTTATCATTTACTGCCATAAAATATACACAAATCTGTTATAAAAAGTTAAGGTTTATAAAACTTACCCAAACACTTAGAGTATACATAGTGTCATTCTCAGTTGAGAGAAATATAAACAAATGTAAAGATGCAGCACTAAATCATTACTGCATAAAATTAACAGTAGCATATACTATACTACTGTAATAATTTCATAGTCATCTGTTGTTGCTATTACAGTGAGCTGAATGTTGCTGTTATTGCAGTGAGCTGAGTTTTAAGTATCCACTTAAAATATCCTCCCTGAATTGTACCCCATATCTCTAAAATAAAAATTAAAAAGAAATAACCTGTGACACTAATCATCTCTGCATGAGCAGTTTGTCTCTATAGTAAACTGCATATTGCAGTAAAAAGCGATCTCTCGGGGTTCTCTCGTAGTTTTCTTTTTTTTTTTTTTTTTGAGTTGGAGTCTCACTCTGTCGCCCAGACTGGAGTGCAGTGGCCGCTTCCGGCCACCGCAGCCTCGACCTGGTGGGCTCTGGTGATCCTTCCGCCTCAGCCTTCCACGTAGCCGGAATTACAGGCGTGCGCTACCACGCCCGGCTGATTTTTTTTGATTTATTATAGAGATGAGGTCTCGCTGCCCAGGCGGGTCTCGAACCCGCGGGCTCAGGCAATCCACTCACCTCAGCCTCCCAAAGGCGTGGGATTACAGGCTGAGCCACCGAGCCCGGCTTCTCGTAGTTTTCATTGTGATTAGTGCAATGCCCTAAATAATGGTGAAGAATACCACGGAACCTATATATAAAGTTCTACTACTGATGCTGAAAGTGCCCCCAAAAGCATAGAAAAATCATGACATCAGCCGGGCTCGGTGGCTCAGCCTGTAATCCCGCACCTTGGGAGGCTGAGGTGAGTGAATTGCCTGAGCCTACGGGTTCGAGACCCACCTGGACAACTTGTAGACTTCATCTACAATAAATCAAAAAATTAGCCAGGCATGGTAGCGCACCTGTAGTTCCAGCTACTTGGAAGGCTGAGGCGGAAGGATCGCTGGAGCCCAGCAGGTCGAGGCTGCGGTGGCCGGGATCATGCCACTGCACTCTAGTCTGGGCGACAGAGCGAGACTCCAACCCAAAAAAAAAAAAAAAGAAAGAAAAATCATGACATTACAAGAACTGCTTGATATGTACCACAGATTAAGATCTGCAGCTGTGGTACCTACCATTTCAAGATAATCTTGTAAAAAAAAGAAAAGGAAATCTGTAAAACCATCATTGCAATATGCCAGCAAACACAAAAACCTTGTACCTGTTGTGAAATATCTTTTTATCTCCTGATCTCCTGTTGAAAAGGCAGTTTTCATGTGAAAGTAAGATTGCCATAAGAAAGGCATACCTGTAGACTCTAAAAGGATTAAAGAAAAATCAAAATCGCCGGGCTCGGTAGCTCAGCCTGTAATCCCGCGCCTTTGGGAGGCTGAGGTGAGTGGATTGCCTGAGCCTGCAGGTTCGAGACCCGCCTGGGCAGCAAGACCTCATCTCTACAATAAGTCAAAAAATCAGCCGGGCGTGGTAGCGCATGCCTGTAATTCCGGCTACCTGGAAGGCTGAGGCGGAAGGATCGCCGGAGCCCAGCAGGTCGAGGCTGCGGTGGCCAGGAGCAGCCACTACACTCCAGTCTGGGCGACAGAGTGAGACTTCAACTCAAAAAAAAAAAAAAAAAAAAAAAGAAAGAAAAATCTAA
Organism: Cephalopachus bancanus; assembly: GCA_027257055.1. Taxonomy (NCBI): domain Eukaryota; kingdom Metazoa; phylum Chordata; class Mammalia; order Primates; family Tarsiidae; genus Cephalopachus; species Cephalopachus bancanus. The sequence continues at coordinate 2,318,205 of JAPVLO010000100.1, read as the reverse complement.
ATCATTAAAGACAACATAAGCAAAAGGAAGGTGAAGGATTTAAAGCTAGTGAATTTAATGCCAGCAAAGGATGGTGTGATAATTTTACAAAGAGGTCTGGGTTTAAAAAATGGCAAGATAATCAGAAAAGCAGCTTTGACCAAGCAAGGTAGCAGATGGGTTCCCAGACACCATTAAGAAACTTATTGAGGAGAAAGGATATCAGCCTGAACAGGTCTTAATGCAGACAAAAGTTCTCTGTTCTGGAGGGGAAAAAATGCCACAAAGGGCATTTATTAGTAAGGAAGATAAGCAAACACCAGGATTTAAGGCAGGAAGGGATAGGCTAACTTGATTGTTTTTTGCAAAAGCAGTTGGGTTTATGATCAGGACTGTCCTTGAAAGGAAAAGATAAACACCGGCTTCTAGTCTTCTGGTTGTATAATTTGAAGGCTTGGATAAGGAGAACCTTTTTCTGGACTGGTTCCATCAATGTTTTGTCCCTGAAGTCAGGAAGTACCTTGCCAGTAAGAAACAACCTTTTAAAGTTCTTTTGCTATTGGACAATGCTCCTGGTCATCAAAACCCCGTAAGTTCTGATTAACACTTTCATTAACACTAAAAGCATCAAAGTTGTCTACTTGTCCCCAAATACAACAACTTTAATTCAGCCTCTAGCTCAGGCAGTCATGAGTACCTTTAAGGCTCATTACACAAAGTTCACAATGGAAAGGATTGCCAGCACTATGAAACAGAACCTTGATAGAACATCATGAAAGTCTGGAAGGAGTCCACCATTTAGGATGCTATTGTTGTGATAGAAAAAGTTGTGAAAGCCATCAAGCCAAAAACAATATATTCCTACTAAAGAAAACCATATCCAGATGTTATACATGACTTTACAGGATTCACAACAAAGCCAATCCAAGAAATAGTGAAAGTGATTGTAGATCTCTCTCTCTCTCTCTCAAACACACACACACACACACACACACACACACACACACACACACACACACAGATGAGCCTGTAACCGCAGCACTATGGGAGGCCAAGGTGAGAGGATTGCCTGCGCCCAGGGGTTCAAGACCAGTCTAGGCAACTTGACGAGACCTCATCTCTACAATAAATCAGAAATTAGTCGGGCGTGGTAGCATGCGCCTGTAGTTCCGGCTACTTGGAAGGCTGGGGCGGAAGGATCGCCTGAGTCCAGCAGGTTGAGGTTGCAGTGGTAGTGAGTGTGCCACTGCACTCCAGTCTGAGTGACAGGATGAGACTCCAACTCAAAAAAAAAAAAAAAAAAAGATATGGATCTTTGAGAAGTTCAAGAACTAACAGACACACTACAGAAATGAACAGAAGACAATTTGGAGATGAGTACTTTCCAACCAATTCCAGACAATGAGAAAGAAGATGCAGAAGAAGCAGTGCCAGAAAATAAACTGATATTAGACAATCTGGCAGAAGGGTTCTGATTATACAAGACTGCTTTTAACTTCTTTTATAATTCCTTCTATGATATGGGCATTGAAACTAAAGCAAACGGTGGAAGGAGAATTGATGCCTTATGGAATCATTTTTAGAGAAATGAGAAAGCAAAAAATAAGACAAAAATTACAATATATTTCCATAAATAAAATTATGCCAAGTATGCCTTCCCTTCCACCTCCTCTGCCTCTTCTGTCTCTACCATTCCTGAAACAGTAGGCCCAACCCCTCCTTCTCCTCTCCCTCTTGAGTCTACTCAAAATGAGGAAAATGAGAATGAAGACCTTCATGATGATCTACTTCTACTTTAATGAAAAAATATATTTTCTCGTGCTTATGATTTTATTTTTTCCTTTCTTTTTTTAATTTTCAAGATGTGGGGTACAATTCAGGGTTAGGTATATAAACATTGATTATACAGGTACCCTTGTTGATGAGGTGTGCTCCTCCTTCCCCTAGCAATTTTCTTCAACTGCCAATCCTACCCCCCTCTCCCCTGGCAGTTTCCCACCACTGCCAATCCCTTTCTTATAGTATTATGATAATTGCTTATGATTTTCTTAACATTTGCTTTTCTCTGGCTTACTTCTTTGTAAGAATATAGCATATAATATCTATAACATACAAAATATGTCAATCAGCTGTTTATGTCATCGGTATAACTTCCCAGCAACAATAGGCTATGGTAGTTAAGTTTTTAAAAGTAAAGTTACATGTGAACTTCAGCTGTGCAGGTGAGAAGGGGATCTGTGCTCCTAAACCCTGCATTGTTCAAGGATCAACTGTATTTCAAATTAACTTGAAACTGAGAATTTACTATAACTCTAACACTATTGGTTGATGGGTGAAATTTAAAGATTAAATAACTGAATAATTACTGATCAATTTAAGTGAGAGAGAGAGAAAGAGAGAGAGAGAGAGAGAGAGTGTGTGTGTGTGTGTGTGTGTGTGTGTGTGTGTGTGTGTGTGTGTGTTTATAATTATCCCTCGGTATCTGTGCAGGATACCAAAACTGAAGGATATTCAGGTTTCTTACAAAAAATAGCATATTATTTGCATATCACTTCCAGACATCCTCCTCTTTACTTTAAGTTATCTCTAGATTACTTATAATATCTAATACAATGTAAATGCTAAGCAAATAATTGTTATATCTTTTATTTGTATTTTTTATTGTTGTGTTGTTATTTATACCACCCCCCCCCCTCCCTGGAATACTTTCAGTCTTCAGTTGGTTGAATCCATGGATGTGGAACTTGTGGTCTTTGCCTAGACAGGTTTGAATGTTGAAAACATTTTTCTTCTAATCTTTTATCATTTTTATTGAGTGTACTTAATTTCTAAGTAGTTACAATAGAAATTTCACACCTGCCTTATTCCAAATATACATTATTTTTCAAAATCTGTTATCCACCCATTTCTTTTTCTAGTATAGATGCCTCCTTTATCTTTCTCAAGAAAGAGAAGTGAAGCCTATAACATGAAAACCCAATTTGATTTTCAAGATCTACTTCCAGGTGGCCTGTCATAGGCTGGCATCTCCACAAAGGCCAAAGACAGCAATTTTGGAACCTCCTGTAGGAGTTCAGAGAGAATTAAAACAGCAGCACTCGTATTTGCCTAACTATGCTTGCTACTGTAGTGATCATCACATATGTAATAGCATCAGAAAGTGCTCTTGTGTTTATACACACAAGGTCTGTTCTCTGAGATGCATCCTGATCTTCCTGTAGTTTTATGCAATCTCGGAACTCAAGAATCATATCCTTAAGCACTAAATGAAAAGCATTAACCCCAATGACACCATCTGGAGTTTTTCTTTTATTATACTTTCACTGCCTTGAAATCTAAGATATGTTAATAACACTTACATGAATGGAATACATTACAACTTATTCTGCTTTAGTGGAAAGTGCACCCCATAACTACATGTATTGTGTTATTCCTATCATCTGGCTATACACACTTCATTTACTAGGATATTAAGAACATTTAAACCAGCCACTTTAAAACTGTCCTATAATATCACATTAGGATATGAAAATAGAACATGTAGAAATCTATTTCCCAATCTTTGTAATTTAGTCAAAGGAGAATAAATCTCTGATTCTCTAGTTGTGCTGATGAAGATTGATCTTACATGTCAATTATGCATTATGGTTTATTCCAATCTGTTCCATTTTGGAAATGCCACTTCCATGATGACTAGACTGGAAAGAAAGCCTGTGAGAACAGAACACACTAGAATTTTTTTAAAATACTGAGCAGATTGCTTCTATTTGGTTTAACATCATTCATATCTGGAAGACTCATGGTGCTTTACGGTGAAGTATAAATTAGAACTGCAATGAGTGATTACAGGCAATAACTTAGCTTTTAGGGGACCTCCTGTGCACTTAGGAAGAAAAGACTTGGCTAGCACTCCAAGTTAATTCCCTTTACATTCCTCTAACAATAAGTGTAGAATCTTTAGCTTACAAGCCATACATAACCTTACTGAAGGCAAGCAATAAGGCCTTCAGTTAAAGATCTCTGTGGAATAGTATATTTGAGTATGATGTTGCCCTACAACCATTTAACAATCAAGAAAGTAGTTGATAAAATTAAGCTCCTGAAATAAATTAGACTAGGCATGAAGAGTGATTAATGTGTCCTGGAATTTTAATCAGTATTTAAAATATGAATCCTAAAAATGACATTCAGGTTTTTAAACAACAAATGCTAAATGATATTAATTGTACCAGGATTGATAACATTTCAGATACAGAAAAAGATAATAAAAGTTATATCGAATTTTTAAAAAGACATTCTGGAGACTTGAATGGAGGTAGTATATATGTGTGTGTGCACATGCACACTTAAACCAGACATGGAGCAGTGCAAAAAAGTTTATTATTATCCCAACAGCAAAAATTCAATGTAATCATTTTAGATACTTTAAAGCTGGATTAAATTACCTAGGAACAACTTCTAAAACAATCATTTATTATTCATTTTAGAAACAGTTGAGATCCAAGTAAATACAATGTTGACTAAGAAAGCAAGGCAATTTGTAATTACAAAATTATAAAACTCTCTATTCAGATTAGGTATAAGTAGGGTTACTTAGTACACTCTTGAGGAGCAAAGAATACGTCATGAAAAAAGTGAATCTAAAAAGAGCCAACAAGATGAATGGAAACCAGCAGGAAAGGGTGAAAAGAAAAATGTTTTAAGTTGAGGAAACCACCTTTATAAAGACATAAAAGTGAGAAAAAAGGATGGTAATTAAGAAACTGGTAATCACAAGAACTGACAATTAAATTTGTTTTATTAATAAAAAATAAAATAACTACCACTTACTGAGATATTACTACATAGTACTGGCCTTATGGAATTTGCCAACACATTTTTTAAAGTATACCCTGATCAACTAACGTTAACCCAGGAATGCAGGATTAGTTCAATGTCAGAAAAATTACTGCTCCTAATATTTACAGTTTTTCAATTATTATTATTTCCATCTTATGGAAGAATACATTTAAAGTTCAAAAAAGGTAACATGACTTGTAAGGAAATATTTTTAAATGACTTGCAATAATCAAAATGGACTACTAGGTATTCTGTCGAGGACACCTTCCCTTGTATACCATTATTTTTAAATTTCATAAATTATAGATAATTTGATAGCAATGTAAATGATTCTTTTCCATAATACATAAATGAATCTTGTCTAGTGGAGGTGTAACTGATTTCCCTCCCCCAGGTAGAAAGAGCCAATTGTGAATCTATTAAGTACCTCATACCCAGATTCCTGATGACCTGCATATGTTTGTCTGTTCTTTGGATCCTTTGACCTACATGTAACATTTTACTGGTTCTCTCATTAATTCATGGGTTAAATCATGCCTTTGGCATGTGCTCATATATATTTGTATGAGGCATGGTTGAGTCTTTTTAAAAAATTATCTTTTATAGCTCTAAAACATACATAATGCATCAGAATTTGAAGATTTCTATGAGTTCTATATAGGCCCAAAGACAAAGTCCCTTCTATTACAACTCAGTATTTTTTTCCTTTTATTCTTGAATATTAATGCCAACGTAATTTTTGTAATACTCCTTGCAAGGGGGTCTCACCAAATTTTTTGAGTCTATATGATGAAACTTACTAAAAAGTCTGGCACAAGGCTATTTTCATCCGTTCACTAACTTCTTCACATATCCCTAATTCCTCAGCTTCCTGTGGCAAGAAAGGGGAAAATAAAATTACCTTTCCTTATTGCAAGACTTTTCACAATCAAGCAATCACAAATCACCAAAAGAAAGAGGGAACCAGGGCCTAGAGCAGTGGCACACACCTATAATCCCAGGCAGAGGTGAGAGGCTTGCCTGAGGCCACAGGTTCGAGACCAGCCTGGGCAACTTGGCAAGACCTCATCTCTACAGTAAATCAAAAAATTAGCCAGGCATGGAGGTGCATGCTGAAGTTCCAGTTACTTGGAAGGCTGAGGCAGAAAGATCACCTGAGCTCAGCAGGCCGAGGCTGCGGTAGCCATCAGCGTGCCACTGCACTTCAACCTGGGTGACTGAGTGAGACACCAACTCAAAAAAAAAAGTGAACCTACAATTCATACCATTTAAAACCTTATCCAGTATAATTCAAATCAAATTCCCTTGGGCAAACTCTGATAATTAAAATGTATTGATATAATGAATAAAAGAAAAGTGGTAACCTGGGGGAGAACCTATAAAACTCTTACACCCTGCTTTTACTAGTTAGTCTTTTTATTTTATTATGCTCTTTTTTTTAACTTCATCTTTTTGAAAAAAAATTACAGATTGTTTTGGTTGAATCAAAACTAATACAAAATGACAAATAATCAAACCTACACAATAGAAATTGGATGGTAAATCTCACTGTAATATAAAATAACCAACACACAACGAGCCATTGTTATGATACTCCTTCAATTTGCAAGGAAACTGCTAAAACTTTAACTTAAAAAGAAAAAATAATCTAGTGCATATATTTAAAGATGTATTTGTTTACCTGCTTTAAAAAATTGACAGAACGAAGCTTTCTGTGCATGCTACAATGACATGTTAAAGATATACTTCTTTCGAGCCAAGCATTTACCCTTCGCCACTGGTGAAAGGCAACAAGATCTCTTTACAAAGTCTTCGTCTTTTTCAATAAATTTTGCATGAAAACATGTTATCCTGGCACAAAGTTGCCTGCTGTCACATTGGAAGTGTGATAAATGTTTAATGAAAACAACACCACACAGCTTGGTGTCAGACAACAGCTATCACACAGCCCTGCTTTGATCCAAACAGACACTTAAAAGGAGTTCTAAGCATGCTCTGCACCACAGAACTCTATAACCTATATGCAAATAGGGGTAAATTAGCATAAATGACTTCCTGCTGTATAAAGAAATAAGAGGTAAAGAAAAATATGACAGGTTCTATAAGTATGTAGTTGCTGTAAAAACTCAGAGTCCAGCTTTCCCAAATCAATTCCAACATCTTCTGCCAAACACAAGGTAGGGGGGAAAAAAAAGCCCTTATCAACAGGAATTTATTACATAAAGCTCTGGAGTTGAAGACATTGGAAAATTGCCAAGGCTAAAGCCATAACTAATATATATATAAAGTTTGATTACTACATGGTCCTAGTCTTCTTATATATACTGCTTATACTTATAGCTTTTTAAGTATCACCATCTCTATTTTACAGAAGAATAAATTATACATTCAGAGGGGAATTCTTATCGCTCTTAAAAAATATGAAGCTCCAGAAAGTTATGAAAAGAAAAAAGGATGAATATACAGACTCAAACGTTTGAGGAAAATATCCCAAAAGTCTTGATGGATACTTTTCTGAGAACAGCAGGCATCTACTGGAAAGCTAACAAGAAAATAATACAGGTGAAAACCTTTCATGGTAGCAGGGCATAAAGGAAGGTACACTTAAGAATACTAAACAGGGAGGGGGGTTTAAGATGGCGACTGGGCAACCCGGTGTCTGAAGCCCTCCGCATGGGAGATCTGCAGTGGGTCTCTGACTCTCGCCCCGGGGGGCTGGGGACCCCAGCATTGCAGCCTGCTCTTCAGACAGAGCTCGGCCATCGCCACCGCTGGAACATCGCAACAACTGGACCTTTTTACTGCATTGCACTGTCCTGTCACCGCCGCAGCCCCTCCCCGCCTACGGTGCTCCCGTCGCCGCTGCCGCAGCCTCTGAGACGGGTAGCTCATCACAACCCAGCCAGAGGAGATCCACACCAAACCGCTTCAAGGAAGATCTGCTGGGATTGCTGCCACCTCTCCTGCTCCGAGACTGTGGCCCCCCCCGGCCCCCCCCCCCCCCCCCCCGCGTGGGGCTCCTGTTGCCTGCTCAGAGGCAGGCAGCCATCTTGTTCCTGTCCGGCCCCACCCCCTCTGGAGCGAGCAGATGAGATAGCACCACCTGCTGGCGATTCAAGGTAACAATACCGAAACGGGAGAAACAAGCTTGATAAAGACATAGACCAAACTTCTGAACCGAGGTTAATCTGAACTGTCTTTCACAGCAGATCAGGGGAACTGACCCTAACTGCAAACTAATTTACCAGCTTGAAAAGAAAACTAGAAATCAGACCTGAAAGGACATTGGACTTAAATGAAATGTCTCAGAGTGTGCTTCATTGATTCTATTAGTTTAATGACTTAATTCTATTCCTACTGTATTGTTCCCTTTTTTCTCATTTCCTTTTCCTTTTCTTCTCTTTTCTTCTGTCTGTAAACCATGTCTTTGTATAGAGGAACAGCACACTAATAAGGTGGTTGAATAGCTGGTATGTTAGCATCACTATATGTTTTATTTTTGTTTGTATGAGAGTTGGTTCGACTGTAGCTGTGGTCTATTGTTTTTATCTGTTTCAATATAGACCTCTCTCTCTATTTGTTGGCACACTCGTTTATTTCCCCCTTTACTCCTCTATCTCTCCACTCCCCTCTTCAACCCACTATCTGCTCCATTCTCTCCCCTCTGCTAACCACATTTTATTTCAGGGAGAAAAACCTACACTCCCACTGCACGGACAGATTCTAGGGCAGTGGGAAGTGGGTTCCACATTATCCACATGCCTGTCAGCGAATACCAGGACCTGCAGACAGATTTTGAATCACAGCTCTCCCCTTAAGTACATCTCAAAACTGCAAAAAGGACCATCTCCAACCTACAGTGCAACTTCAGAATAGAACAAAGTAAGAGGACATACATAAAGAATAAGAGATTGAACAAACAGAAGTAAAACCAATCCCTTTACCCCTGAATAACAGAATTAAAGAAGACGGTGACGTGGAGGGAAGGAAGAAGTAGGGAGGGGGGAAAACCACACAAATGAAGAAAAACCAAAAGAAGAATACAGGTCTTACACAGACCCCTGAGAGATCAGACAATGAGAAAACAGATTCTGGAACACAGACAATGAAGAGTCCCGAGAATGACTGGCTACATGCAACAAACCTAGACATCAAGACATTAATGGAGAGAATTAAAAAAATTGAGGAGAGACAAGAGGAAAATAGGAAGGAGCTGTTGTCAGAAATGACAGCAGTATAGAATACTGTGATGGAAATGAACAACAGACTAATAAGCATGGAAAGCAGAATCAGCCAAGCAGAAGAAAGAATCTCAGAGCTCGAAGACCAAAACACAGAACTAACCCAAACTGTCAAAAGCATAGGAAAAAAGTTCAAAAAGACAGAACAAAACCTGCAAGAGATGAATGATTATTTCAAGAGACCAAACCTAAGAATAATTGGGCTTCCTGAGGCAGAGAGAGAAACAGAAGTCACACTGGAACAAACATTTCATGAAATCATTCAAGAAAACTTCCCTCATCTCATTAAGGATGAAAAACTTCAAACACAAGAGATTCAGAGAACCCCTGCAAGACAACAAGCGAGAAGACCAGGCCCAGACACATAATAATTCGCCTAAACAAAGTAGCTATGAAAGGAAAAATCCTAAAGGCAGCAAGAGAAAAAGGCCAGACTACCTACCAGCGAAAACCAATTAGAATAGTGGCAGATTTATCCACAGAAACCATTCAGGCCAGGAGAGCCTGGAGCCCTATCTTCAAAGTTCTAAAAGAGAAACAATTTCAACCAAGAATAACCTACCCAGCCAAACTAAGCTTCATTAGTGAGGGAGAATTGAAATCTTTTCCAGACATCCAATCCCTAAAACCTACGCCGCCATCAGACCACCTCTACAAGAAACACTTAAGAAAGTACTGAACACAGAAGAAACAGAAAAAAGAACAACAGCATTCTTCACAAGAGTACAGGCAAAAGATTAAAAACACACATGAACCAACTCCAAAACCCAAAGAAAGACAAGAAATAAACAGGAACAACTCTGTAAGAAGCTTATGACAGGGATCAACTCTTGCATTTCAATTATTAGCCTAAATGTGAACGGACTAAATGCACCACTGAAAAGACATAGATTGGCAAAATGGATAAAATATCATCAGGCAACAATCTATTACCTTCAAGAGACTCACCTTACTAGAAAGGACACCCACAGACTCAAAGTAAGAGGATGGGAAACAAACTTCCAGGCGAACGGAATACAAAAGAAAGGAGGAGTAGCCATCTTAATTTCAGACAAAATACCCTTCAAACTATTAAAAATCAAAAAAGATACAGAAGGCCAATACATAATGATAAAAGGCTCAATCCATCAACAAGAAATATCTATCCTAAACATATATGCACCCAACATAGGTGCACCAACATTCATAAAGCAACTTCTAGGTAAACTAAAGAAAGATATTGACTCTAACACCATCATAACTGGAGACTATAATACCCCACTCACAACCCTAGACAGAACATCAGGACAAAAAATCAGCAAGGAGATCCGGAACCTCAATGTGACTTTGGACCAAATGGACTTAATTGATACCTACAGAACACTCCATCCAAAGACCACAGAATACACATTCTACTCATCACCACATGGAACATATTCTAAGATCGACCACATACTCAGCCATAAATCAAGTATAAGCAAATTTAAAAAGAACGAAATTCTACCAAATACCTCTCGGACCACAGTGGATTAAAAATAAACATTGACACCAACAAAGTCCCCCCAAAACCCACAAAGACATGGACACTAAACAGCATGATGCTAAACAACTCCTGGGTCAATGACGAAATCAAAACAGGGATCAAAAGATACCTGGAAACAAATGAAAATGAAGAAACATCTTACCAAAATCTCTGGGATGCCCTGAAAGCTGTAGTAAGAGGGGAATTTATATCCCTACAAACACACATGAAGAAAATAGAAGGAACAGAAATTCACAACCTAACAAGCCACCTAAAGAAGCTGGAAAAGCAAGACCACAAAAACCCTAATTTCAGCAGAAGAATCCAGATCACCAAAATAAAAGCCCAAATCCAGGACATAGAAGACAAAAAGATAATGCAAAAAATCAATGAAACAAAAAGCTGGTTCTTCGAAAGGGTAAACAAGATTGATGGTCCCCTAGCTGGACTGACCAAGAAAAAAATGAGAAAAAAACCAAATAAGCATAATCAGAAACACAAAAGATGAAGTCATATCTGACCCTGAAGAAATACAAAAGATCATTAGAGACTACTACGTACACTTGTATGGAAACAAACTTGAAAACCATAAGGAAATGGAGGACTTTCTGACATCACACAACCTACGTAGGTTGGAACAAGAAGAAATTGAGACCCTAAATAGACCAATAACAATCAAGGAAATCGACTACGTAATAAGAAAACTTCCTACAAAAAAAAGCCCTGGTCCAGATGGCTTTCCAGCAGAATTCTACAAGACATTCAAGGAGGAGCTGATACCAATCCTACTGAAGGTATTCCAGGCGATTGAAAAAGATGAAACTCTCCCCAAATCATTTTATGAAGCCAACATCACATTGATACCCAAGCCAGGTAAGGATCCAACAAAGAAAGAGAACTACAGGCCAATATCTTTGATGAACATAGATGCTAAAATTCTCAATAACATCCTAGCAAACCGGATTCAGCAATACATCTCAAAATCATCCACCATGACCAAGTAGGCTTCATTCCTGGCATGCAAGGCTGGTTCAACATTCGTAAAACCATAAATGTAATTAAATACATCAACAGATGTCAAAACAAAAACCACATGATCGTATCATTAGATGCAGAAAAAGCTTTTGATAAAATCCAGCACCGCTTCTTGATAAAAACCCTTGAACATCTAGGCATACGGGGAACATACCTCAAAATAGTAAAAGCCATCTACGAGAAACCCACAGGCAGTATACTCCTAAATGGACAAAAATTGGAACCAATTCCCCTGAAAACTGGAACTAGACAAGGATGCCCACTCTCTCCCCTCCTGTTCAATATAGTATTGGAAGTCCTGGCTAGAGCAATCAGAGAAGAGGAGGCAATCAGAGGTATTCAAATAGGAAAAGAGGAAGTCAAGTTATCTCTCTATGCAGATGATATGATGGTGTATCTTGAAAACCCAAGAGAATCTGTCAAAGGCCTCCTTACATTGATAAAGGCCTTTGGCAAAGTCTCAGGATACAAAATAAATGTACAAAAGAAAATCGCATTTCTCTACACCAAGAATAAACAAACAGAAACCCAAATAAAAAACACAATTCCATTCACAATAGCCACAAAAAAAATGAAATACCTTGGCATCTTCCTAACCAGAGACGTGAAAGACCTTTACAATGAAAATTACAAAACACTGCTCAAAGAAATCAAAGCTGACACGAACAAGTGGAAAAATATCCCATGCTTATGGATTGGAAGACTCAACATTGTGAAGATGTCCATCTTACCTAAGGCAATCTACAAATTCAATGCAATACCCATTAAGTTACCAACAATATTCTCCTCAGACCTAGAAAAAACAACACAGGAATTCATATGGAAACACAAACGTACAAGAGTAGCCAGAACAATCCTCAGCAAAAAAAACAAAGCAGGTGGTATCACAATACCAGACTTCAAACTTTACTATAAAGCTACAATCATCAAAACAGCCTGGTATTGGTACAGGAACAGGCATATAGATCAATGGAACAGAATTGAGATTCCAGAAGCAAAACCTCAATTCCTCAACCAACTCATCTTCGACAAAGCCCCCACCACCTACCAATGGGGAGAGGAGAACCTATTCAGTAAATGGTGCTGGGAAAACTGGCTGACCACATGCAGAAGATTGAAACAGGACCCCTATCTATCCCCATGCACAAAGGTTAACTCCAAATGGATCAGAGATCTAAATGTAAAACCTCAAACCATAAGAACCTTATTAGAAAAGGAAGGAAATACTCTCATGGAAATCGGAACTGGCATCCAATTCCTGTACAAAACCCAAAACCCACAGGACTTAAGAGAGAAGATAGACAAATGGGACCTTATTAAACTGACAAGCTTCTGCAAAGCCAAAGAAACCATCAAGAGAGCAGGGAGACAGCCTACAGACTGGGAAAAAGTATTTGCCAACTCTAGGTCTGACAAAGGCTTAACATCCTGGATCTACAAGGAACTGAAATGTACTGAAAAGAAGAAAACAAATAACCCCATTATAAAATGGGCAAAAGATATGAACAGACACTTCACAAAGGAAGACATCCGAGCAGCCAACAGACACATGGAGAAATGTTCAACCTCACTAATCATCAGGGAGATGCAAATCAAAACCACACTGAGATACCACCTAACTCCAGTCAGAATGGCAATTATCAACAACTCAAAAAATAACAGCTGCTGGAGAGGGTGTGGTGAAAAGGGAACACTTCTACACTGTTGGTGGGAGTGTAAACTAGTGCAACCTCTGTGGAAAGCAGTGTGGCGATTCCTAAAAGCTCTAAAAATTGACCTTCCATATGACCCTGCAATCCCCCTACTGGGAATATATCCTGAAGAACACAAATCACTCTATAAAAAAGATACCTGCACACGTATGTTTATCGCAGCGTTGTTCACAATAGCAAGAACCTGGAAACAACCATGCTGCCCATCAAAAGAGGACTGGATTAAAAAAATGTGGTACATATACATGATGGAATACTACGCAGCCATAAATAAGAACAAAATCATGAATTTCGCAGCAACCTGGATGGAACTAGAGTCTATAATACTGAGTGACCTCTCACAGAAACAAAGATCAGAATACCACATGTTCTCACTCATATAATGGACCTTGAACATCCAATGTAATACTGTAAGAAAATGACTGACGGTACTGGGAAATTATGGGGGGGATGGGATTAACAGAGCAAATATCTATCTGGGACTGGGAAAACACCTCTTATCAACAGGGTGCTCGAGTCAAACGTAATTGTACACCTAATCCTTAACTGTACCCCACAAAACCATAATAAAAAATACTGATTAATTATAAAAAAAAATGCCAAGCGAGTGGATGTTATGTTCTCACCACAAAAATGATAACCATGTGAAGTGATGCATTTGTTAATTAGCTAGATTTAACCATTCCACAATGAATATATACTTCAAAACATTGTGCTGTACATGATAAATACATATAATTTTATCTGTCAATTAATAAAAAGAAATAAAACATTGAAATAAAAAAAAGAATACTAAACAGGATCCTAATGAATTGTAAAGTTATTCAAATTAAGAAGAAAGCATTTAGTGGATGTCTTAGACCATTCTGTGCTACTATAACAGAATACCACAGGTTGGGTAATTACTTTATGATGAATAGAAATGTATTGGCTCACAATTCTGGAGGCTGGGGAGTCCAAGAATTAAGGGCTAGCATTTGGTGAGGAATGTCTTGCTGTGTCATCCCAAGTGGAAGAGCAAAGGGCGGGGGGGTGAAGAGAGACTTGCCCCTTTATAAGACATTATCTCCCATGATAACATATCCACTCCTATGATAACAGCATTAATCCATTCATTTGGGTAGAACCCTCATGATAAGTACCTCTTAAAAGTCTATCCTCCTAGTACTGCTGAACTGGAGATCAAGTTTCTAATACACAAACTCTGGGGAACACATTCAAACCATAGCAGTAGACAACTGCTTTCAACCAAATTTTCCTAGCTGATGATTTAAATTAAATCTATCCAAACTCCCAAATTGCTCAATGATTTAATAAAAAATAGTAGAACATCACTGGTGACTATTTACATATTTGTTCACAACTACTTCTTCAAAATGTATGTTTTATGTTCTTTCAATATATATATAATATTGATATCTTCAAAATAATTTGACAAAACAAAGATTCTTATGGCTGAAGAAGCAAAAGCACATGAGTTGTTATTTTCTCATATGTGAAGAAGCATCTAGGTTACACAAACTAAAACACTTGTCATGCAATACACAATCACAATGAACTAATACATAAGTCCTAATCAAAATGTCTATGAATCTTTTTTCCTCTCTCCCCACCCACACATTTAATAAAAGTCATCTGGAAAGAGACAGCTAATGAAATCATCACTAAAATAAACTTAATTAGGGACTAGAAATTGTTTGAGAATATAATTAAATATAATTCCAAATAAACAGATGAGATGTTGAGGTGGAAAAGAAAAAAAGAAGAAAGGAAGGAAGGAAGGGAGGAAAAGGGAGGGAGAGGGAGAAAAGAAGGAATCAATATTTTGCTAATATCAAATTCGGGACTGATCAGAGAAAAATAAGGTAGAGAAAATTCTTTCAGTTCTCTTTAGCTATTTCCTAGGAAAGTTTAAACAACAGCATATCACTTGACCTCAAACCCTGTCACTCATCAATAATTATGGATTACTAAGAGTAAAAGGGAGGATAGTGTACTATGAAGAGTCAAGGTAATATGGTCAGTCAACTTGAATTAGAATCCTAGCTATCATTTATTAGTTCTATAATCATAAGTCTAAGCATCTCATAAATATTAATAGGATAATAAAAGGACCTATTTCATCAGGTTATTAAGTGAAATAATGCATTTAAACTGCTTAGCAAAATTCCTGATACTGAGAAAATATACTTAAAATGTTAGATGCTTATTATTATGACCACTATGAGCAGAGCATTTTGTTCATACCACATATAGACCTGATCGCACCATTTCTCTACTTGAAACACTACAGTGACTTCCCATTGCCTCTATAATTAACCGCAAATTCCTCCTATAATCATCTCCCATCATTATTCCTATTCTACTCTATTTTCAGCCCCATCAGACTTTAATTCCTCAAATATGCCACACCCTCCACAAGCCTCCAACCCTTTCTACATGAAGTCTATTTTGCATGAACATTCCTCCCCACCATCCTTTCAATGTGCAAACACTTCTGAGAGCCCTTCCTGACACATGGACTATTCTCTATCAACCAGCCTAATGTCCATGGAGGTATCCTGTGGCCAGAAGAATGTGCCGAGACTGAAGATGAAAGCCAATATGTTGAGACTGACCAGTGAAAAAGGACACAAAGGGCCTTAGACTGGTTACCCTTACCTCTAAACTGCTTTTTATTTGCAGGTTTAAGCCAGAACTGACAAATGGCAAGTCTTGGGTCAAATCCAGTCAGGTGCCCATTTTTTATTACTAGTTTTATTGAAATACAGACTGCCTGTTAGTTTAATATTATCTCTGGTTGCAAAGTTCAGTAGTTGCAACAGATACCAAATGGTCTAGAAAGCCTAAATTATCTACTATTCTAGCCCTTTACAAAAATTTTGCTGACCCTGGCTTAAGCTACTGCTACTGCTAGTTAGGTTTTATTATTTGTGGTCATAAGCTTCCTAACTAACACAATGTTTCCATGGCTTCTTTTACTTTTCTTACTGGAAACATTCTTCTGACTTCACTATAATTACTTGTGCATCTTTTCTTTTATATATGTTTATTTTCCCACTTGCATGAAAGCTCCAAGTGCTACTGGCACTAACATTTTGCCTCTATCACCTAACACAGTACCTCACAAATGGAAGGCATTATAATACTATAGGCTGAACAAGTAAACAAATGAATAAATACTCATATTTGATAATTAACAAATATTTGTTAACAACTAACATGTACATTGGGTTCTCTGAGTGATACAAAAGAACATAAGTCCAGAACAGCTTAAAAAGTAGGGCTAGAAAATAAACATGTAAGGTTTAAAAAATAATAAATTATTTCTGGAACAAAGGAGGATTCACCTGTATATACATTAATAAATAATACTATAGTAAATGCATACACTGACAAAAAAAAAATCCTGATTTTAGATCATACCAAAGGTAAGAATTTGTGTGTACTCAGCACTAACCAAGGAAAAGGGCATCTTGACACAACATCGCCCAGTACTATGGTCCCCTAAAACCATAATACACACTATCCACAGCTTTTTGGCATCAGCCCCCAAAGCCCTTCAACTCACACCTCTTGTTTTGACTTTGTTCACTGCCTTGTTGAGATTAATGTTAAGAAATAATGATAAACACAACATTGTTATCTTGTGAACCTGCCATCCAGGAAATCATTCCACTTGAACACAACTCTGAGTGATGGATGAGTCCAACCTGTAAAGTTGGCCTAGACTTTCAAGATTAATGTTACCATATGAGAACTCTCAAACCATCTATCTTCCCGATTTTATTTTCTCTCATTTTTCTTACCTTTAAAACCCCCCAGATAATGTTTTACATAGTATCAATTTTACACAATTATAGAAGTATTATCCTAAAAATGTAAACTCAGAAAGCAGAAAGCAAAAATTTAACGAGCAAACATCATAGTCACTTCCTATAGCCATATATAGTTTCTAAAAATGAATTCAAAAGAAGAAAAAATTCAAAAAGGAACAAGAAGCAAGGCAGTTCCTTAATTGACATATTTTGTTCATCCTCTTAATCCATGTTTTCCAGTCTCAGAACCCTGCTCTATCTACATCCTCCCTTCAAATTTATCTTACTACTGACTTTCTCCCTTTACCAAGAGATTTTCCCCATACCCTTCCTGACCCTCATTCTATTCTACCAACTCTGGCTAACTCAGCCTCCCTACCCTTACAGAGATATTCAATTCCTATCTCCTTTCCTATAACATCCCACAATCCTTAAAACCAGAGAAGCAGCCACACTTGCCTCCCACGTCAGCTCCCTTTCCAATCTGTGAAAGGTGAATAGTAAACTTTACTTCTTTCTACTTTCTTTTTTTTGGGTTGGAGTCTCACCCGTTCACCCAGACTGGAGTGCAGTGGCCGCTCCCGGCCACCGCAGCCTCGACCTGCTGGGCTCCAGCGATCCTTCCGCCTCAGCCTTCCGAGTAGCCGGAATTACAGGCGCACGCTACCACGCCTGGCTGATTTTTTTATTTATTGTAGAGATGAGGTCTCGCTGCCCAGGCGGGTCTCGAACCTGCGGGCTCAGGCAATCCACTCACCTCAGCCTTCCAAAGGCGTGGGATTATAGGCTGAGCCACCGAGCCCGGCTTTCTTTCTACTTTCTAACTTGGTTGCAGTCTTGCATTACTCCCACAGCCCCAACACTGGCTCCAGCCCATGTTGTCTCAGCTGACCCTTTCACTATTCAAATAAACTCATATATCTGAGGGTTCCAGTTCAAGATGGCTGGCTAGAAGTAGGAATGGAGAGGAATCAGAATAGCATGTAAATATTAATACTTAAAGTGGATCATCTCAGAGACACTGGAGTCCATCAGAGCAACAACGGAAGCACGGGATGCAGAGGGGAGCAAAGCCAGGCAGCCAGCTGAGCTGGGACCAGCAAAAAGCAGGGGGGGGGGGGAGAGAGAAAAGCAACCAGAGAAACACAGAACTTAGAATTTTGTAGGAACACAATTGCTCAACGTACATTAATGGTTGTGGGATGACCGGGAGAACAAAAAGGCACCTAATAATGTTACCCATCTTCCAAACTCCACCACAAATTTAATATTTCAAGGAATACTTAAAAGTCAACAACCTAGGCAGCTTTGTATAACATTACTGTAAATCTAGAAATAAAAAATAAACACACAGATGATTGTGAAAAAGAAAAGGATGAGGGAAGAGTTCCATATCCTTTAATAAACTTGATAAACATTCACAGAATAAAGATCTCAGGAAACTATATCTATGGTACTGGTAAACTCTTCAATTTAATAAGGAAAACAGACTCATTAAAGATAAACACTTTTATATTGAAGTATTAAAGTAAATATATTCACTCAAGATATTGAAAGACTGACAAAAGGTGATAAATTCCAAGGTGTTCTACTTTACAGAATAAAAGACTTCAGAGTCAATTATGAATAAAACAACCAAGAACTTGTAAATTTAAGCTGCTAAATAAGATTATTTCAATTTAGCATCTTCTAATTGGATAAACGCTTATGAGTGGATTTCAACCATCAAATGGAAAAAACCAGAATCATTGTTTTAATAATATCAACTTAAGAAAAATAAATTCTAGACCTCATAAGCAGAAACACTCAAGCTACACAAACATACACCCTAATAATGCCCAAGACCCCTTTCTATATTGATTGAGGCCTAGCCAAAAGTTAATCACATGGTTCTCTCTCTCTGTTTCGTCTTTATCCTTTTCCCCTAACAGCTTTACAATAAGCTAATAGATATCTTTAATCACTAAGTAGTCTTCAAATTTTAATCTCAAATTCATGACAAAGGAAGTAGATATAGAACTTTCCTAAAGAATTAGGCAAATTTTATTTTACTTACATATTAAACTTTGATATTGCTGTTTATGTTGTGTTTCTAAGATCTGTTATATTGTTATTAAATGAAAATGTACCAAAGTAAAAATCTGAGAAAACTATTTTGCTTTGCTCTTTCTTCTTTCTCTACTATATTCTCTTTTTTTGGTCCATCTTCTTCCACTCTTACAGCAATTTAGCTACAAGGTAGGGATAAGAAAAACCTCAGAAAACAAAATTTAGCTAGAATATTGCCACGAAATCACCAAGTCATCACCATGTAAGATATGCTTCAACTTACCCACGTTTGATGTTATGTAATTCCTTGTCCTTGCCTTTTTCCTTTTCTTTTTCTCTTTTCTCTTTATCTCTGCCTTTCCGCCGTTCTCTATCCCGAGATCGACTTCGCGTTCTTCTATGACTAGACCGCTCACTGCTTCGACTGTGAGAACGTGGACGAGGTCTTGACCTGGACCTATAGTGAATATGTTTTATTAAATACATTCAGCTTATATTTTGTATTATGAAATGTAAGCACCCTTTAAAATTATCTAAAAAATAATACTTAGTTTTAGTTATGGACTCAGAAATTAAATAACTGTGAAGCATTTGATTCTTTATAAATAAATGCTTTTGTTTAAAATGATGTTTGAGAGAAATTTATATTGCTAACTTTGCAAGAAATTAGGATGTAGTCAAAAAGTGTCTGCAGGTCAAAGTCTTAATGGTTCAAATAAAATCATTACTTAAGTCTTCTCAGATAATATAACAGATCTATGATAGATAGATAGTGTGCCTATCTAATCAACAAGGACAGGGCTTTCCTTATCCCTACAACCTCTACTTTCATATGTATTCAACCTTATTTCTTATAACTATTAGCTATAATCAATATAATTATCCATTCTAATTCAGCTAGTCTTTGTGTAAAATGAATGACAGTATTAAGTAGGATACATTATGTATTAAGAAATAATTATTTCAGTCCTGGTTACAGTGTGGACAAGAAATCCTCTACCAGACTAGCAACCCTACAGATAACTATTTAAGAAAAAAATACAGTTGACCCTTAAATAACATGGGTTTGAACTATGTGTATCCACTTATATGCAGATTTTCTTCTGCCTCTGCCATTACTGAGACAGTAAGACCAACTCCTCCTCTACCTCCTCCTCAGCCTACTGAACATGATAGACAAGGGAAAAGACCTTTATCAATGATCCACTTCCACTTAATGAATAGTAAAGATATTTTATTAATAACATTTTATTTTAACAACATTTTCTTTTCTCTATATTACTTTATTGTAAGAACGCATTATATAATACATATACAAAATAAGTGTTAATCTACTGTTTATGTTACCAGTAAGACTTCAAATCAACAATAGACTATTAGTAGTTAAGTTTTGGGGGAGTCAAAAGTTATAGGTGGATTCTCAGCTGTGTGAGGGGACCAGCACTTCTAACTCTCAAATTTTTCAAGGGTGAATTGTATATGAAGGTACTGGAAAGTGACCAAAAACAAGAATATTCCGTAGAGGACCAAAACTTAGAAAAAGAAAACAGCAATGAGAAAGTTGCCTATTTTATCAACTTCTATTCTGTGACAAGCACAACTCAAGTCTGTGACACGTAAAGTAGATATAACTCCGACAGCAAATCTGTAAGTTCCTGGCCCCCAAAACCAGAAAACAGACTCAGGGCAACCACAGCAACAGGTAAATGAAAGGAACACCCTATAAAAGAGTCAAAAGAAGGACTCAAACATTATATTTGTCAACTCAATTTAAATCTCTGGTTAAACCACAAATCAGCATATGGAGAACAGACTCTAAAGAGCTAAGAATAAAAGCACTGAACCAAAATTTCAGCTGCTCTCACGGACACATAATATTTCTATTTTAATTCAACCAAGGTATTTTCCTACTAAACAGACAAAAACATCAATATTATTCAGAAAAATATAATAGCGTTTACAATGAGATATTTACCATGTCCAGGATAAAAATCCAAAATTATGAGATATACTAATAAACAGAAATAAATGTGCTCTATTCTTAAAAGATAATACATGGAGATCTATCCTGAGATAAGCCAGATGTTAGAATTAGCAAGCAAGGATTTTAAAGCAATAAAGATAACTATGCTTGTAATGACTATAAAGCTAAGCAATCCAAGCAGAAAAACTAGAAAATAAAAAAAGAAATTCTATAACTGAAAAACAATCTCTGAAATTATAATTATGCTAAATGAGATTTAAAAGCAGATCAGATTGGTGATAACAGAAGAAAGGATCTGTGTACCTGAAAATAAAATCAATCAAGATTATCCAAGCAGAAAAACTAAGAGGAAAGTAGATTAGTAAGAAAACAATAACAGACTCTTGAGGATCAGTGGGGTGAGATTTAAATGTCTTACATGTTTATTTAAACCCAGAGGTGGAAGAGATAGAAAATGAGGAAGAAAAATAAGTGGTGATCAAAATATTTCCAAATTTAGTGAAAGACAAGCATATGAATTCTAGAATTTCAAACCCCAAGTAAGATAAATATGAAGACCATGATCAGGAACACCACAGTCAAACTGCTAAAACTTAAAGGTGAAAATAAATATTTAAATTATTCAGAGAAAAGCAATACACTAAGGAAAACAATGATACAAATTATTGCTGCTGGCTTCTCATCATAAACAACAGAGATCAAAAAGAGTGGAAGAAAATTCTCAAAATGTTGAAAGAAAAAAAGCCAACCTAGAACTTCATATCCAAAAAAAAAAAAAAAAAAATCCTCAAGAATGAAAGTAAAATAAGGACATTTTTGAGATAAAGGAGAAGTTAAAAATTATCACTAACAGCAGTCTTGTATTACAACAAATCCTAAATAAATGTTTTCAAGCCAAAGGAAAATAACAACAGATGGAAATTAGATCGTTAAGAAGGAATGAAGACTACTAGAATGAGTAAATATACAGGTAAATATCAAAACCTATTTATTTTCTTTATAACTTAAAATATATATAAGTGCTTAAAGTAAAAATTACAATGCTTTACTCTAGGGTTTATAATGAAGGTAGACATAATACAATTAACCTACACAGCATAATGTATGGGGCAGGTAAATGAACTTATACGATTATAAGGTTTCTACGTTTCACATGAAGTGGTGAAATAGTAACTCTAAGTACACTGACACGGTATATGCATATACTATAATGCTGAGAGCAACTACTTTTAAAAAAGAAAAAAGTGTAGCTTAAAAAGTCAATAGATAAATTAAAAAGGACATCTTAAAACTACTCATTAATCTAAAGGTGGTTAGAAAGGAAGTTAAAAAAATAGAACAAACAGAATAAATATAAAATGGCAGACAAATAAAATCATATCAATAAATTAAATAGTAATAAACTAAATAATTCCATTAAAAAGCAGAGCACATCAAATGAATTAAAAAGCAACACACAACTATATGTTGTGCTTTTACGTACGTATGTGTGTATGTAGATAAGGAGTCTCAATGTATTGCCCAGACTGGTCTTAAGCACCTGGACTCAAGTGATCTTCCCACCACAAACCTCCCAAAGTGCTGAAATCACAGATGTGATCCACCATGCTTGGCCAAAAATATGTACTTTAAATATGCAGACACAGATAGATTGAGAATACTTGGCTAAATATACATCATGCAAACAGCAAGCACAGAAGGCTGAAATAAATATATTAATATCACATAATCTTCAGAAACTAAGAGTACTACACAAAATAAAAATGGATACTTCATGTTGACAAACAGTGAATTCATAAATAGAAATCAAAAAGAACATGTTTATCTGACCACAACAGAATTAAATTATAGTTTAGCAATAAGACATCTTAAAATCACAGATACACAGAAAATGAATAATATGCTTTGAAATAATTCAAGGGTCAAGTAAGAAATCACAAAGGAAATTTTAAAATATTTTGAACTCAAAGAAAGTGAAAATAGAATATACAAGAATATGTAGGATGCAGCTAAAGCAATGTTTAGAGGAAAATATATAGTCTTTAATGTTTATATTAGAAAAGAAAAATCTTAGGTCAGTTACCTAAGTTTTCACCTTAAGAAACTACAAAAAGAAAGGCAAACCACTATAAACTTAATGTATGTGGAAGAACAATTTAAAAAGAGAAAAAAAAATCAATGGAATAGATAATAGAGAAAATTTACAAAGTCAAAATCTGGTACTCTGAGAATATCAATAAAATTGATAAATCTCTAGCTAGAACTGAGCAAACAAAAGGAAAAGAGAAAATACAAATTATCAAAGAATAAAAAAGGGGATGATGGAGAGATCACATCAAATTGTCCTGGATACTTAAGACATATGCAGGTCTTGAAGAGAATTACTTGGCTTTCAGCAGCAGAAATGCCTGTCCTCTTCTATCTCTAATGGTTTCACTTAGTGAATAAAGAAGAATACTGAATCATAATCCCACAAACTTGCTTTTAAATGTTATTTTAAAAAGTTACCATACTTGCTCTGCTACAAATGTCAACATAGGTTTAATTAGTGTCCTAATTTACTAATATTAAACTTTCACCATTTTCTCTACGTATTTCTTTGATTCTTCCTCTTAATTTTGACACATGACTATCTCTCCAAATTTTATAATCACAACTTACTGTCCCCACAGATGTTATCCTATTCCTTTCTGGTTAAATTTTCTATTATATGTGGGTATATGAAAATTTTAACAGATTAAAATAAAATTTCTGAACAATCATCAATTGAAATGTAAAGTTTTGTGATTTTTAAAAAGTAATAATAAAAACAGAAGGGAGCCTTTTTAATGATAATCTCAGCCACTATAAATACATTATATTTACAGTATATTATCTTAATTTGGTTCTACATTGTTTAGGACCAAAATATTATTCTGGCAATTAGTTATACAAATGTAGAATAACCAAAGACAGGTGAGTTAGTTTAAACTCCAGCAAAACAAATCTCTAATATAAGCTTATTTCTAATATAAGTTTATCTCTATTATCTCTAACTTAAGCTTATTTCTAATATGTTTATTTAATATAAGCTTATTTATAAGATTATTATATTATATTAGAGATTTAAAATAAATCTCTAATATAAGCTAATTTCTTAGTCGTTTGTCTCTTTCTAAAAAATTGCTATGTCAATAGAAATGTATGAAAAATAAAATCACCAGTTTTCCCATCACCCAGAGAGAACAAGTATTAACACTCTTTTTTCCTTCTTATAAGTAAATACAATTTTGTAAGCACTCAACTGCAAAATAAGAAATTAATAAAAAAAATTTTTTTAAACTGTTGGACAAGATGTGCAACCATTTGTGGATTACAGGTAAAGGGGATTTTGATGGAGTCATGCTTTTACTATAGTCTTAGAACTAAATATATCTGATACTAAGATACCAAAAGTTATATAAGTATTAAGTTTAAAAAATGAAAAATTTCTCAAATAATGATGTCCTTGAACAAGTTATTTCCTTTCCGAGCATTCATTTTCTTATCTGCAAAATTATTATTCTATTACCTCACTAATTAGAATGAAATAACAGTACCTAACTGAGTTGTGAGATAACAGACAAATGATCTGGGAGGAGGAGGCAAGCACTAAGAAAGAAGTAATTGAGGGGTGAACTAAGTGAATGAATTTGAGAAATCTGAATCAGAAGCATATGAAATATGTTTCCCTGGTAAAACTTATCTAATAAGGAACAGCATTCTTTCTGATTTTGACAAACCTTTAAAATCCTAAGGCTGAATCACTCAAGTTTCAACGAGTCTCCTTTATCTAGGAAGGTAATAATAATCTGAAGGACTAAAATCTATTTCTTCTCCACAGTTAACTCTCAGCAGTTGAAAACATGATCTCCAGAGGCTTGTTATTAACATGAAGACAATATCATCTATCATAAAAGCCTTCAAGTCTTTTGAGGATAAAAGAGGATATTTTGGGGACATATGTAGGTCTTGAAGGAAGCAACACAGCATGAGGGCAACAGGGCTAAAATGGCACTGTCCCAGAGAAACCAGAGTACGATCACTCTCCTATCACCATTATAGCAAAGCTAGATACTGCATTAGCAGAAAGGTCTTCTATCAATTACTATCTTCCCAACCCTCTATCAGCAGTTTCTTTTCCAATCTTCAACTCCTCCCAAGTTCACAACTAATTAAGCAACTCAGTTATCTCCAAACCCATCTCATCGTATTCCCTAACATACAGACTTCACTATAGAAAACATAGACCTACTAGTCTCAAAAAGCATCTTTCTCATTGAATTCACCCTACATCTTCATACAAGAAATCTATGCCATTCTGGAATAATCTTCTATAAATGTTTCTGGTGTAGGTCAATAAACTATGATAGCAATAGAAGATCTAGAAGTTAAATCATCCATAATGCCAAATTTAAACAGAGAAATACGTTTTATTTTATTTATTTATTTTATCTATCTATCTATCTATCTATCTATCTATTTCTTTTTGAGTTGGAGTCTCATTGTCGTCCAGACTGCAGTGCAGTGGCCGCTCCCGGCCACCGCAGCCTCGACTTGCTGGGCTCCCGCGATCCTTCCGCCTCAACCTTCCGAGTAGCTGGAACTACAGGTGCGCGCTACCACGCCCGGCTAATTTTTTGATTTATTGTAGAGATGCGGTCTCACCAAGTTGCCCAGGCGGATCTCGAATCCACGAGCTCAGGCAATCCACTCACCTCAGCCTCCCAAAGGCGCGGGATTACAGGCTGAGCCACCGAGCCCGGCTAGAAATATGTTTTAAAACATCACAGCACAGTATGCAATGTAAGTTATTGGGTCTTCCCTCACAATTCCCATGTCTTAATGTTTATTATTTTAATCCTCATACTGTAGTCCTCTTAATCTTGCTTATAGGCTACAAGTAGCAAAATGTGATTCTGAAGAAAATATATGGGAAAAAATAGAAAATACAAAAGCACAGACAGAACAAAATTATTAAACGCTGATTTAAAAAAAAAACACAAAATCAAGCACAGATTTAAAATAAACTGAGCTAATTTCTTGGTTGCCATAAGAATTACTTTATACAATTTTTAATAAAACTTACACCCTAGACATATGAAAAGCCCCATTTATTTTATTAAGTAACTTACCTTACAAATTTGAAGGGTCCTCAACAAGAAATACCAGATCAGAGCAAAGAGATTTCCTACCCTGACTAGACAAAGAAGTCAAAGAAACTATATTAAAATTTAAGATGTTATTTGTCTCTCATTACTTAAATAAATACCTTTCTGATAAATCACTCTAGAAGTCTCTAGAGTATCAAAGAGTATGGAGGTATATTATAAGCAAAGAAACATTTGATAAAAAATGTGGCACTCTAGAACACACAATATATAAGCAATAAATGGACAGCAAGATGTCCTATTATACCAGATAAATGCTTTCAATATCTACAGAATAAGAAGAATCACCATAACATTCCTACATAAAATGAATTACTGCCCTCAAAAACCAATTTGTCAAGTTTCTTAATTGGCTAATAAGTTCTAAACATATGTAATCAAAACAAATACCCTAATATTTTATCTTTCAAAAAAAAATCTACAATACTTCAAATAGTCCTATAAATAAATACTACATTTATTATGAAATAAAACTGTAAGTAAAATTAAATAATTACACATTGAATAACATGGATTCCATGTCGGTATAACATTTTGAACATGGGAACCTAATTTTACCCTCCCCCAAATCTAACAATAACAGGAATTCCTTAAAAGGGCCTATTCTCTAGAAAGAGATGTCTATTGGTGGCTTGGTGGTGAAGGAAAACTAGAAAACAAGGTGCTAAAGTTCAGAGCTCTACAAAAACAAGATCACAAGATCTGAGAACAGACTTAGCTGTTACTGCAAAATTTCCCATTTATTAAAGAAACATCACCTCACTACATTAAACAGTTGTCATTCAAAAAAAAAATCTTAAAGCCACAGAAAACCTTCAGTCCATCCACAGAATTCTCCGTTACTGCTGAACCAGGAAAACTATTATTTTTAAAAAAAGAGAGAGAGAGAAAGAGAATCTAATATCCATACAAAGCAATTATAAGAAAAGAAACAGAAGGTTAGAATCAAAATTTTTCAAATATGCAATTATGTCTCATAAAAGAACCACAAAGCAAAGAAGACTGCAACATAACACTGCAATATGAATCAAATAAAAATAAATATGCAAACAAAAATTTAGAAAAAAATGGACAAACAGGGAAATATGAAATGAATGCTGTCTGGTTTTAGGAAAAAAATTAAAGACAAATTAAAAAGTCATACCAGAAATGAATACTAAGTTACAAAGTGTTTAAAGGATAATATGACTATGCAGGTAATAAGAGACATAGATACTGTAATGAAAGGAGCCAAGAGAAAGAAAATAAAAGTAGTAGAAAGGATCAAAGAAAGTGTAGAAAAGGCAGACAATGAGCATGCAACCTGAGGCTCCAGAAGAAAAAATAAGGTAACAGACTATTATAATCATAATGCAAGAATACGCATGAAACTAAAGGAATCTACATGTAGAAAGGGTCCACTGCGTATCTGAAGAAATGCACTAAACGTAATTAACTCAGAGGTATATCCCGATCCTGATGAAGTTACTATACATTAAAGATAAAGGAAAAAGAATACTCTGGTTAAGTTACTAACAAGGAAAGAGAATCAGCTGGAAAACACAGGAAAGCAATGACTTTAATTTTCCTTGAGGTACTCAAGGGAAAAAGGTGTGTTTGCAATAAATCCAGCAAAGCTATGCTTCAAGAATCAAAGCTACAGAATAAAAAGTGATAAAAGTAGTAATTTATGTTAGATGCCAATTAAAGTCAAGGACGTGCTACAATTTTTAGGAAACCACTCAAAGTATAATTAAAAGAATACAAATGAATAAGCTAATTGCAAAGAAAATGAAATACAAAAAAAGGTAAGAATGTAGAAAAAAGGAAGAAAATGTATTAGATAAATAAAACAAAGAATAAGATGATAGATTTAAACTCAAATATATCAGTAAAAAATAAGCATAAATGGACTAAATAATACGATTGAAAGACTGTCAAACCAAAGAAAGCAAACTATAAGCAGATTTCAAAAAGGAAGACTTTAAATATAAAACCAAAGAAAGGTTAAAAGTCAAAGTATGAAAAAATATGCAAGCACTAAATGACAAAAAAAGACGATAAAACCATACAAATATCAGATAAAGTAGACTTCAAAGTAAAGACTATCACTAGAAGTAAAAAAAAACATATTTCATGATGATAAGGGCAATCCAAAAAGAGTATTTAACATTCCTGATGTTGCAAACACGTAATAACAGAGCCTCAAAATATATAAAGCAGAAACTAACAAAACTTAAAGGAAAAATCCTCATTGTGGATTATAAGTTCTCTGAATAACTGATAAAATAAGTCATTTTAATGTAAATGTAAAAGGAAAGGACAAAGAAGATGTGAACAAATGTCTAAATTCACCTATTTAACTATACCTCAAAACCTCAGAATACTCACTCTTACCAAGTATTTCCTAAAATAAACAATACGGAGTAGCCCATAAATGCAATCTCAACACATTTCAAAGATAGAAAGCATTAAGATTATGTTCTGTAACTACAGTGTAATTAAGAAAAATAAACGAGAAACAAAAGACAACTAAAAGAGCCCCCCAAATGTTTGGAAATTAAATAATATATGTTTATACATCCCATGGGAAAGAAGAAATCACAATGAGTATTTTGAAAATATTTAAACTAAATGAAAACTAAAATATGAAACATCAAAAATATGCAGAATAAAGTTAAAGCATAGCTCAGAGGAAAATTTGTAGAGCTATAAATGTACATAGAAGAATAAAAGCTAAAAATAAATAATCTAAGCATTTATCTCAAAGAGAAAAGAAACAGATAATTAAAGGTGAAAGAAATAAAGGAAAATAAGCAAAAATTAATGAAACAAAAGATCAAGTAATACAAGAGTTTACTATTTGAAAAAATTTAATAAAGTTGATAAACTCTTGGTGGAAATTTTTTGTTTTTAAATAGAGAAATCACAGATAAAATAAAGAGTATTAGAGTTAAATAGTCTTCCACCTATAGGGATTAAAAGCTATGGGAATAAAACCCTTCCACCATAAACTAGAAAAGGAGAAAAAAACATATGAAACAATTGTTTCAGACACCATGCAACAGGTAGCACAGAACTGTGATTCCCCCACAAAAGGAAGCAAATACAGGAACCCTAGGTATGCCCCAGCTTACTGCCTTGATAAAGTTTCCAGGCCACAGAGCAGAAATAGGGAACCTAAAAAAAGTCCGGTGGATTTCCTAACTTAAGGAGAAAGAGATAGACTTTCAGGTAGACCAAGGTGGCTAAAATTTGCAGGGCATGGTCCCAAAGAGGAGAAAGTTGGACAGAGAGAAATACAGAAATCTGTAGTAGGGTCCCCTTGATCTTCTGATAAATTCTAATCTATAAATATGTGAGGCAGTGCGGGCTCGGTGGCTCAGCCTGTAATCCCGCACCTTTGGGAGGCCAAGGTGAGTGGATTGCCTGAGCCCAAGGGTTCAAGACCCGCCTGGGCAACCTGGCGAGACCTCATCTCTGCAATAAAAAAAATAAATAAATAAAAATAAAAATTAGCCGGGCGTGGTAGCGTACGCCTGTAGTTCCAGCTATTTGGAAGGCTGAGGCGGAAGGATTGCCAGAGCCCAGCAGGTCGAGGCTGCGGTGGCCGGGAGCGGTCACTGCACTCCAGTCTGGGCGAGAGTGAGACTCCAACTCAAATAAACAAACAAACAAATAAATAAATAAGTGAGGCAGAATTCCACGGGACCAGGGAAAAATATAATGGAAAGAGGTAGAATTCCTAAATATCATACAGGGGGAGAAATGGAGCTCCTATCAGCAAAAGTGGAGACATCTGGTACATAAGGCATTATACAGAGTCAAGTCTTAACACTGGAGCTAAATTAGTCATTGAGTATATGTACTCTAGACTCATCCTAACAAAGCCTAAAAGCAAGTCTTAATCTTGGCAAAGCATAACTACTGATGAAGTTAGATCATGGCTACAAGAGGGTTCATTATAGTATTCTCTGCTTTTATAAATGTTCAAATTTTTCCAAAGGTTCAAAAATTATTTGAAAGTACATTTATAAATCTGTTACTTGAAACTCACTATTAAAAAATCATGATGGTCAGTTTTTCAGTCTAATCCACAGAAGCCTATTCAGAAAATACCTGAAACCTTATACAAATATACCCACCAGCAAATAACACTATTTCTTTGGGGAAAATACACACATTCCGAATTTTGACTAAGAAAAATTAAGCAGGCAAATATTTTTCAGCTTGGTTATTTACTGACCCCATCTGCTTTAGAGAAATGTGTTTAGATCAACATAGGTGTCAAATGTTCTAAATTGCAAAACCAAGGTCAACTGTCCTCACAAGAGATGAGCTCTAGATCAAATGTTTACACACAGAGATTGTCAGTGTATTTTTGATACATTAATTCCTTACCTCAATTGCTCAACTGAAATAATATTTCTTAGCAAAACACTAGACACATTTATTTGGACCTATAACTCACATCAAGTTTTACTAATGAGTTATCAGAATTCAAAGCTGATAAATAAAAATAAAAACCAATCTCGCATTTACTATAATAGTTAATGCTCTAAAAAGCATTCCAATATGCTTTTTTAGTAGATGTCTCATTTAGCAACGTTATAGGGTGTATCACTTTGCCCTATTATTACCAAAGATCCCTCTATGTGCAAAGAAATATGCTAGCTATATTTGTATACTTTACCTCATTTATTTTTCCAGATTATTTACACAAACAGTTGTTTTGGTGCTTTGGACTTTTTTTTCCTGTTGGAGGGCAGCTGTTCTGTTTTGTTTTCTTTTGACTTTGAAAAAACTGAACTCTTGAAAGTTCAGAGGTTACAGAGTCAATGAGTGATAAAACTGAAATCTAAACCCAGGTTTACACACATTCTTTCAACTATAGCACACTGTGAGATATTATTGCAGTATCATGTTCAAATAACTCTATAAAGGAGAAAATAAATATCTACACAAATTAATTTCTAAAATATTATCAAAAGATTTAATCATGCTTTACTACAAGTAGATCCATTAAATATCTTGCAATTCTCATCATATCTACCTTCCAAATTCCCAATCATCATCTCTTGTCCCCCTATTTTTAAGAAAAGGTATTAAAAGGTAGAATTGGGAAGAGGAAAAAAAGCAAAAGAGAAATGCAGAATGTCAGTGCCTCCCCACTAAAAAAGCATATAACCCACCCACTATGCCAAAGGTTAAGTCATTTAGTCAAGTTCAAAGATCTTCAAAGACTTCTTAGATCCAGATAAGCCCATATGTTACCAAAATTCTGCGAAAAAGCTATTACTTTCCAATCTGCTTCTCATGTTTAAGATACAGAACACACAGATGCTTGGCATCACTCATCAGTCTTCCTAAATTTTCACACCAGATAATCAAGGTCCACCAATAACTTTCCTATCTAAAAATTCTAGAAATGTCTTTATTCCATCAATGCCTAGTCTCTTGTTAAATCTGAAAGTAACCATAAAAGACCATTGAGTTACTGTACAATAAGTGTTAATTTGCTAATTTCTTCACAGGTAATCAATTAAAATGTAAAATATTGGATAAAACTAGTTGCACTAAATTTAACAGCTGCTCCATAAGCATAATTAGTTTCACAAGGGCCATATGTATTCTGAACAGAGACAGAGTTGAAACAAATAGACAGATTTTAAACAAGTTTGAGAAAATCTGCATTTAATTAGCAGGTGGGCACTACAACTGCATAACGTTTTTATACATTTATATTTATGAAGTGACAGAAGATCTGAAGGCTTTTTAAAACGGCGTTTATTGTTTGAATGGGAACTGTTTTGCTGCATGCTAAAGTGATTTAAATCCTTATAGCTCTGCTTTGAAAAAAATCATAAATGGTGAAAGAAAACATGTGGAAAACTGTAAAACTAGAAAGAATTTGCGACAAAAAACAGATACACATACCATAACTAAAAGGAAACTACACTTAATTAAATGTACACTACATCTGGAATATCAGCCTAATAAAATGTGAAACTATTAATTTTCATTGTTCTAAAGGAAATGAGGTCAGTGTCATTTAATAATTCCTCCAATTACATTGGGCTAACTCATTGGACTGTATGTTCTGGATACCATCTAATCTTAAAACGCTATATACTTTACAATATCCTTAAGTTAAACGTTTAAATAAAGGCATTTAAATTACAAAGGGGTAAAAGAATAAAATCAGCAAATGAAATTCTTTAGCAGCTGGTAGCTACTAGTATTAAATTTTAAACCTCATGGTTTGGGCCGAGGTTTCTCATGGATGCCCATAAGTATAAGAACACATTTGTTAGTTCTTATTAACACTAAAATTATCACTTTAAATATAGGAGAATACATAATTTTTAAAAGCAAAATGATGTCTACCTCACCAATAATTTCATCAGTTGGTTATATTTACTATTATTTAATTTTAAATGTCTAAAGAATAAAAGTTTTTTGGAAGCCAAAATGCTTTAAGGACTCCTTAATTAATAGAGCATTTGTAATTTTTAAGAGAAAATGACAATATTCCAAAATAAAATTGAATAATGAAGCAAATTCCTGCACTGCCTGTCTGTGAGATAGAGAGAGAGGGGAATACTTACCAACTAAGCAAACCAGTACCTTAAAAGGTAACTGTTTCCTTATCTAGCCAAATAAATAGTGCACAGTATCCCAGTTAGGTATCAAAGACATTGAACTTACAAGTTTCTTTAAAGAGTGAGGCCCATATGCACAAACATTTAAATTATTAAACATGATTTAAATTATATACATTAAACATGATTTAAATAAACAAATTTAAATTATTAAATCATTCTGGCACTCTATTTTTGGAATATAAAATATATCAGCTGAACACACTTTCTAATGTGCAAAATTTTAATCAGTACATGAAAAGTTGTGTTTATGGAATCCCTGCATCAAAAAAATTTAAAACAACAGATTGTCAAATCAAACTCTAATAACTATGTACTTTGTAATCAAAATTAATAATTACTTCAAAATCAAAAATAAAACAGAAAAAAAAATATAGGTCATTCTCCCCCAAAATAATTAGAAGGATTTTAAGTTAAAAATTGCCTTTAGAAATTATTTCCTTATTCATAGGAGACAGAAACTTAAAAGGACAAAATCTCAATCTCTTATTTATAGCAAATTTTATTATTATACACTTGAAAGAAAAACAAGACACTCAACAGTTCAGTTTTATTTACTAAAAAATGTCTTGTAAAAATTATCTTTAAAAAGCCCCAGGTAACTTATTGCAAAATTTCATTCAATGCAACTATGTAAAACATAACTTAAATGAACAGACTGAAGAGTTTACAAATTAGATTGCTATCTGCTTGCCTTTAAGTAAGATTTCCAACTCCCTTTTTTATTTTACTGCTATTTCAAACATGTGAACAAGTTCTAGATTGTTTATATCAATATCTTAATTGTCCAACAAAGGATTTAATGGTAGTAAAAGAATTGGAGAAAGAAAGATGCCTTGGGCATGACATATCTCAATGGTCACCATATTTTATAAATGAGAAACAGAACTCAGCACATCCATATTATTGTGCATTATGTTGTATTTTCTGCTTAGGTAAAAGAAGAAAGAATACTTGAAATCAGGTATATGAGTATATTTTGTGGTATATGTGTTTTAAAAATAATTCTAATTGTTTTTCATAAACCTTGCAAAACGAAGCAGAAGACATATTAAAAAGCGACTAAGTCTGTATACTTAAAGATTTGTTTCATGATATGAGAAGAAACAAAAAGCAAGGTAGCAATGAATAGGAACATCATAGAGAGTTCACTGAAAATTAAAAAAAAAAAATCACATTTTTTTTCCTCAATGAATCTTTATTGTGCATGTTTCCAGAGTGATTTAATAAAGGTATTTTTAAATTCAAGTTCAAGATCCAGAATAAATAATTGATTTTATATTATTGGAAACAACATGAAGAAAAAAGTAAACTTAAAAGCAGAATCAAACAATAAGACCAAAAGCGTAATCAAACAATAAGACCAAAAAGGAATCACTGGGCTCATGTTCAAATTTATAAATTATTGTTTTACTTTTTACCTTGTAACTCCTTTATTTCCAAGGGTTCTTTCTAAAAAATTGTTTCAACATATAATCATGTCTATTTTCAGCTGATATTTTAGTTTTTAAACAAAAATAGCAAAAACATAACTTCTTAATTAAATCAATTTTATAATGAACAGCCATTAAGTTCACTAGCAAATCAACTAAGCCAACACAAAGGTACTTCTTTTTTTAAACCATCACTCATTTCGATTTTTACTAATGAATAATGAAAGAAAAAGTTACTTTTTTTAAACTGTAAAGTGTCATTTTAGTTGTCCGTGGTGTTGAAGAAAACATAATTAAATTACAATTTATTATCTTGAAAATAATAAAAACTAGCTTATTCTCTTTAAAAGTATTAAAACATTCTAAAATTATCACCCAGAGTTTCCTTATAATTAGATAGAAAGTAAGTTTATTTCCTTACCTTTATCTGCATTAATAACATTAATAATGTATTTACCTTTATCCATTAGGAACCAATTAATATATAACGGATTAGAACAGGAAGGGGAACAACTGAAAGGAATGATAATTGACAAACTCAACAGAAGGATACAGAATAAATTTAAAAATTAGACATTGGAAACTATCAAATCAGAATAGTTTGTGACCAGATAGTGCTGTATAGCATTACTATACAGCTCAGTACCATATCATAAAGGTCTCAAGTCAACAGCAAAAGCAGAATACAATGGAATTAAGCTTCCTTTTAAAAAAAAACTGCTACTCATTATAAATAAAAGCTAGAATACCTATCCTGGAAAGAAGAATAGTATTTAAAGGGTATATCAGAAAAAATGAATTCTAATTATTTTATTTGAACCATTTTTTCCTTAAACATGAAGCACTAAATCTGGGTAAAAAGAGGCATAAAATAAAAAATTTCCAAGTACATTCTGAAAGTAGTTTCCAGTAACAGTCTACAACATTAACTCCAGGAGTTTGAGGAAACCTAAGACTACCCAATACTCATATCTGGTCCTGAGTAAGCCAAAGAGTTCACAACACCAAGAACTAAAAAGACTAAGTATCTTGAGATCCTTGAAAGCTCTAGCAGGCCACTGAGTCATGAAGGGATATAAAACAAAATTTACAATCTCAGGACCATTCACAAGCCAATGTGAACCCCAGTTAGGAAGTTTCCCTACACGCTAGGAGAAAGTATTTATAAAATTGATTTATGTTCATTAAGTGTGAGTTATGTTTAACATCATGAATTTTACAAATGATTTGCGATTTACTTAAAAAATCCAGAAGTCAAAAACATCAGACATCTTCCTGCCTTTTGGCCTGCCGGCTCTTCCTGTTGCTGTTGCAGGAGTTTTTAACTCCACTGTCAGATTAGACCAGCGACCTTGGGTTCTTGTCGCACGACCAAGAAAATTAAGGAACGTGGACACCAAAAGGATGAGTGACAAAACGAGTTTATTAAGCAACAAAGCTCTCCAGAGTAGAGAAGGGCCCCAAAATGGGTTAGTGGTACTAGGAGTTTGTGGTTTTATCTTATCTTTTCTGAGGGCATTTCTCTCATTTATACCTCAACCACCCCTTACTTCCTGAGACCCAACTTATATTGTGCATGCGGGTCCTTAACCAAAGTCACTCCATTGAATATTACCCATAAATACCACAGAAAAGCCCACTGAGGGGGGAGCATGGAGGTTAAAACCACAATGCAAATGATATGTTAATGATATTATAATAAGCCAAGGTTAAGTTAGCAGTTAATCTTGGGTTGAGAGGATGCTCTCAACCACATTAACCACATTTTTCAGCTAACAATGATACAACAGGGGTGGTGCAGGGGGAGTTCCCCCAGGCGTTAAGTCTCCTTGAGACCTTCCCTGTCTGTCTGCCCAACCAGCTTTTATCTCCTCTCTCATTGCTTTAACACCATTTCCCAAACATCTCATCTCAGACTCCCTCACCTCTTTCAAATCTTACCCTAAATGCTCTTTATGTTATGCTTATTTCTACCCTATTAAATACTGAAACTTGCCTTCGCTCCCAATACCCCATTCCCTGTTCTATTTTTCTTTTTTTTCATAGCACTAGACCTAACATACTATATAGTTAACTCATGTTTATTGTTCACTGACTCCTCCTCGCTTTAATGTAAGCTCTACAAAAGTGGTTTCTTTTACTAATGTATTCCAGGTATCTAGCATGGTGCTTGTTGCAAAAAAGATATTCAAATATTTGTTAAAAGTGAAAAACAATTCATGTACTACTTTCCCAATTTGTGCCATGTCATCTAAAGTCTGCATAATTATTTAATGTGTCCTTAATAAATTCAATTAAGTATTAATCGTATTTCTTAATTTCCATGTATCAAAATTGTCCTAATCATTTAGAAACATTTTCTCCTCATTTTAATAAAATAGCACATATACAACTAACAGATAAACTACTTTTGTTCAAACTTTTATTGCTCTGTATCTTTTACCATATGATAACACCTAAGAAAACTCAAGAATTCTTTATCACTAGTTTTCCAACAAAATGTACACACATATTCCCAATTTTATGCAAGGCAAGAAAGTAACTCAGGCCAAGCTCGGTGCTCAGTCAGTAATCCTAGCACTTTGGGAGGCCAAGTGGATTGCCTGAGCCTACGGGTTCGAGACCAGCCCAGACAACTTGGTGAGACCTGGTCTCTACAATAAATCAAAAATTAGCCAGGCGTGGTAGCACGTGCCTGTAGTTCCAGCTACTTGGAAGACTGAGGCAGAAGGATCCCTGGAACCCAGCAGGTCAACGCTGGGGTGGCTGTGAGTGTGCCACTGCACTCTAGTCTGGGTGACAGAGTGAGACTTCAATTAAAAAAAAAAAAAAAAAAGAAAGTAATTCAGCCCCCACAGAGTCAAAATTTACAGCATGTTCTTAACTCTGGAATCACTGCCCTATCACCCTACCAAATACAAACATTTTCCCAGATGCTATAAACTTCTCTCATGTATCTAGAGCTTCAACTCTAAGCACTACATTATGAAGTTCCACAAAGGATCTTTAGCATGTCGTATTTGTCAAATTCACCTTGCTCCTGTGTTCTCAGAGCCCTAATATCTAATGTTAGTACAGTTTGAAACAAGCATTTCATAACTTTGCAGGACCAGAAATGGTTTTGCTAATCACCTAGTTCAATGATTCTCAGCCCTGGCCATTTATCAGTTACCTGGGGAGCTTTAAGAAAAAAAAAAAAAAAAAAAAAAAAAAAAATATATATATATATATATATATATACAGTGAAAACAAAAATGACCCTCAAACTGAATTTCATACCTTATGCAAAAAATTAATTCAAAATGGATAACGTACTTAAAGGTAAAATACAAAACTCTAAAACTTCTAGAAGAAAACATATAAAAAAAGCTTCTAAATCTAGTGCTTAAAGAGTTCTTAGATTTATTTGACACCAAAAGCATAGATTTGACCTTTAAAAAATTTTAAATAAAAATTTAAAACTTTTGGTATGGGCAAGGCTCCGTGATGAGAATGAAAAAACAAGCTGTAGACTGGAAGAAAAAAATTTTTCAATGTAAAGAACTCTCAAAACTCAACAGTTAAAAAAAAAACAACCAATTCAATTAGAAAAAAAATGACAAAATACATTAACAGATATTTCATCAAAGAGGATATATAGATAGCAATAAGTACATAAAAAAATGTTCATCACTGGCCATTAGAGTAATGCAAATTAAAACTACAGTGAGATATCATTACACAACTATCAGAATAGCTAAAACTAAAAATAACTATGTCAAATGTTGGTGAGGATACAAAGAAACTTGATGGCTCATATAGTGCTAGTGGGAATTTAAAATGGTACGTCGTCTCTGAAAACAGTTTGGCAGTTTCTTACAAAACAAAACCCAAAACTACTATGACTCAGCAATAGTATCCTTAGAAATGAAAACTTACATTCAGTGACGAATCATAGCAGGTTTTTTCATAATCGCCAAAACTGAAAATAACCCAGACATCCTTCAACAGATGAACAATTAAACAAACTGAGTATATCCATACCATGAAATACTACTCAGCAATAAATAGAACAAATTATTAATAAAACAAAACAACTTGGGTAAATCTCCAGGGAATTATGCTGAGTGAAAAAAAGTCAATCTCAAAGTTTGCCATACTATATAATTTCATTTACATAACATTCTTGAATGCTAAAAATTATAGAAAATTATTGATGGTTGCCATGGGTTAAAAAGGGTATACAAAGGTAAAAGAGAAGTGAATGTGACTAAAATAGGGCAACATGAAGGATTCTTGTGGTAATACTCTCTATCTTGACTATATCAATGTCAATATTCTTGTGATAATGTACTACAGTTTTGCATGATATTACCATTGAGGAAACTTGGTAAACAGTGCATGGGATCTCTGCGTATTATTTCTTATCCCTATATGCAAATCTACACTTATCTCAAAATAAAAAGTTCAATTTATAAAAAAAAAATGCAAACATTATTTTGAAAGTACTAGTCAATGCAATTAGACAAGATAAAACAGTAAGAAACATAAGTGAAAAATGGAACTATTTCTATTTCCAGACAGTGTACTTAGAAAAATACCAGAAGAAAAAATATGATAAAATTAATTCAAACCATAAAAGAATTCAGCAAGTTTAGCAGAACATAAAAAAAATAAAGATCAATAGCATCCATCTGTACATATAACCAGTAAGAAAATATGACAGGTAAAGAAAATCTCATTTGCAGTAGCAGCTTAAGAATAAAATATTTCGGAATAAACATAACAAAAAGTGTTCAGAACTGAATTTTCAGGAAAAAACTGTAAAACACTCCTAAAACAAACAGAAATAAACTGGAACAAATGGAAAAACATTCCTTCTCATTGGTTAACCTGTCTTAATTTCATCAAGGGGTCAAGTCTTCTTTAATTAATTCACAAAGTTTATTTAATCCCAACAAAAATTCCCATGAGCATGTCTA
Source organism: Cephalopachus bancanus (assembly GCA_027257055.1). Lineage (NCBI taxonomy): Eukaryota > Metazoa > Chordata > Mammalia > Primates > Tarsiidae > Cephalopachus > Cephalopachus bancanus. Next base: position 2,278,823 of record JAPVLO010000100.1, on the reverse strand, counting down.
GTCAGCTAGAAAAGTTTAACTAAAAATTCACATAGGAAAAAAAGGTCAAAAACAGCAAGGAAAACAGTGGAATGCGAAGAAATAAAATTAAAAAAAAAATCCTACCAGATATAAAAACATGCTACAAAGGCTCTATAATTAAAACGAATTTATGCTGGCATAAGAATAGACAGAAAAACCAACAAAACTAAACAGAAAGTCCCAAAATACAACTGATTACAAATGAAAATCTAGTAGACCGTTAAGGTGAAATCATGGGAGAAAGAGAGTCTGAAAAAGCAATCGTTTGGGAGCAACTGCATAGCCATTTGAAAGAAAATAAAAAGAGATCTATCCGTCACACCATAGCTAAGAATAAATTCCAAATGGATCAGAGATCTAAATGTAAAAATAAAACTCTAAAAAGCAATAGAAGAACACATGGATGAATTCTCATATAACCTGAGGATAGGAAAGACTGTCTATGACTAAAATTCCAGGTGAAAGATTGCTAAATTCAACAACATTAAAAAAAAAAAAATTATCACTTTAGATTGGTTGGCAAACAAAAAAAATGAAAAAAAAATCACAATAAGCAAAGTCAAAATACAAATGACCAATTAGAAGGAAATTTCTGCAAATTTATTACAGATAACTGAATAAAATATAATTAAAAACCAAACAATAAAAACAAAAACAAAAAAAATGCTGCATACAAGAGACATACATAAAATGTAAGGGCATAGAAAGTTTGATAGTGTATTAAAGATGGAAAATCAGGCAAAAACTGACAAAATATTTGTATCAAATTAGAATTACGTCCAAAAGTATTTAGTATAGCAGAATAGGTATATTTTCTAGTGACAAAATTTGTAGGCATGCATAAAAATACAGTCTTAAGATTCATTAGCATAAAACAAGGAAAATTTTAAACATACAATTCTCAGTAGGAGAACAAAAGATCAGTATGATAACAGACCACTTGAACAAACTTGACCTAATTAATATAGAGACAAAGACTCTACTAATAACAAAAAATATATTCTCTGAGCAAATAACCAAAATAAAATTATGCTAAAAAGTAACAAAAAGATAACTAGAAAAATTGCTTTCTGTAGAAATTTCAGAAAACACTTGTAAATAATCCATAGGACAAAGAATACATCACAATGGAGATCAGAAAATATGTTTAGCTGTATAATACTGAAACTATTACATGACACTTAGAAAATGTTGGTAAAGTTGTTCCAGAAGTAGACATAAGCAGATTTTTTTTAAAGACTGAAAAGCCACCAGTAGGGCTCGGTGGCTCAGCCTGTAATCCCACGCCTTTGGGAGGCTGAGGTGAGTGGATTGCCTGAGCCCGCGGGTTCGAGACCCGCCTGGGCAACTTGACGAGACCTCATGTCTACAACAAATCAAAAAAATCAGCCGGGTGTGGTAGCGCATGCCTGTAGTTCCGGCTACTCGGAAGACTGAGGCGGAAGGATCGCCGGAGCCCAGCGGGTCGAGGCTGCGGTGGCCGGGAGCGGCCACTGCACTCCAGTCTGGGCGACAGAGTGAGCAAAAACAAAAACAAACAAACAAAAAAGACCGAAAAGCCAATGATATAAGCATTCATCTTAAAAATTCATTAAAAAATGAACAACTTAAACCCAAAGAAGAAAAGAAGAAAATAATGACTCAAGCAAAAATTAATGATTAGAAATCAAACAAAAAATCAAATCAACCCAAAAGTTGGTACTCTGAAAGTTTTTAAAAATAGGTAAATCCCTGACAAACTTGATCTAGAAAGACAGAGAAGATTCAAATAATTACTAACAGGAAGGAGAAGGGGATTATCATAACACAGAATTTACAGATAAAGATAAGAATGTATTAGAAACAACACAATGTCCTACAACAAACTAGAATTAAGTCCAAAAGTGTTTAGTATAGCAGAAGAGATACACAGAAAAAAGTTTCAGTACTATTCTTTGTAATACCAAAATGGAAACAACCTAGCTGGCCATCATCAGTACAGGAGACAAATTTTGGTATAATTATATTATAGAATACTATACAATAATGAACCAGAGCTACATGAAACAACATAAATGAATCTTATAAAAATTTGAGCAAAATAAGCCAGACATAAAGGCTACACACTGGATGAGTGCATTTATATAAGGTTCAAAAATGGGCAAAACTTCTAATGGACTTAGAAGTCAGTATAGTGATTATCTCTGGGGAATTGGAAGAAAGTTATGATTGCCAGGAGGTATGAGCAAGGATTCAAGAGTATTTTGAATAACCGATTTCAAAACCTCAGTAGTATTTAGACAGAAAGGTTCATTTTGTGATACAGTAATTTATTGTGATACAGTTGAAAATTTATGACGTCTACATTTTTATTCATTACTTGATACTTGAATAAAAAGTTTTATATAAGTAAACACACTTCAGTTAGCACACTTCAGTTAAACACACTTCATTTTACTAATTGGTTTGGGACTTATCTCTCTGGGAAAACTTTCCTAGGTACTAGGCTCAATTTAATTGTGAAAGCTCAACTTATTAAAAGTTAAATCAACCATTCATTAAGCACCTATCAAATACCAAGCATTAATCTAGGTCTTGGAATAGCTACAATCCCAATGGTAAAATAAAATATGTTATCCTGGGTCTTTTTGTCTCCTTTAGTAACTCTGTTGAGATATTTACAGATCATAAAATGTATCATTTTATGTATAAAATTCAGTTACTTTTTAGTAAATTTACCAAACTCTGCAAATACTACCATAAATCAGCTTTAAAACATTTTCATCTCCCCAAAAAAGTCCCTCATATTCATTTACTATTACTCTCCATCCTCCAATCCAACATACAGTATTATTAATCTATTTTCTGTCTTTACAGATTTGTCTTTTCTGGAAATTTTATGTAAATAAAATCATACAGTAAATAATATCTTGTTTCTGGCTTCTTTCACTTACCATAATTTTTTAAGGTCCATTTATGTCATATCATTTATCAATGGTGTTTTTCTTTTTATTGCTGAGTAATATTCCATGCTATGAATATACCACATTTTGTTTATCCATTCATCAGTTGATGAGCATGTCTTTCCACTTTTAGGCTATTAAAAATAGTACTGCTAAGAATATTCATGTGCAAGTCTTTGTGTGGAAATATGTTTTCATATATTTCTCATGGGTAGATGCCTAAAAGCAGAATTGCAGGTTAATATGGTAAAGTTTTGTTTAACTTTCTTGGCTAATTCTTCATGTATATTCAATATCTCTCTATCTATAAAATTTGAATAGAAAGCAAAAAATTAGGAAGGCTTTATAGAGAATATAAGACTTGAGGTTACCCTTAAAATATCAGTAAGATTTGGATTTTGATAATAATCAAATGTATTGTTAAAAATTAATATAATTTCAAATTAGTGTTTAATACAAAGCAAGTACCTGCTGACTTAATTAAAACATCAGATGCTATACAGCTAGGAAAACTCAATAGGCATTGAAGGACTGAGTTATGAACAAATGGTCCACCTCCTTCATACCTATCAATCTATGATGGTTTTATCAATATTCAAATAATCATAGATCTAATCTATGATTGTATAAATTTATAATATATATAAGTCTATGATTTGTAATGTATATACATAAAAAATTATAGACATAAATCAGTGGGCAAAAATTTAATTATTCAAATCAGTAACTATAATAGGATGGATGAACAGATAGATAAAAATCAACTGTAAAAACTGAACAAGAGTATCTTTAAAAACCAAATGTTCAGAGTCAACATCAAGGTTCTCACAAAGAGGGTAAAAAAGTCTAGTTTCTATGCTATGATAAGCAAAAATTCCAATGAAACATTTTTACCAAATGACTCATCAACCAATTACTGAAGCAACATTTATTTCATTACTAAACTGGGCAGAGCTTAAATTTATTTAAATGTTGAGCTCAAAGAGTTAAAATAATTAACAATGGATTTCAAATAAAGACTACTAATCATTTCTAACATTAAAAAATAGATTAAGTAAGTATCCTAAAAGATGATGACATGTAAATAACTGTGTTTCGTTTCAGGAAATTTCAATAGTCTAAAAACATTCACGGCCAAAAAAAATTTCCTGGTTAAAATGTGAACAACATATGCTAGCTAACCTTTTTAATATAGCCAGAGTGGTCAACTAAGTCAACCAAATGTCAAGGTAACTCTGCATAAGTTTAAAGGAGAGAAGTGGTACTAACATATTTCTTTCCTTTAATCTCTCACTAAACACAGTATGTGAAAGCTGTTCATTTAAAAATTATCTTTTTAATTACACCAAAAAATGAAATACTGTTTCCCTCATTTCTAATTTTCAGTTATATACAACAGGAAATATATTAATGCATATTTGAGTTCCAAAGCAGAACACATAAATGTCAAAAAGATAAATATTTCATTTGACCATAAGATTATGAACAGTTAAAACAATTCTCCTTCATGGCTTTTTTTCAGTTTGACTATGGTAAGTCTGGGTGTGGTTATCTTTGGATTTATCCTCTTTGGGATTCATTGAGCTTCTTAAATCTAATCATATATGACTTTTATCAAATTTAGAACATTTCTGGACACTATATCTTCAAATATATTTACTACCAGAGTCTCTCTTTTCATTCTGGTACATACATATGACATAGCTAACTACATACATATGACATAGCTTGTTATTGTCTCACATGTTACTGAGTTTTCCATCAGCATTTTAAAAAATTTTTTCTCATAGTTCTTTAGAATTGATGATTTCATTTATCTATCTTCAAGTTTACTCTTTCCTTTGTCATCTCCTGTCTGATATGGGGCTCATTCTGTCAGCTATTTCAGAAATTGTATTTTTCAGTTCTAAAATTTCTATTTGGTTCTTTTTTATAGTTTCTATTTCTCTGCTAAGAAGTTCTATCTTTCTATTCATTTCAGAAGGGTTTACCTTTACCTCAGGCTACATAGTTACGACAGCTACTTTAAAATCTTTAATAATTTCAACATCCAGTTCATTTTGGAGTTGGCATCTGTTGACTGTCCTTGCATGCTGGGTACATTTGGATTGTATATTGGACTTTTTGAATATCATGTTTTAAGACAGTATCTTATTAAAATCCTATACAGAACGTTGATTTTGTTGTTTATTTTAGCAAGCAATTAACCTAGCCTGTACTAGACCAAAAGTTTTGTCTCACTTTCTGTGGGTAGTAGTTCCAATGTTAGTTCAGTCTCCAAAGGTTTTGCTCAACTGCTTTGAATCTCTCTGCTCATGTGCAGCTTAAAGGGTAGCCAGGCCTTGTGCGAGTCACATACAGAATAAAAGGATCTCTTTCTCCAGTTCTTTAATTTCTGAGATTACTCCTACACTCTGGCTTCCAGGAGCAAACTTTCCCAGAACTCTAACAAAAAAGATGGCATTTTACTTGGCGTTTGAGCTACATGTGCTACCATGATGCAATCCCACATGATGGGGATGGCCCTTAGGGCAAACATAGCAGTGAAAAAAAGGAGAGAAAACAACTAACAAGGGCATTCCATATCTAGGTCTGTTCTTAGGGCAAGGAGAGAAAAAAAAGGGGAGCTAAAAATTTTAAAAGAAAGAACAAAAGATTTTTAAAAAGACAAAACCAGTGAAGAGATGAATATACAAAATAAGATATTTGCTAGAATTAAACAAAACATCTGACTTGAAGTTTTCCAACAGCTTCAGCAAAAGAAGATCATAATGTTCACAGAATAAAAACAAGTCAAGTGATCAAACCAGGTACAATTAATCCTGACCTTGAGATAATTCTTTAAAAACAAAAACCCTCCAATAAATTTCACAGGGCAATTTCCCAGAACTTTTCTAAATGCCAAGAAATTATTCTGTAAAATCAATTTTAGAGAAGGTCAGTATAATGAGTCCAGATATAAGACTTGGGTTTAAATAAGGAGTTGATTTTAAAATAAAAAAGAAATACATATATTATATATCCTTCAAGCATTCCTCCATAAATATCACTCTTCTTGGTAAAGCTTTTGAAAGGTTGTACAAAGTAGTGAAATTATATTCCCTGACAAGTACCTGGTGAGCAACTATTTTATGTGGTCACTGTAGGTACAGAGACATATACTGTAACAGTCAACAAAGGAATAGAAACAGCACTTCTTATAGAAACTCAGAATCCTAATAAAAATGACCAAAATCTGAATAGCATGAATAACCCAACCCATTCATTAGGCAAGTCAAGAAAAATAGTTGAGGCTAGGGCCAAGATTTCTTTAAGAATATAATTTTGAATCTTCTCAAACATAAAAAAAAATAGGCAATCAAAATAGAAATCTAGGGCAGCAATAATTGTATTCTAGGAGAAGTTTCAAGAGAATAATAAAATGTCAATCTTAGCTATACAAAAAAATCCAATAAAGCATCCCAAAACATTTTTGAGCAATGTTTAACTATTTGTCTTATCTTCCAACATTAACTAGTAAACTAGTTCCTAGTTGGACAGTCAAGAAACTAAGTGTGGTCATTATTTAGATAATAATTCCAAAAGTACTTGTACCAAAAATGATAACCAAAATTGCAAAAACTACAATCTAAATGAATAGTAATAAACTCTTCTCACCTACGTCCATTATTTTAGTAAAGGCTAAGTTATAACAAAAATTTTATCAAAGCTTAAAAAATCTATAAATAAAAATCTATAAATTAAAATTATAGATTTTCATTTATCTATCTGGTTTTGTCTTTTTTTTAAGAATCTATAAATGAAAATCACTGAGATGTTTTACTATGAATGTCAAAATCAGAGTGACTACAAAAATCACACGGTAAAAAACATTCTTGTTCTCTTAAAGATACGTACACTTCAATGTTACATCAAATAATTTTTGTTGCATAATCAACTGTCCAAAACTTGTAAGCTTGAAATAACAAGCACTTATTATTTCACACAATTCTCTAAATCAGATAGGAGGGTCACCTAGTCTCAGATAGCAAGACTAATCTCTGGTAGGCTGAATCAACTGGGTCACCTGACACTGGAAGAAGCTTGATAGTCTAGGACAATTGACAGTCAGCGAATGCTTCCTTTAAGAGTCAGACCGCCCAACAGGTCGAGGCTGCAGTGGCCGGGAGCAGCCACTGCACTCCAGTCTGGGCGACAGAGTGAGACTCCAACTCAAAAAAAAAAAATCAGACCGTACACATTTTTTTGGGTGGGGGATATGTAGCAACTACTCAACACTGCTGTCGTAGAGGAAAGTAGCCACAGACAGCACATTAACAACTTAGTATAGTTGTGTTCCAATACATTTTATTTACAAAAAACAGCCAGCAAACGAGTTAAGCCTACTTTGCTAAACCCTGGTCTAGAATACCCTCACATGCATGTCTTATGGTAGGAAGGTTGACTGTTTTAGGGCACTCAGCTGGAATGTCTCACTCTTTTCCCTAGGTGCTTACCTTTCCATAGGCTAACCAGAGGTTCTTAACATAGTTATACCACAGCTCCAAAATATAGTGAGGCTAGGCCGAAATGTGCAGGGCTGCCTTGATTATGTCCATGTTCTTGAAGATACTGAAGTATACAGGAATCCTACAGTAACATTTTCCCTCTCATAATGTTATAATTAGCAAATATTAATACATCTAATTATTTCACTGTGTACTTCAATACACAGATTTAAAGCTAACAAAATAGCATTAAAACACTGCTTCATTTTCTAGAACACTGTTGGTAACACTTGTATAAAATACAATCTGCACAAACTTATAAAAAATAGGGATTTGCTTGAAGTAAAATAGAAACATTTTGCCAAGTCAATTTTAGCAATAAGAGTCTCACAACTACAAGTCCCTAAAATAACCACCTAAAACTAGGTTTACATGTACCACTACACAAATAAAACAGACCCTAACTCAAAATCTAAAATTTAAATTCAATTTACAGTCTCAAAGGATATATCAGAATTGTGACAACCTGATCAATATATGGAATCCAAAATTTCTAACTACATAAAAAAGGGAAATGCTATTCCAACCATTAAATTGGTATTTTTTTTAGTCTAAAGACATTTCCTAATAACCAAAGACCAAAACAGTCTATTAGGATACAGTGTAAGTTTATAGAATTTCATATACTTATTATAAACAAGCAATCCATTTACTAGCTATGTTTTCTCTTTCTCCTAAAATACTGTTAAAAATACTCAAAAGGCATTATCTAAAACTAAAAGGAAGTTCATAATTCTAGCAAGGGACAGGTTGATTGATTTGAGAGATTAAGTAGTTCAATCCATTTGTTTCTAAATACTGAAACAACAGACTAAAATCCATAGTAATTAACTCAGTTCCTAAGAAATATGCACTGCTTGATTGACAAGTAAGCCCCCAAATTCTTGAATAATGAAACTGTTAAGGGAACTAAATACACACATCTAGTTTCAATAAAGTTGGCAATACCTTAAAATATTCTGCATAAATAATTTTAACCTTAAGCATTAACATTAAGGAAATGATTAGAACCACATTTTTCATAACAAAGGAGTATAATTGACCTTTATTTTATTAGCCTACAATTTGCTTCACCACTGTTTTCTTAAACCACTCTAATGGCATATATACCTTGACAACCTCCCACAGATGGTTATGATTATGTGTAACAAGACAACAAGCTCATTGAAAACCTTTACAGATGCTTAGCTAATGGGATGTCACATTAAATCTGATATAATAAGATTTTAAAACTTTATATCAATTATATTATAATGAATAATATATCATTTAAATTGACATTCAAACATTTCTAAATTAATTCCATAAAAGCACTAGGTTAATAGTACACTTATTTTTAAAAGTTTTAAAAACAAACAGGCATTACACAGCTTATCCCCATCACACAACCTGTCTCCATCATGTGTCCTGTGGGGGTAGGGGTTGTGAAAAAATGTATACATATACATATATATATATTATATATATATATATACACACACACACACACACACACACATATATATATGTTTTACTTTCAGCATCTTAGATATAGATGCTTCTAACTACAAAACTCTGGTAAATGTCAGAATTCGATTTGACTACTTCTTACTTCCTCTCTTAATGCTTAATGACTAATTCCTTAGAGATGTCCTTAAAAGCCCTAAAATGTTGTCCTTGGTAGAAACTTTCACCAGCAATCAATCAGGAGCAAATTAGATGATTGTGTTGAAATGTACTACACTGTTTAAGCTAACAAATGAATGAAGAAAGGTAGTATATCGAAACATATGCCACTACACTGAAGTCGCTAAAAGGGTTTGTTGGAAGAATATTTTGTTTCCAGTGGAGCAAATATGGAATAAGAAGGGACAGTGATAAAAGAATACTAAGTCATATGGAAATCCAAATATAGTGACAGACACAATTATTTTACTAATTGCTAATGAATACAGTCAAGTGGCTTCAAAAAGCAAAACTTTGCTTGGACTACTTCAGGTTTTGACCTCTGCATGAGAAAATGCATTTAAACTGAAGCCCACCAAAATTGATTAACGGCGCCAGCCAAGGCCAGCATGTAGTTGAAGCTTTTTCCATCTATCACATGGCCCCAAGGATAGTTAAATGAACCCTAAAATGGCTACAAACAGTTCAATGACTACACAGAGTCCTGCCAATTAGAAATAATTAGGCAGTCATTTTGGTGGTAAGTCTTTTTAAGTGCATACATAACGATGCAATGATGCTTATTAACGATCTCATATGAGCTATGCTCAAACAGCCTGAAATAATTATGCAACTATCACAAAGCCTTGCTCATCTCTGTACTTCACCTTAATGCATTTAAAAATCCACTTCATTACCTCCAGTAATTAATCCTCCATTAATTGCAGGAAAAGCTCAGTTTACCAAGCTTCGTTTCTAATTATCTTATAAATAGTTATGGTTCTAATTAATGTGTTCATTAAGATGAATATCTTTCTCAAAGCCATGCTCAGAGCAAAGGTTCCGCTTATTCTCTCAAAAGCCTAACTAGCCATAAGGTGAGGCCATTTTGGTTGCATTTGCTTTTATTTTAGTATACTCAACCTCCTAATTGGCATTTAAAATCTAATTTGGAGAAACTTCAAGAAGACTATATAGGGAGAAATAGGGACAAAAAGATATTTTCAAACTCTTTTCCAATCAATAATCTTAAAACCTTAATAGAAAACTTTACTGCATCTATCTTTTTTGATAAATACTGACTAATATGCTTAAGTACTATATCCAAGTGAATTTAAATTCCATACAAACTTAGCTTTTGCCCCTTCTCCTCAATTAGAAAATAAGACAAGAGATAAAATATGCTATTAAAACAAATGCATTTAAATTTATATTAAGTTATCTAGCTAAATTGCCACTATAAAACAATTACTCAATGTAAATTGTCAGCCATCAAAGAAAAAACTTACACATATCCTGGGATCACCAATATTTCACATCATTTAAGAAGCACAGCTTTCTATGTGCTTTTAAAAAACAGAAAACTACTTTTGTGCTACAAAGTATACAGCACATAAAAAAATATAACCACTGGCTAAAATGAGTAAAAGGAAATATAACAGAAAATCTTCTCTTTGCAAAAAACATTTTAATATAATTTTATAAAATTTTAAATAAGTGTATAAATAGTTTGGAAGCACAAAAAAGTATTCTTAATATTTAAATATCAAATTATATTTCCCATGAATAAAAGAAAAAAACAATTTATTAGGGAAATCCAGTAAGTAAAATCCTTTATTAAAAAAAGAACTGTGATTAGTGTAATAATTCTGGCAGTTAATAATAAAGCTATAGTTCCACATATGATAGATGTCTCCTGTTTAGCTGTAATTTATGTTTGCTCTTTAATCTTCCCCCTTGTCTTCCTCCATGTTAGATAAGCCTACAGAAGTTTCATTTATGGCTTTTAAAAAAAAGCATTCATTCCACAGCAAAATTTTGAAAAGATATTTTCTTTACAGAGCATATCTAAGTATAATTGCTAGCATAAATTTTTCTAGAATAGACTTTTAAAATACGATTTACACAAAACCACTGTGGCTTTGTGTTCCCACATTTAAATTTCTGATTACAGAGATGACTTAAATAAAATTTGACAGAAGCATAGATGGGGACTCCCAGTGAGAGACGATCTCATAAGTGTTATAGCAACATTCATTCATTTATCCTTCTATGTTCTATACACTTTTCAAGGTGCTGAGGATACAGGGGTGAATAAGACATTCATTGGCTCTGCCATAATGAAGCTGAATCTAATTCTTTAAAAATACAACACTCTTGATAACTTAAAAGAAACACTGCTACAAAGGGTAGCAAAGGTAGAAAAGCTGATTTTGGTTGTAATTTGCAATTATTATCACATGGTTCTACATGAAGTACACCTTAATATCCACAGTGTAGATTTCCCAGTATATCCAAAAGATTCTTGCGAGAAGACATCTTGCCCCACGCATCTTTGTATTGCTGAGCCAAACACAACATGGGTACCAACTTGTATTGTTATAATAAAAACCGTATATATTTCAAAGAGACATAATATGAATATAAACAGACTTATGAGAACATTAGTTTTAGTGTACCTGTCTTCTAAATTTTAACCATTTCAATGACACTTTGCCTAGTAGCACAGAATAGTGATCTTCAAGTCTTGGCTTTGCAACACCCCAAGATGCCTACAACGATTTCAAAATGGGAGTAATTAAATTATCATCACAAAAACTTAACATTAACTCACTATAACTTAAAAGATAAATATTATTTCAAGGGGAAAAGAAAACAGAAGCAAGTGATAATAAAATGACACAATATCCAAAAAATTAGAAATTAGAAATGTAATTTCCGTTATCTTGAAAAGAGTTCACATTTTAGAATATACCTTTTATCATCTCTTCCTTTTCACTCCCCTACTCCCTCCCCACAATCAAATCTAAAAAAATAAAGCCAGTGAACATCTTAAGTAACAACGAGGCTTTCTATACCTGGTCAACATCATGACAATAATGTTGACATTAGCCCCAGAGCCCATTTTCTCTTTGGTTTAAATAAATGTATTCCAGGCCCTGTGTCTATAGTCTTATCCATATGAATGAGTTGGAAGCAATGGTTCCTAACAGGCAATAAAGGAAATATGAAGAAAGTAAGCAACCCAAAAACTTAGATTGTGATGAACCAAGTTAAAATGGCCTGAAAGACCTAACATCCCTAACAAAACTGACTAAAATTAAAAATTGAGATCTAAGTAAAAATGCTAATTCCCTTAACTACTCAACTGGAAATTATATTAATTCTTTACCATTACATAGACATCAATGACAAAAAAGTCATTATATAGCATTAACATGCCCTTTCCAAACCCTAGTTACTGAAAAAGATGGAAAGTATATGCCAATAACCCAAACTTAAAAATAATATTCAGCAGAACACAATGGTTTACATCTATATCCCTGTGCTTTGGGAGGGCGAGGCAAGAGGATCGCTTAAAACTAGAAGCTAGATACTAGCCTGGGCAGTGTAGCAAGACCTCATTTCTACAAAAAAAAAAAAAAAATTTTTTTTAATTAGCCAGGCATAGTGGCAAACATCTAGTCCTCCCTAACTACTTGGGAGGCTGAAGCAAGAGGACTGCTTGAACCTTGGAGTTCAAGGTTACAGTGAGCTGCCATCACACCACTGCACTACAGCTAGGGCAACAGAGCAAGACTCTGTCTCTAAAATAACAATAACAGTAATAATATGATTTGAGAAGACTTCTAGCTATAGCTCAGGACAGAGCCAACTGATGGTGTTTAGTCTCCAGGTATTTTAGTTTTAAGATATAAAAATCTAAATAGTATCTTTCACAGACATGATTTACTCATAGTATTTTGAGAAGCCACCCCAAACAGCAAACAAAAGAGAGAGCTTTGGTTACCTGTTGCATTTTCTTTAAAAGACCCATCAAGAGTTTGGCGGTTTCGATTATTATTCAGATACAGTCATTTCTCCCACTCTCACAATAACAGACTCAAGAAATGATTATTTCCCATCAATCTCTATCATGTAGCTAAACACACAAATATAATACATATATATGACATTTTTGATGAGAGCTTTTAAAATTTGTGAGCCTCCTCTCTTGCCTTTTAAAAATACATATATTGATAGGATCCTTGCTTGACTCATGAGTGGCTATTTTTCAAGCATGTTTTTGTTTGTGGCCATGCATTTAAAATTAATATTCTTCCTTGCCCTTGTCTTTAAGTTTAGCAACATGCCCTGCTTTGGCCAATGAAATGCTAGCAGAAGTGACACTGAGCAGAGGATTAAAATGTGCTTAAGAAGTTGGGCTTGTTTCCCTTTTGCTTTAAGTAGCTGTTGATCCAAGGAGGATGAGAGACACAAGGAGCAGAGCTGGTCTCAATACTCAACTTGGAGCCAAGCCCAAGGAGCCCAGCATAAATCAGAAGAGGCCCAGGTGACTCACAGTTGTCTGTGAACAATAAATAGTTTCTGTGGTGTGCCACTGAGTTTTGAAATGGTTTACTGTGTAACATTTTTGTGGCAATGGCTGACTAATACAAGGTCATTAACACAAGAGGGTGTTTGGTTGTGGTCTCGGAGGTAGTCAACCAGCTTTGCCAAGGGAGAACAAAGAGTAAATCTAGTGGAGAGCAGCAAAGACAACTGTTTGAAGGCAAAGTGGTATAAGTCCCTACCTCTAGCCATGCAAGTATGAGCAAGTTGTCTGACCTCTGTTTCCTCATCTGTTAAGTGAAGGTAGCATACAGACTTAGTTAGAAAGGTTGATGTTGACAATCAAATAAAATAACCTATGATAGCTGGGCTTGGTGGCTCAGCCTGTAATCCCGCGCCTTTGGAAGGCTGAGGTGAGTGGATTGCCTGAGCCCGCGGGTTCGAGACCCGCCTGGACAACTTGGTGAGACTTCATCTCTACAATAAATCAAAAAATTAGCCGGGTGTGGTAGCGCCCGCCTGTAGTTCCAGCTACTTGGAAGGCTGAGGCGGAAGGATCGCCGGAGCCCAGCAGGCCGAGGCTGTGGTGGCCGGGAGCGGCCACTGCACTCCAGTCTGGGTGACAGAGTGAGACTCCAACTCAAAAAATAAATAAATAAATAACCTATGATGATAGCATAATTTTACATTTCCTAGCTTACAGTAGATGCTCAAAAAACTAATTTCACTTTTGTTTTTCTTCTTGGTTGTTTTATTTTTTTAAAAATTCCAACACACCACAACAATATTTTTACTATATGCAAATAGGTGAACCCAGTATTGTTTTACTAAACTGTAAAATAAACACTAGTTTTGGAATGTCTATCTCTATGTATGAGAAGAGTCCTCCCTGTTCTCATATCTTACTAATAATCTTTCTCTTTTCTGGTATAAATCTTAAGATTTTCATGACCATACATTTTTCTACAGGAAAAACAGACTTACACTTGTTTAATAGACAGAATTCCCCTCTCTTTTCCTTCCCATATTCCTCGATATTTATTTCATCCCTTCCTTTAAAAAGGTAATAAGTAGCTAAATCCTCAATAAACATTTCTTCCACTTCAGAAAAAAGGGACAGATTCATCAAATAATACTTATAAAATTATTTGAGTTATTCAGAAGATGTACTGTACAAATTAAAACTTAGTAGTAGGAATTTATTTTAAAATCTGTAATAGGTGAATGACTTGAGGTATTGAAGATTTCTTTAAAAAGCAGAGGCTTCAGGGAAGGTCAGAGACATAGACACAATCGTTCATCATAAAAGACTTCAGGGGATGTTTTAATAACTACCTGTGGCAGGATCTCTCTCATATTCATTAAAAAATTCCCAAGGCAGATTTTGCTTTCTCATTCATACTTACAAATATACAAAACGGAGGCTTCTCATCAAACATAGTGTGAAGAGATACATTTAAGCACCAGTTGTTTTATTACTGCATTCATTACCACAGTTTGCAAGAGAGAGATAAAAGCTGTATAGGACTGAAGTGATCAAATACGCACACACACACACACACATTGGGTATTGAGCAAAGATTACTAAAGTTATGTGATATTAATGTTAAATACTTGGCTAACTCATGAAATAAATAATCTCATCAACAGAATTTTTTTTTAGGGGCATGGGAGGGATTCAAAAATTTTAAAAGCTCTCATCAAAAACGGTTCTATGCACATATTATATGTGTTTAGCTCCATGACAGGGAGTGATGAAATAATAATTTCCTGAGCTCTACTGCAGCTTTCCGATTAAAAACACCCTCTAACCCAGTGGCTGTATTTCTACTCCCTTCTACCTACAAAAATGTGATATTCTCATTTGAGTTCTACTCCTCCTCTCCCTGCAAAACACCCAGAATACAACCAAACTGGGCTTTCAGGGCTTAAATCTGACACTGTAATTTGTCTCCTTTATTTTATTTTATTTTATTTTTGAGTCAGAGTCTCACTCTGTCGCCCAGACTGGAGTGCAGTGGCCGCTCCCGGCCACCGCGGCCTTGCCTGCCGGGCTTCGGTGATCCTTCCACCTCAGCCTTCCGAGTAGCCGGAATTCAGGCATGCGCTACCACACCTGGCTGATTTTTTGATTTATTGTAGAGATGAGGTCTCGCTGCCCAGGTGGGTCTTGAACCCGCGGGCTCAGGCAATCCACTCACCTCAGCCTCCCAAAGGTGCGAGATTACAGGCTGAGCCACTGAGCCCGGCTTGTCTCCTTTATTTATAAAATGAGGATAAATTGTAATTCCCATAAATATCATGAGGAACAAACCAAGAATGTAGATGAAAGTATGTTTTTTAAAGCCTAGAGGGCTATACCAATAGTCCCACAATCATCTTGTTGATTTTCAAATTCTCCTGTTGACTCTTGCTTCAAAATCCCCTTTAATGAATTGAGCTCACTAGACAAATGGTTATGGTATTCTGTTTCAGAATTTGCCCCAGTGGCTACTCCTTATTTTCATAGTTTTGCACCCATCTCAACATATAGCCCACTTGGCTCCTAGAACTAGTGACCAAGTTGTGACCTTTTATCCTACACACATTCCTCTCTGTGCCACTCTAACTTACAGCTGTCTCTGAACTTTGGCTTCATGCACTAGAATCTCAGGTTGGGCAAGCCAAGTTGCAGCTGTGCCCTACTAGAGAAGAGAGGGTCTCTGGACAGTTACTCTTCTATACCAAACATTTTTGGTTGCTAAATAAGAACAACAATAAAAACACAGCATCATTTGGGAGAAAAAGCTTTCAAAGTGAATTTTTGTGAGAAGACATTCCTATTTCTAAAGAGACAAAAACTACTCTAAGGTTCTGAGAAATTCTCATCCAAGTGTGTTTCTCATTTCCAGAGTTTTGCCAGCCCACACTAAAGAGGGGAAAAGACAAGTTCAGGTAGACCTATTCCAAGAAAAAAAGATCATGGTATAAGAAATGCAGATAGTCTGCTGTCTTAGATGAACTCATCAGAAACATTTAAATACTATATGAAATAATACTCTTAAAAATATATTACACTTGTCTCTAGGTATACACAGGGAATTGGTTCCAGGACCACCAACATGTAACCCACACATACTCAAATCCTGCAGTCAGCCCTGACGTGCCACATAAATGAAAAGTCAGTGCTCCATATAAGCGGGTTTCCCATCGCACAAATACTATTTCCGTCCACATCTGGTTGAAAAAGAGCCATGTGTAAGATGACCTGGGTTGTTCAAGAGTCAACTGTATTTTAAGGCACAGCTGTAGATTTCCTCACCAAGTGTTAATTAACTGTGATACAGAAAGCAAAGATTTCATATAACACTTTAGGAAAGCTATGAATTTGTACATATATCAAAACTCATTCAATATACAAACTACTCATAAATATTCTATAAATAATATTTCTGAAAGCATGATTGAACCCCTCAGAATGTAAGCTTTTACCTTATTTTTTGTGTAATTAGAGACAGTTAATAAAAGCAGTAAAACCAAAGCATGATAACCCAAAAGGACTACATAACCCTTGCTTTTAATTTTAATCAAATAATAGAAAAAATACAACCTACAGAGCAGTTATGGCCCTGATAGACCCTCAGGATCTCTGAACAGAGAGATCTATTCTGATTCAGTTCAGTTCTTCCTCTGATCAAGGCTTCTAGAAGTGAGAAGTTACTCTAGAAATACCAAAGTCATTTCACTGCCATAATCTCAAACTCTGAGTCATGTTCTTTAGAACAAGGGTTAGGCCAGACACTCCTAAACTTGTCTTCAAAAATCCCAGTTCCAGCCGGGCTCGGTGTCTCAGCCTGTAATCCCGCGCCTTTGGGAGGCTGAGGTGAGTGGATTGCCTGAGCCCACGGGTTCGAGACCCGCCTGGGCAGCGAGACCTCATCTCTACAATAAATCAAAAAATCAGCCGGGCGTGGTAGCGCATGCCTGTAATTCTGGCTACTTGGAAGGCTGAGGTGGAAGGATCGCTGGAGCCCAGCAGGCGAGGCTGCGGTGGCCGGGAGCGGCCACTGCACTCCAGTCTGGGCAACAGAGTGAGACTCCAACTCAAAAAAAAAAAAAAAAAAATCCCAGTTCCACTCTTATTGCTGTGAGTCCTTGATACAGCTGTAAAACCCAATTTCATCATCAATAAGTAATGATTCTATACCTATTCATAGTATAGTAAGGATTAAATAACTAGAATTGATTAAGGTTCACTTTTTAATTCAAATCTCATATCCTTCTAGGGAAAAAGAAGAAATTTCTTTACAAGATAGTGTATACTCGTATGTATCTCACTTTAGGCAACAGATAAACAAACTGGAAATACTGAGTAATCAAACTTTTGTATATCAAATTATTTCCTATACAAGTTCACAGATAAATTCCAAGAGAATAATGATAGAACAATGTCAATTTCATTGGTACAGCTTTTACTGTTTTCAAAATAATTTTAAGTGAGTTAATTTTTTATTATAAGTATAGAAAATTAAGTACACATAAACATTATACAGTCTTAGTTTTGTTGTATGGACTAATCAAAAAATACATATATACAGATTTACTACCTCAAGTCACAATCACAGGCTCTAACTTACCTACTGTACTTAAAAAGAGCCTAACAAGTTTTATTTTACTCTACAAAATTAAACACATGATATAGTTCATCCTAATGCCAAGGACTTCTAGTAGGTTTCTTATTCTATCCTAGGATATTTTAATTAACATTCACTTCACTCAACAATACTTGCATAGTGCTTACTGACCACATATAAAGACTCTGTTTACTCTCAGCACTCTTCTCAAACCTGAAAATGTAGCACTTACGTATCATAAACAAAGTCCTATTTACATACATCCTCTCACTAGACCTTGAGTTCCCTGACAATATTGGTTCTGCATTCACACCATGTAACACAGGACCTACTACCCAGTTGGTATTTGTTTGATGAGGTTCAGGACATATGAACCCCAACAGGACACACTACTCCAAAATATTTTAAGTTGAAGAAATTTGAGAAAAACACAGAAGCTAGAAGATCAATCTCTGACTCCTCCTGCCCTTCTCCCGTGAAATAGGTCATAAAAGTTACAAAAGATATCCTAACCTATCCCTGAGCAAGTGATAAGATCATCATTTGATGGATGTCCTCTGCATCCCTGGAAAAAAGAAACATCCTAATCTCTGAAGATACAAGGTCACAGAGAAGAATCTGAATAAACAGGCCTTGCCAGGTCCCCCAGTTTGTTACTATTAGACCACACTTTTTTCTCTATCATGCTTCTTCACTACTGTCTACTTCTACATCAAACCCAGCATAAAAAAGACACAGATTTACCCATTTCCTCTGGTTTTCATTTCCTTACAAAGGCTCCTGTGCTACTTTACTTATTCTACTCAATAAAAGTGTATGCTTCTCTTTTGTTAATATATTTGGTTGTAGGGGCCTCAGCCACGAACCTAGCAATGGGTGAGGAAAAGGTATTTTTCCTCCCCTACACATCCAAAGGATACATATGAGGTACACGGACAATATAAAGCATAAAACTCATTAAGAACATATAATCTAAATAAAAATGTACATAAATAATTTCATTGAAGAATGCAAAATAAAATAACATAACTGGCTTAAATTATCAAGTTACTAGGAATTTAAAGGAGAGGGAAACTGGCCAGGTACAGTGGCTCATGTCTGCAATCCCAACACTTTGGGAGACCAAGGTGGGAGAATTGCTTGAGCCCAGGAGTTTGAGACCAGCCTGGACAACTTAGCAAGACCTCATCTCTACAAAAAAAAATAAAAATAAATTAGCCATATGCCTATAGACTCAGGTACTTGGGAGGCTGAGGTGAAAGAATCACTGAGCCCAGGGGTTGAGGCTGCAATGAGATGTGATTGTGCCACTGCACTCCAGCCTGGCTGATAGTGAGACCCTAACTCAAAAAACTAATAAAAACAAAGAGAGAGAAGCTAAAGAGAAATTATTTCTAAATATTCTGATATTTTATGAAGCAGTGGTTTTTACTTTGCTTTAAACAAATAACCCTATTCTCAAATAATACCCTATACAAAATCACAACATATAAGACAATTAGATGTAGATGTGTTTCAGTTAAAGCACTCTCACCCTCAAAAAAAGAAACACAAAAAGTCATAGCAGTCCCTAGGTGTTGGGAGCCGGCCATAGAGGCCCACCTAAACATTAGGGATCAAGGTGGGCTATGGACCCCGAGACCACTAGGATGCGTAGTGGAGCTGTTGACGCCATTCCCTCCTCCCTTTTTCATTTTAGCCAAAAGGATCTCTGCCTACCTAAGCTGAAGGCTCTGTGACTGTGACAGGCATGGCTCACTCTAGAAACTCATTGTTCCTGTTTTCCATGAACTGCGGTTTCGGCTTAGGTATTAGATATAATTTAAACTCAAGTCACATGTGGGAGCCTTTAATATGGTACAAGCTTCTTTATAAGATTAAAAAATATATTTGTAGAATTAGTATATACTTATGGAGAGCTGTTTTCAGCTTTAGATGGTATAGATGATTATCTAGAGTTACCAGAAATGGCCCAGCATGAACTTTGGGCTGGGCCACATTCCTGAGGGCCCAGCACGTACTTTGACTAGGCTGCATTCTTTTAGACTGGTTTTAGCTACAGTTAGTGTAGGGTTTGTCTACTTATTATAGAAATTGAATTTATTTTATTCATAGAAAGTGTTGTAGAATAGGTCATGCTAACGTCAGGGAATTATGTTAGTTCAAGCATGATCAATCATGATACTTTGAGGTTTAATAAGAATACAGCTAACTTTAGAAATTTCATTGTTCCCATTTTCTACTATTGTGGTTTTGGCCTTAGTACAATTTACAGTTTATATCTGGGTTTTATTTTTAGAAGCTTTATTGCTGATGATCAGCTTTATATATTAGGATTAGGAACTAGAAACTTTTATAGAAGTTAAAATAGATATATAGGATTTTAGAACAGCCATTTTGTTAAGAGACTGTAATCAACTGTTCCTAGAAATGGCCCAGCGTGATCTTTTGACTGGGCCACATTCTTTAGGAACTGGTTTGGGCTATAATTAAGAGTTTCTATAGTGTAGGTAGAATTAGCTTGGAACAGAAAGGGATTAGGATTTAAGTTAGTTATTAGGTTTTGTGTATGCATAAGCTTTAGAAGTTATTGATTATTAGAATATTATGATGCTAGAATTGTTGTATTGCTTTTGAGGAATACTAACCAAGTATGAAGAACAGTGAGATAATTTTGGGATCGTCCTTCCTCATGCTTGAGGAAACACCTGGTGGGTGGGGGACACCCCCTCATCCACCTGGCTTTGTGTTCATGTAAAAGTTTTGTGATTTAATTGGGATCATCCTTCCTCATGCTTGAGGAAACACCTGGTGGGTGGGGAACACCCCCTCACCCACCTGGCTTTGTGTCCACGTGAAAGTCTTGTGATTTAACCTGTGAAAATTTGGGATAAAAGGCTTGCGGTTTGTCTCATCAAATGACTTCTGCACTAGACAGAGTCCAGTCTCTTTCTTTCTCCCCCCTTTATCTTTCTTTTTATCTCTCCAGAATAATCGCCGACGCCGCCACACCTCCCAAGGGACCCCCTAAATCTCTGCAGGGGCTGGCCCCCCACACCTAGGCTACCTCCACGGACTTCCAAAACTCCACAGGTTAAGGATCAATCCCAGCTCCAAAATACTTCTCAAAAATGTTTTCCCATTCTAGACCAAGAAACAGCCCTCACTCATAGATTCTCATATCACCCTAAGTGACATCAAGGCCTACTACTGCATCTAACACATAATATAAGCTCAGTAAGTATTTTGTGGAAGGGGGAAAAAACACCACCAGACAACTCAGTAAATGAAAATCTTCAATTCAATGAGCAACTTTGCTATATTTGGAAGAAACATTTCAATTTCTTGTAGTCTTTGCTATTCCAAATAATGTGCATCACTCTAAATGATGCTTATCATTTAAAATCTGTGTTCAAGTGAGAAATCCTCAGTTTTATGATTTTCCCAAAATACAAAGTAAACTGAGTCCTTTTCTTTGGTTTTATGCTAAGGGGACAAAAGCAAATAAGTAACGTAATCATATACTGGCACACTAAATGGAACTACCTTAATTAAAAGAATGTCTAAAACAAGTGTCAGGTCTTTCTAACAATTATAATTCAATTGAAAACTTTCAGTCTTTAATCTATCACATCCTTTAAGCAACACTAGCAGTTGGCAAGAACAATCTAGCATTACAACTTGGTCTTTTTATAACTTTTCTCTGCTTTTCTTACAATGAATGCTAAAATTAACCAAAAAACCTTTTGTAACACCAAGCTTACATAAGAGAAGTGTTGTTTTTAATCTTTTGGCTGGGCGCTCATGCCTGTAATCCCAGCACTGTGGGAGGCCAAGACAGGAGGACTGTTGAGCCCAGAAGTGCAAGACCAGCCTGGGAAACATAGTAAGACATTCTTTCTACCAAAAAAAAAAATCAAAAAATTAGCCAGGCAAGGCAGCACACACCTGTAGTCCCAGCTGAGGGAACTGAGGCAGGGGGTTTGTCTGAGCCCAGGAAGTTGAGGCTACAGTGAACTATGCACTCCAGCCTGGGCGACAGCATGAGACCCCAACAAAGGAAAAAAAAATCTTTTAATTTGAAAAGATATACACAAAATGTTAACAGAAAAGAAAAGTAGAATACTAAAGATAAGCACCACAGAAATCCTCTTTAATTACAGTGCATTTTAATGTGAATAAAATATTTCCCAAAAGGTAACTGTATAACTAATTTTCTCAAATAACTTCCTTCTATCCCCCTAAATATTTTTATTCCCAAATAGGAATAAGTGAATATGCCTTTATTTATCTTAAAGAGTTTCATTTCTTTTTAATAGTGCCCGCCTATTTACTTAGACCATAGCACCTGCACCAAGCATGTCATTCCCACAGTTCCTTTATCAGGCTGTACGCCAACATATAGCCCAGCCACAAGTGGCCAAACCACACAAGCTATCTGATTTAAAGGCAAGCAGTCCACAAGCTAGTCAGCAACCCTTGATGATGTAACTCATCCCATACAACAGTTATTAGTTGAGCCAATCAGATTCATTCAGGTATCTGAAGTGGGATATACTGAGAAAATGATGTAGTAAGAAGAAAGACTGAAAGCCAAAATATAAATAGCAAAAGAGCTTTGATGATCAATGAGTGTGTTCAATATAAACATTCAGAAGTAAAAATAAGTTAGTAAAGAAAAGATGTATTTGGTAGTAGATGAAGAAGCTACAAAGTAATAAGCTGAAAGCACAGCAAATGCATAGAATAGCTGAGGCAATTCAGTTCTGGAGAACTAGAAAGAGACTCAAACATCTTGTTGCTAAGTGCCGCTAGAGAAGAAACAAGTGATTGAAAGATGAGATTATGATGCTCACTATCTGGCAAAATAGTTGCAATCCCAATTTACAGACCTATAAACAAGTTCATGGATAAGTCAAAATACATTGCCTCCAAATCATGAAAAGGAAACAAAAATCCACGTGCTATAAATCCTAATCTAACACTATTGCTATTTTAGTTTCTCTGGGCCATAACTAAGGTTTACAACCACACTACCTATACACATACACACATCCTTTTAAGAACAAATCTGGGTCCTGTACATTTTATAAGGAGAATGATCAGCTCCTTCAACCCAACTGAACAGTCCAGTGACTCTATATAATTACTGATACAATGTTTGCAAATAGTCTTGTACACCCCAAACTAAAAGGTGACATATAAGTCGAAATATGTATGAGGCACATGGTTTACTCTTTCCAAAAGAGATTATTAGAAACAATCTTGGATAAAAAATAAATAAATATCAATTACTTGTACCATGTTTAACAGTAACTACATCTCAGAGCTACTCAAGTTGGTCCATGGACCAGTGCCCATCTATGAACTACTACAGTTCACAATAGAATAAATAAATAAATTGAGATTATAGGCTTGGAAACTTTTACAGCTACTTGATACAACATTTTATTGTATTTTTAAAATATTAGTCTGCAATGGATTGAAAATTTAGGGTAAAAAAAGGTCCTTTACCACAGTTTGAGAAGCACTGCTGGACTACATAGAACAGAATTAGTGTGATTCTCTACACAACCAGATTATGAGAATTTCTCTGAAATGATACTTCTAAAATCTACATTTTGTAATTTGAAAAAATTTTTGAAAAAGCCAGTAATGTAGCAAGAAATCAGTGCACCATTCAGGATAGGTGTTTAAAATTTCTTCTTCGAAGGCTGTATACTACCCAACCACATAGAAAAACAATCCATTTTCTTCAGGGTTATAAAGAAGTGAAAACTGGTATGTTGTGGTCAAAGATAAATTGAAAGTTAGCTCTTTTGAAAAAAGAAAAAATAGAAAAATGTTAAAGATATGAAAATTTTAAGACATGAAAGAGTTCTCAGAGTGTGACAGGAGCTTAAATACAGAGGTAGGTTTATGCAAAAACAAAAGTAGATGGCCAAAAAATCAGTACCAAACATCAACTTAATAATCACATTGTGTCATACAGAAAACTCTCACATTTTTTAGAAATGCAAAGTGAAGCATGTATGAGTGAAATAACACAGTGTCCAATTTTGCTTTGAAATATTTCAGCAAAAAGAAAAAAAGAAGAGGAAGAAGAGGAGGCAGCAGCAGCATCTCCTCCAGCAGACCCAGCAGCAACCATGGCACAAATCTTAGTTAACTTCAATCTAGGTACTAGATGAACTGGTTAAATATGAGATTATTCTCCTGCTCTTGAGTATGTTTGAAATTTTAATAAAAATGTCAATCAACTTAGCTAGAAATATTTTTATTTCTGAAAAAAGAGTGTACTATTTTATTCTGTCTAAACCCCTTAACATTTTAAAATTAAATCCATGTATTTAATATTCTTTGATGAACTTTACAAAGTGCCAACAAAGGAAGCACTAAAGTACTTTTAAAAAGAATGTTAGGAAACAATGTAGAGGTTGTTCAAAGTATAATCACGCAAATTCGCAATCATATTTTCTAGCTCTTTCCAAAAAGCCAGCAAAGTAGCAAATCTACACCATTAATAATTTAAGAGCCTTTGGTTTTGCCATATGAAGTTCAATTTCCCAAAGTAGAAAATTGGGGCTTGATAATATACTTGAAGATATGGAAGCTTTTTCTTTTTTTCTTTTCTTTCTTTCTTTTTTTTTTTTTTTTGAGACAGGGTCTTGCTCTGTTATCCAGGCTAGAATGCAGTGTTGCAAACATAGCTCACTGTAGCCTTTACCTTCTGAGCTCAAGTGATCCTCCTGCCTCAGCCTCTCAAGTAGCTGGGACTATAGGTGTGCACCACCACACCAAGCTAATTATTTTTATTTATAGAGATGGGATCCCACTATGTTGCCCAGGATAGTCTCAAACTCCAGGCCTAAAACAATCATTCCACCTCAGCTTCCCAAAGTGCTGTGATTACAGGTGTGAGCCACTGCACCCAGTCACTGGAAGCTTTTTCTACCAGCTTCCTTCTTGCTTTGTTGCCTATAAGTCAAGAAGTTGGGTTTTTGTTTTTTGGGGGTTTTTTTTTTCATATTTAGGAGAGTACTATGCTAGCAACATAACATTTAATCACTATCACCAAAAATAACTTTTACAAATTATTGACTCACTAATAAACATGAACCTAGTCATATACAATCTTTAATTTCTAAGAACTGAAACAAATGAATAAAAGTTAATTCCAAAATATTTTTTATCTAAAAATAATAAATAATATTCCAACAATTTAACTTTGACATATAAATTCTTGGAATGGCATTAAAAGGACCACACCATATTTACCTCCTAGAAAATAAAAATGCTTGATGTGGGATTTTAATCTATTACTCTTTCAGATAATACCATTCTTTTTCATCCTTTCTCAAAAAGGAACTGTCATATCTAACAAATAATTTTTAAATTATCTGAAGCACCCCCGCCAAGACTTTATCTCACAACCTAAAGGTATATTAGCAATGCTTTTTGGCAATGTTCTCCCCAAATTTTCAAACAATCAACCAGGAGTTTAGAAATCAACATCTGGAGATCAGTGTTAGAAATGATCTGCTCTAACATATACTTGACAATGAATACAACTCTTCTTCTGAGGGTGAAGAAGATGAAACCAAGGTTAGACTTTCAGAAAGCCTTTTCAGCAAAGGTCCCAAGTAGACTATTTTTTAAGATACCTGTGTTAAAAATGAGAAGTCAATCATTAATTCAGTCTACTGAATCTATTATCAGAATTTACTGAAATACACTATTAGGTACCACTTTGCTGAGAACTAAAGATACAAAATTAATAAGACTTCATCCCTATCTTAAGAAAAGCTCAGGTAACCTGAGACACAAGTGACAGAGGGAGGGCCCTGGGGGAGGGGAGAGGCTTTTCTTCAATGATTAGTATGAAAAATAGAGTACTCCAAATGTATTCTACAACAAATTATATCAAGATGGCCACAGGATTAATCTCACTTAATGTTTTTATAAGTTATCTAGTATAAGAAACAAATACCGAAATCTAATATGGAGATGAGAAGGAAATGTCAAACCAAACAAAGATCAGTTAGACAAACTTGGAAGATTCATACAAAGAAACAAAAATCTGTAATGAAGGTATAATATAACTGATTTAATGGATAATAAAACTTTCTCTCAAATTATCATGAGTAAGTTCTTTAAAATCCTCATGATAGGAGAATTCTTAGATAAGGAACTCATAATCTTATTTACTAATAAGATTTTAAGACAGTCTATAATGTTTCACAAATATGTTTTTATTCACTAGAGTAATACACAGGAAACAAAGAACACACTAAATAAACAAACGTCATTTCCCTACCCTAAACTGGTAATAAGTTATGTTTTTAAGTAGTATAAAAACTTAATAGTTGTAGTACTAAGGCTGAAATAGATAATAATGGGGCTAAAATAGGAAGAGAAATATGTAGATAGATATTGGGAAGGACCTGCCTGCTCCCTTAGCTCATATATAATATGCTTGCATAGTCATTTAAGTTTAATTCTAAAAGCTGCTCGAACATTTCTGATATTAGCATGAATGCCTCTACTAGAGGATCCATGGAGTTTTAGGACTTCCGTGAATACCCTTAAAGTACATGTAAAATTATATATGTACATGTATGAAATTTTCTAGAAAGAAAGATCCATGCTTTTCCTCAGATTCTCCCTTTGACATTCACTTTCTATCTGATGTGACCCAGGAAAGGTTAAAAATCAACCAACAACCATATTTTTCTACTTTGAGCCAATAAACACGGAATTTTCTTCAGTCTTTGAATAAAGCATGGAAAGTAAGCTCTGGACTTCTTTTGAAAGCCTCTTTCCACCTACCTCATTTTTAGTAAAAATTCATTCATACCTCATCTGTTTAAAATCCAAATCTATACCTATCAATTTGAACAAAAAGTTTTGCTCTTTAAAAAAAAACTTGAGGTTTCTGGTTACCAGTTTCACAAATTAATGGAAACATTTGTGATGCTACAGCTCTCTGGTCTTTAATCTGAGAACTTTTCTTCCTTAGGATTCCTGAAGCTTGATGATAGGACAGTCATTTTAAATCTCCTCTGGCAGAAAGAGTCCCTTCCTCTTTGGGCTTTCTATGTAAGTCTACCAGATATCTACTTTGGCAATAACAGCTCTAACAGCACAAATATTTCTTTTTAATCTCTCTTGCCCAATATCATAAGGGCTACAAACACCACATGGTAGTGCACATAGCTCAGTGATCAAATATATATTTTCATGACACTTAGTAGGTGTGTGACCAATCACCTAAGAAGAAACTGGCAGAACAACAAAGGTGGAAACAAGTGACCCAGATGTCCAGCAGAGGTTCTGAAAAACATATATAGAAGTAAATCTAAACCTGTATTATATGCAAATTTCAAATAAGGCAAAGGC
Organism: Cephalopachus bancanus; assembly: GCA_027257055.1. NCBI lineage: Eukaryota > Metazoa > Chordata > Mammalia > Primates > Tarsiidae > Cephalopachus > Cephalopachus bancanus. The sequence goes on along the minus strand of JAPVLO010000100.1, from coordinate 2,251,325 downwards.
TTACATGAGAAAGGATCACTATATTCATAAAATAAGAGAGATCTAGAAAGAGAGCTGGTAGTCATTATATACTGTTTCCTGAAAAGTAACATGTCCAGCATGCTGTTATAGTCAGAAAGGCTACAACCGTAATAATAATGGCCATTAACAGAATGCATATTAGAAACAGAAAATACTACTTAAGTCTATTTTGACAAAATAATCTCTTGACAAGAGCCAGACAATGCATGTAAGTGAAAATAAAATTATTAGGAAGGTAGGGGATGGGGTCTTCCACATGAAGATGAATAGTAAACCTCTGAAATTTTTGGCCTGGAAATGATACTGAAAGGTAGCTGGCATAAAATGCAGAGATTCCAAAAGCAAGAGGGTAGAGATAGAGGGTAAACAGATTATTTCACAAATCATAGGATAACAAAACCAATGAAAATTCCAAAAATTCTAGTTTGGAGAAAACAATAAAAAATAATCATTTATAGACTAGATAATTACAGTAAGTTCTTTATTTCTTGTCACAATAATCCTAGGAAAAAACTCACTATATGTTTCAACACAAATCGATGGGAAAAAAGATTAGAATGCAAAATGCCCTTCCCATATTTACCTTTATAAAATAAAGACTAACTTGATTTAGCAAAAGTAAAAGTATATTTACCTATCAGTGTCATATCTAATCCATGAATACAAAGTTTATTCTATGTGTTAAAACACAACACGCACACACACACACACACACACACACACACACACACACACACACACACAATTACTGAAGTTCATCACTATCAGGAACATTCAACTTAATATGCAGTTCAGATGGTAATATTTGCACTTCCTGTTATAGGTGGAGGCTTACAGCACCCACAAGATAAACATGCTTATTAAAATATTCATTCTCAGCCGCGCTCGGTGGCTCAGCCTGTAATCCCGCGCCTTTGGGAGGCTGAGGTGAGTGGATTGCCTGAGCCCGTGGGTTCGAGAACTGCCTGGGCAGGCGAGACTCATCTCTACAATAAATCAAAAAATCAGCCAGGCGTGGTAGTGCGCGCCTGTAATTCCGGCTACTCAGAAGGCTGAGGCGGAAGGATCATGGAGCCCAGCAGGTCGAGGCTGCAGTGGCCAGGAGTGACCACTACACTCCAGTCTGGGCGACAGAGTGAGACTCCAACTCAAAAAAAAAAGAAATAATATTGATCATGTTTGCATTTTATGAGCAACTGTTGACCAGGCATCTTACAAAGAGCATTGCATGTATTAACTAATTAATAATTTCATGGGTCATTAAATTGTCATCTTAACCCTATGTGGTAGTATATTTGCCTCCTTTTTATAAATTATGAAAGAAAATGGAGAATGCCTAAGAAAAGTTTTAGTGTAGCAACAACCTGAAGTTATTTAAAAGTTGTATGTGCCAGCCAGGCTCGGTGGCTCAGCCTGTAATCCCGCGCCTTTGGGAGGCTGAGGTGAGTGGATTGCCTAAGCCCGCGGGTTCGAGACCCGCCTGGGCAGCGAGACCTCATCTCTACAATAAATCAAAAAATCAGCCGGGCGTGGTAGTGCGCGCCTGTAATTCCAGCTACTCGGAAGGCTAAGGCGGAAGCCTGGCAGGTCGAGGCTGTGGTGGCCGGGAGCGGCCACTGCACTCCAATCTGGGCGACAGAGTGAGACTCCAACTCAAAAAAAAAAAATTCATTCTCACAAAAAAGATAGTAAATACCTAGAAAAAAATGTCATCTAATATTAATCACTGTTTTTATGAAACAGAACAAATATGATGATCTTTTAAGAAACAAATTTATAAATATAATACATCCTTCCTTACCAAACAATGAATGAAGTACAGAAGAAACAAAGTAAAAGACATAATTTTAAAATCCTTTACTTAAAATTAACAGTCTGATAAAAACATACAACAGTTTACCTGCTTTTTTTTTTTTTTTAGTTGGAGTAGTTTACCTGCTTTTAAATTACTTAGGTATTTTAAGTAATCATCATCAATTTTTAAAAACATTCTACAATTCTGCAATTTCATAACACTAAGTGGGAGAAAATAATTTCATTCTCAATAAATTATCCTTATCTACCTATACACATAATGAAATATATGAAGCATTACTTTCTAAAGTAGCTTATACCACACTGATGCAAAAGAATAAGTAGACAAAGATATGTGTCTGTCACATTCAAGAAACCACTCAATAAAATCCCTTAGCAGTTAGTTATATCCAACAGTAGTGTCTATGGCAAGCCACTATACTCTGGCCAGGAAACAAAGCATTCTCCATGTACGGGTCTCTCAATCTTCCTCTGTCACTGCAGTAATGCCACACACATACAAAAAAATCACTTCAACCCAAATAACATATTAAATATCTCTAACTTGATACCATGCTAAATATTACATAATGAAGTACAGTCAATTTCTGGCTATCTATACCAGTGAAGAGGAGTCGTGGAAAATCAAAATGAACTGATCATCCAATCAGCTGTTTTAGGATCATGGCCCCCACTCTGTACAACACTGAAACTTAGCTAAAAACCAGAAATGCAGTCCTAACTTAGCTAAGTGAAAAAGGGTTCATTCAGTCAAATCAGGAGTCCCCATCTAAGGGTCCCTACAACTCAGTTGCCATCCTAGGTAGAAATCTGGGCCCTGATTGTAGCTGGGCAGGAAAGTGCTCCAATGTGAGTCAAGAAGTGAAGAAGCAGAATGGCATTGCAGTTAAAAAGCAGAAGAGAGGGTACCTGCATAGTGAACAGTTGTATATCTAACCTGAATTGTACCCCACATCTTTAAAATAAATAAAATTAAAATTTTAAAAAGCTGAAGAGAAATGTCTATGAAAAAGTCATCTACTTTGTCATTAAATAATACAATTCTGCCATCTAAGAACTTGGGGTATTCTGAATATACTAATTTTTGAAGGTAAGATCAGCTAACAAATTTTTACTATACTACTTTTGGGTCTAAAAAACAAATTTTGACATTAATGTCTTAAAACTGATTTAAAATACCTGAAAACTGTTAAGGCATCATCTTAACGCAAAGTAGCAAAAAGAACAGCACTAATTTAGTCAGCCCAATACTATACCACCATAAATGCTTTTATTCAATATGAATCACTTAATCTTTTATTCAAAAATTTGGTGATTTAATAAATAAAACTTAACAGTTCACCTTTTGCCAAATTTGGATTACATGCTATATTACATAAAAATCCTAATTAAAGCAACTTGACAGAAGTGGAAGGTGGGGTGAGGGAAGAATACCCTGTTTTTCAAACGAGCTTATTAATTCCATAGGATTAATAATTAAAAATCCATCTGTTTTGAATGCCAATGTAAAACTGCTGCTGATTCCAGTCAAGGAAGTATTAATAAAAGTAAAATAATGACTTGAATTAAAAGCTAACTGCATCCATGGAGAGATCTGTGATCTGGGCTGCTTCTTTATTTTGGATAAATTATATAAATATGCACTACCTAAGGTAAATAAAAGAACAATAAAAATACACATTCGTTTAACTGTGTCATTTTAGAAATAGAGCAGATTTTTAAAACTTGGATTTTTAAAAATTTGTACTTACACGTGAGACTCATTTTACACTCAACTAGTTATCCTCAAACAGACTGTTCACTTTCAGACTATCTGCTCAAGAACATTGTTGCCCAGCTTTGGTCCTCCATAATTTTCTCATTTATTCTACTGATCCTACATAATCTCCACCCACTGAGAAACTAGAGGAGGAAAGTGAGAAGAAAAAAAAAACACTGTGCAAAAAGAAAAGCCATAAAATCATCACACACTTAGAGACCAGTTCTACCACCACTACTTAGTTACCTTGGCATTATCTTCTCTATTCTCAGCTTCCTCATCTAAAAGAAAGAATCTAAAATAAGCTCTAAAAGTCTGCATCCATACTTCTCCAGCCACCTCTGAAAGTTATAAATCATATAAACAAAAACTAACATAAGAAGAGCATTTCCAACACAAATGCACAAAAGAAGAAGTCATTTAGCTAAGCGCAACCTAGAGCTCTATAGAGAAGCAAGTAGAAGCTGAACAAGCAAGCAATAACGTCAATGTGAGTAACAGATGTGACTGAAAAGGCAGGGAGTAGTCAAATCACAGAGGGAATTTAGGCCTCATCAACATTTAGGGCTTTATTCTAAACCACTGAAATAAGGGAGATACCATCAGATCTGCATTTTAGCTACCAGGTGACAAACAAATTAGAGGGGAAACTCCAGAAAACCATAAAAATTTACTCTATATTCCTGAATTGTACCCCCACATCTTTAAAATTAAAAAATAAAAATAATTTACTCTATAATTTGGAAATGACTAAATTTTCCTCTTCAAATATTCAAATCATATTCTGGGTCTCATAATACAACCTGTGGCAATAAATAACTCAGTTAAGAACTTATACTAAGCTCCAATATTAGGTTATTTAGCTGTTATGATATTGGTTTATCAAACATTGAGATGATAAACTAAAATTAACAACTTTTATGTAATTAAATTAGTTCCAAGGAATCCAGGAATATTGTTCACATTTACCAGAATGTTTATAAAAGTCTAGAAAAAAATTGTCAATGAATTCACCACTAGTGATTTAATCACCTGAGTAAATAGTTTACAATGCCTTATTTCAAATATTTTATATTATAATACACACTTAACAAAAATTGTGCCATAAAGTATAAAATACATAAGAAGAAGAAACGACACTGCGCATCAAATATTAAAGTTATGATTATGTGGCAACTCCATATCTCTTTGTCTCTCATAGACTACATAATTAAAAGTTAATTGAATACCTTTCTAAAGAACTTCTTTTTCTGCCAATGTTAGATATAGAACTCTTCCAGTGAAAGAGGAAAAGAAAGTTCTTCCTAGTTATACACTGTCAAGGACAAAAGTCAGACTAATCAAAAGATTCCCACCAAGAACTCCCTGACATCAACTAACATTTCACTGATAATTCAGCAAAAGAATATTCAGTATATACAGCCTTGATCTTTGTGAAATGGCTCATCTGTCAGGGATCTTTCATTTGCCATTCAAAATGACTAACCTAAAAGATGCTGCAAACTATTCAGTGCAGATTTTTCACTTAAAATTAACTGTAATTTTATAAGTCAAAACCAACTAACTGGAAAACACTACTTACACAAATTGTCTTTGAAGACTATAATTCTGTAAAATCAAAATGTGAAAGTAGATGATCTTTAAGATAATCTAAAAGAAAAATGTTTTAATTTTACTGGAAGGTAGGATGTTTATAAACACACGGTTTAATAATTAGCTTGGGGAAAACAAGCTTACCTTAAACAATAAATAATCATTAAAAAGTCTTCAATCATAGGTCAAAATATTCTTCTCACATATATTTTTACATAATTTTACCCCTACCATTCTAGTAAAGTATTATGTTTTAATAAGAACTACCCTAATCTTCACCCAGCAATATTTCTAGGCTGATATTATTATTCTCATTTCCTTGAATAATAACCATACTCCAGGGCCATTTTCTTTCTCATATTCAATATCATGTATGCTTGTATCAAGGTTCCTTTCTTCATATCCTGTCACAGTATCAATCACTGCCTCCTGTCCACTCAATCCACTTTTGATTTATCAGCCGCCGTCTTTCTGGACTCCATAACTCGACCCAAACCATTTTAACAAGACATTGACAAATAGCACCCAGTATCACATCAACCTGTTCCACTTAGTAAACTAAGAAACAGTAACTGTGACATCTCTGCATAAGTATTCCATTCTATTCCCCAGACTGATGTATATTAATGAGAAGATGGTATTTGAAATGCTTCTTCCACATCAGCATCTAATATGATCAAATTAGGAAATGGGATGATTTATTAAATTTTGTAGAGCTGAAATATTTCTTTATATCGCTATATGTGTGGTTTCAGAAAGTGAGCTGTTGCTTTCAATTTTTCTACTGAAGATGTGCCTGCATTTCACAGACGAATTATTGTCTTTAAAAAGATTGCAAGAAGGCAAAATGTTATTAAGCAAATGCTCAGTAAAACAAACTAAATCAGTTTTAAAATTCCTAATTTAATGTAAATCTTGGTTGTTTCACTGAAATTCAGTTTGTGATCCTATTAAGTCATATTTGCATTGTACTGTCTTGCTGTAGGACAGTTTTAAATTTATAGCATTACCAAGCAGCTTCACTTCTTGACTTTTTAAGATATGTCCTCAATAAAATAAATAATTGCTATCTAAGCACATGTTTTGTTCTTATTTTCAGATATGAGACAAAATAAAAATCAATAGGTTAATAAAATAATAAAATAAAAATAGAAAATCAACTATTTTACCTATACCTATAATTTTTATAATTAGATGTTTAAATGTTTTCATTAAAGTGCTCTCCAATTTAAAATTCAATTGTTTCATGGGTAGTTTAAACTTAATAAATTAGTTTCTCATATTATATTTGGATATGAAAGGGATATTCAATATATTCACAATAAGAATCAAAGTGAAAATGAGAAATAATAAATGTGAAACTCATATTTTCCTTAAACAGATTCTCTGCTTACCTCATCTTCTTTTTTCCTAGTATCTTTATATCTGTATATTCCAGAAGTCAATCTTTACTTATTTAAAAACTAAAGAATTCCAAGGAAAAAAAATCCACATTTGAATCTATCTCTAGGCTGCCCACCTCAAACTGGACTTAAATACTCAATAATTTTCTAATGGAGCTACCAATGATTTCTTCTTGTTCATGAACAAATTAATGGATTACAAATAAATGAATTCTGAAGTGGCTTTGACTTTACTCATTGATTAGAAAACAGTTATAAAATTCAATAATGCAATGCAGGTAGCGTATGAGAAAAAGTAAACCATTACAAAAACAAGGAAAGGATAGATCATCCACTATTAAATTACTAGTGATTCTTAGATATTTACTACTTAGACTTCATGTGAATAAGGATCATTTGTTTGGTCACTTTCATATGAAGTGAAATAGTAATCTCACAATTTTAAAGAAGTTAATCAAATTCTTTCAGTTGAAAACATTCAGTATTATTCAGGTTGAAGAAATAACATGAAGAGCACTACTTTATTAAAATATAGTCCAATCTTTATAAAATCCAATCTTTCTCTTCAATACTCAAGAATAGGACACCAGAAAAAGTTAGATCATCAGATATGCTGTTCTTTGTTCCTTAGTTCGATAAAGAGAGGGAGAAAATGAGAATAAAACCTTTTTGAAAAGTCTGCTAAACTACTAAAGTCTGATAAAATAGAAGCAAATTATCAAGTATGTTCTAGTATGTACTACACAGAAATAATCATTACAATGATTTTTTTTGAGAAAACAGTAACATTCAGGATACAGGCCCGGTTCAACATTAACAAGACCATAAATGTAATTAAATACATAACAGATGTAAAAACAAGAACCACATGATTATATCATTAGATGCAGAAAAACCTTTTGATTAAATGCAGCATCCCTTCTTGATAAAAACCCTCAAACACCTAGGTACAGAAGGAGCATACCTAAAAATAACAAGTGCCATCTATGATAAACTCACAGCTAACATATTGCTAAATGGACAGAAACTGGAAACATTTCCCCTGAAAACTGGAACAAGACAAGGCTGCCCACTCTCACCCCTCTTGTTCAACATTGTGTTCAAAGTCCTCGCTAGGGCAATTAGACAAAAGAAAGAAATCAAGGGTATCCAAACAGGAAAAGAGGAAGTCAAGTTATCCCTCTTTGTTGATGATATGATCCTATACCTTGAAACTCCAGGAGAATCTGTCAAAAACCTGCTTGCACTGATAAAGGACTCTGACAAAGTCTCAGGGTAGAAAATAAATGTGCAAAAGACAGTAGCATTCCTATACACCAACAACAAGCAGGCAGAGACCCAAATACAAAGCACAGTCCCATTCACAATAGCCACAATAAAATAAAATAAAATAAAATACCTCAGCATCTTCCTAACCAGAGAAGTGAAAGACCTTTACAATGAGAACTACAAAACACTGCTCAAAGAAATCCAAGAAGACACAAACAAATCAAAAAATATTCCATGCTCATGGATAGGAAGAATCAACATTGTTAAAATGTCCATCTTCGACAGAGTGAGACTCCAACTCAAAAAATAAAATAAAATGTCCATTCTACCAAAAGCAATCTACAGATTCAATACCCATTAAATTACCAACATCATTCTTCTCAGACCTGGAAATGACAATACAGAAATTCATATGGAAACATAAACTACCACGAATAGCCAAAACAATCCTTAGCAAAAGAAACAAAGCAGGAGGTATCACACTTCCAGACTTCAAACTTTACTATAAGGCTACAGTAATCAAAACAGCCTGGTATTGGTACAAGAACAGGCACACAGACCAGTGGAATAGGATAGAGATACCAGAAGCATAGTCTCAATTTCTCAACAAACTCATCTTTGACAAAGCCTCCAAAAACAACCACTGGGGAGAGGGAGAACCTATTCAGTAAACTGGGAAAACTGGCTAATCACATGCAGAAGATTGAAACAGGACCCCTACCTATCACCATACACAAAAATTAACTCTAAATGGAACAAAGACATAAACATTAAACCTCAAACTATAAGAATCTTAGAAAACACAGGGTCCTTAGGGAAATTGGAACTGGCAACCAGTTTCTGATCAGAACCTTAAGTGCCCATATCATAAGAAACAAGATAAGTGGGACCTCATCAAACTGACAAGCTTCTGCAAAGCAAAAGAAACCATCAAGAAAGCAGGGAGTGAATTGCCTGAGCCCGTGAGTTCGAGGCCCACCTGGGCAACTTGGCAAGACCTCGTCTCTACAATAAATCAAAAAATTAGCCGGGCATGGTGGCACATGCCTGTAGTTCCAGCTCCTTGGAAGGCTAAGGCAGAAGGATTGCCGGAGCCCAGCAGGTCGAGGCTGCGGTGGCCGGGAGTGTGCCACGGCCCTCCAGCCTGGGTGACAGAGTGAGACTCCAACTCAAAAAAAAAAAAGAAAGCAGGGAAACAGCCCACAAAATGGGGAAAAATATTTGCCAAATGTATATTTGACAAAGGCCTAACATCTAGGATCTACAAGGAACTCAAACATGCCAAAAGGAATAAAACAAACAGACCCATTAAAAAGTGGTCAAAAGACATGAAGAGATACTTCTCAAAAGAAGATATACGGGCAGCCCACAGACACATGAAAAAGTGCTCAGTCTCAATAATGATCAGAGAAAAGCAAATCAAAACCACAATGAGATATCACCTAACCCTGGTCAGAATGGCCGTCATTAATAAAACAACAACAGATGCTGGTGAGGATGTGGAGAGAAGAGTATGCATCTTCACTGCTGGTGGGAATGCAAACTAGTACAACCTCTTTGGAAGACAGTGTGGTGATTTCTGAAAGAGCTAGAAATTGACCTTCCATATGACCCAGCAATTCCCCTATTGGGAATATACGCGGAGGAACTCAAATCATTCTACAAAAAGATACCTGCACACATGTTTGTTGCAGCTCTATTCATAATAGCAAAAACATGGAACCAACCATGTTGCCCATCAAACCTGGACTGGATTAAAAAAATGTGGTACATATACACAATGGAATATTATGCAGCCATAAAGAAGGACAAACATATGGACTTCACAGCAACTTGGATGGATTTAGAGTAGATCATACTCTGTGATCTGTCACAGAAAAAGAGAGTATCATGTGTTCTCACTCATAAGTGGACCTTGAACAATTATCATAACACTATAAGAAAGGAATTGGCAGTAGTGGAAAACTGTCAGGGGAGGGAGGGTGGAATTGGCAGTTAAGGGAAACTGCTCAGGAAAGGGAGGCACACCTCATCATCAAGGGTACCTGCATAATCAACGTTTGTACACCTAACCCTGATTTGTACCCCACATCTTTAAAATAAAATTTTAAAAAATTTAATTTCAAGTCAAAAAAAAAAAAGAAAACAATAACATTTATGCTGGCCTTTACATTTTACAAAGTACATTCAGTACATCATTTTAATAGATAAAATCCATTGTCTGAAATTATGACACATTCTTCTTCAAATTAACACATATTTTTACTTGTTCTACTTGTAATACCATATTATTAATAGAAATTTTCCTAATTTTCTCTAATATTCAATAATTGATCTCTCCCCTGACACCCTTTAGACTTACAGTCTACAGGATGTAGAGTCCCAAGTAATCATCTGAGACAATGATTACCTCATGTCATACTCACAAAAAGAATTCAATTTGATTTCTTGAATCAAAAGCAAAAAAATGCCACTATTAAAGAAAAAAGATTCATGCAAAAGAGCCCAGAGAGTGAATAACAACAGGAAATACTTGTCTGGGAGTGCCTAGTTCATAACTAAACCTATCACTTTAAATCCCTCAATGCCACCAACAATGGATCTTTTGGATATGGCACAATAGACTACATTATTTCAACTCTCTGTTAGGCAATAAAAAGACAATCAAGGCCAGGTGCAGTGGCTCATGCCTGTAATTCTAGCACACTGGTGCATAGGTGGGAGGATAGCTTGAGGCCAGGAGTTCGAGACCAGCTTGGGCAACATAGCAAAGTCCCATCTCTACAAAAAAATTGAAAAATCAGCCAGACATGGTGGCATACATCTGTAGTCCCAGCTGCTCAGGAGGCTGAAGTAGGAGGATGGTTTGAGGCCAGGCATTTGAGGTTATAGTGAGTTATGATCATGCCACGACACTCCAGCCTAGGTGATAGAGAGAAATCCAAAAGAAATTGAAGGCCCGGCTCGGTGGCTCAGGCTTTGTAATCCCAGAACTTTGGGAGCCCAAGGTGAGTGGACTGCCTGAGCCCGCGGGTTCAAGATCAACCAGGGCAACTTAGCAAGACCTCATCTCTACAATAAATTTTTTAAAAAATTAGCCGGGCGTGGTGGCGCGTGCCTGTCGTTCCAGCTCCTTGGAAGGCTGAGGCGAAAGGATCGCCAGAGCTCAGCAGGTCAACGCTGAGGTGGCCATGAGTGTGCCACTGTACTCCAGCCCGAGCGATGGAGTGAGATTCCAAACTCAAAAAAAAAAAAAAGAAAAGAAAAGAAAATCAGGCTGAGTACACAGTTTTCAAAACATAGAAGAGACTAGCAAAGTCAGACAAAAAAAAAATCAGAAGATGAGTGAGAACAAAAAATGATAGACATGAAAATATACTAGAAATAATTGCCTCAATAGATTTTTAAAAAATAATTTTAGAATAACAAGCACCAAATGATACCAAAGAAATTCCCAGCAAGGGAATGGTGGCTCACACCTGTAATCCCAGCACTTTGGGAAGCTGAAGTGGGAGAACTGCTTGAGCCCAGGAGTTTAAGACCAGCCTAGACAACATAGTGAGGCCTCATCTCTACAAATTTCATTGAAATCTACAATATCTTCAAAACATCTTTAGAACTAATAACAGTAGAAAGGTTATAGGATACAAACTAAATATACAAAATATAAAATATACAAAATATATGACATACACAATCAATTACATTTCTAAACACAAGTTGAGCATTCTATTCTGAAAATCAAAAATCTAAAACTTTTTTGAGCACCAGCCTGATGCCACAAATGGAAAATTCCACATCTGACATCTTTGTTTTCAGATGATTTAATGTACACAAACTATATTTCACAGAAAAAAATTATTTTAAATGCTGTATAAAATTATCTTCAGGATATGTGTACAAGGTATATATGAAACATAAATAGGCCAGTCACAGTGGCTCATGCCTACAATCACAGCACTTTGGGAGGCCAAGGAGAGAGGACTGCCTGAGCTCAGAAGTTCGAGACCAGCCTGAGCAACATGGCAAGACTGCTCCTCTATAATAAATCAAAAAATTATCCTGGCATGGGGACACACAACTGTAGTCCCAGCTACTTGGAAGGCTGAGGCGGAAGGATTGCCTGAGCCCAACAGGTCCGGGCTGTGATAGCTATGATCATGCCACTGCACTCCAGCCTGCACAACAGAGTGAGACTCTAACTCAATAAATAAATAAATAAATAGATAGATAAATTTTGTGTTTAGACTTGGAACCCATCCTCAAGATATTTCATTATACATATGCATATATTCCAAAATCCAAAACACCTTGGGTCTCAAGTATTTTGGATAATGGATGTTCAATCTGTATTAGCAACAGATAATTGAAAAACAAAATTTTTAAATAATTCTATTTTCAATAGTGACAAAAATGTGGAAACAATTTTAACCAAAGATGTGTGTGATGGACTGAATGTTTGTGTCCTCCAAAATGTATGTGCTGAAACTCTAATCCCCAACGTGATCTCCCAAAGAGATCCTCTGGGAGGTACTTAGGTCATGAAAGTGAAGTCCTCATGATGGGATTAGTGTCCTTATAAGTTTGCTTCCTCTCTCTGCTAGTCACATATAAGGAAGGACACTGCAAGAAGATGGCTATCTGTGAAACCAAAAGAGGGCTCTCACCAGAACCCAGTCATGCTGGCACCCTGATCTCTAAATACTCAGACTCCAGAACTGTGAGAAGTAAATGTATATTGCTTAACCACCCAGCCTATGGTATCTTGTCATATCTTAAGACAATGTGTAAGACCTCTACACTGAAAACTACATAACACTGTTGGGAGAACCTTAAGAAAAGCCAAATAAATGGAGGACTATACTATGTTCTTAAGTTGGAAGACTCAATTTATTATAATATCAATTATCCTGTTATGACCTCATAATCTAAATCCTGGCAGCCTGTTTTTAAGAAATGTTCAAGATTATTATAAAATTTATTTGAAAATGTAAACAATACCTGATTTCAAGATGTATTATAAAACTACAGTAATCAAGATCTTGTAAGACTCATGTAAAAACAGACAGAGCAATGGAACCAAATAGACAATCCAGAAATAGGATCACATTTATATTGTCAATTCATTTTTGACAGAGGTACCAAGACTACTCAGTAAAAAACTGAAACTCTAAAAAATGGTACGAGACTTCCATATGGGGAAAAATAATTGCAACCTAAACCCTTACCTCACACCATACACCAAAATTAATTTGAATGACTAGACAAACACCAAAGTAAACTGCTGCTGCAGTAAAGATCCACTGAGAGATGCATCATAGAATTCCACCAAACATTTAAAGAGAAATTAATGCCGAACCTTCTCAAAATCTTCCAAAACACTGAAGGGGAAAGAATACTTTCAAACTCATTTTATGAGGCCAGCATTATCCTGATACCAAAGCCAGACAAAGATATAACATGAAAACTACAAGCCAAAATCCCTGATGAATTTTGATGCAAAAATCCTCAACAAAATACTAATAAACTGAACTCAACAGCACCTTAAAAGAATCATACACTATGACTAAGAAGGAGGTATCCCTGGGATGCAAGGATGGTTCTACATATGAAAATCAATGAATATGCCACATTAACAAAAATCACACAATCATCTCAACTGATGCAGAAAAATCATTTACTAAAATTCAGCATCCTTTTATGATAAAAACATTCAACAAACTAGGACTAGAAGGAAATTACCTCAACATAACAAAAGCCATATGTGAAAAGCCCACAGCTAACACCATATTCAATGCTGAAAAACTGAAAGCTTTTACTCTGAATCAGGAGCAAGTCAAGGATGCCTACTCTCATCACTTCTATTCAACATAATACTGAAAGTCCCAGTCAGAGCAATAAACAACAATAAGAAAAAAAAAGCACCCAAATTGAGATGGAAAAACTAAAATTATGTATGTTCACAGATGATCTTATACATAAAAAAAGAAGGAAATCCAGCTACACAAGAATGCTACAACATGGATGAAGGTGATGAACCTTGAATAAAAGCATTATGGGAAGTGAAATATGCCAATTACAAAAAGACAAATAATATATATTCTACTTATAAGAGGCACCTGACCTAATCAAACTTATAAAGACAGAAATAGAATGATAGTTGTCAGGGACTCAGGGGAATTCAAATAGGGAACTACTGAATCAGCACAGAATCATGCAAGATGAAAAAGTTCTAGAGACCTGTTATACAGCAGTGTGCACATGGTTAAGAACACTATAATGTATACTTAAAAATTGTTAAGAGGCTACATAGATTTTTTTTTCCATAATAAAAATTAAATTGCGATACATAATATAAAAACAAAAGCTAAAACTATAAATGCAAATTAAAACCATGAGACGCCACAACACATCCACGAGTTTGACTAAAATTCAAAGACTAATAGTACCAGCTATTGGTGAGACTGTAAATAATCGGAACTCTCATACATTGTTTGTGGGAATATAAAATGACACAATCACTCGGGAAAACTATTTAGAAAACTAACTGGCTGTTTCCAATAAAACTAAACAGAACTACCCTGTGATTCAGAAGTCCCACTACTAGGAATTTACTTAAGAGAAAGAAATATGGATACCCAAAAAAAGACCTGTAAAGCAAATGCTTATAGCAGATTTATTAATGATAGCCAAGCCCAGAAACAGCCAAAGAGTCTATCAACAGAAAAACAGATAAACTGTGGTATGCACCCTACTCAGGAATAAAAGTGAATAAAGTACTGATACACAAATGAAAGCATTATGCTAAGTGAAAGAAGTCACATAAAAAAGATTACTACTGTATAATTATATTTACATAAAATTCTAGAAAAAAATGTGATTTATCCATACAACAGACTATCAACAATCAAAGGAAATCAATTGTGTAACTGATGAATTGTAAAAGTATCATGCTGAATTTTAAAAAGCTTTCAACAAAAACGTACATATTGTATAAATCCATTTACATGAAAATATATGGTAGAAAAAAAATCAAAACTCTGTTTACCTTTGAGGTGCTTACAAGCAAGGATTGAGAAAGCTTATGATGGAGCTTTCTAAGGCAACAGTAATGTTCTATATTTTGTGTTTGTGAAGCTCAGAAAAGGTCTGCTTAGAATTTGTGTATTTTATTATATATAAATGTTTGTCTTAGCTGGGCACACAGTGGCTCACACCTTTAATCTCAGCACTCTGGGAACCCGAAACAGGCAGATTGCTTGAGCCTGGTAATTTTTAGACCAGCCTGGGAAACATAGAGAAACCTTGTCTCTACAAAAAAAATAAATAAATAAAGCTGAAAAAAATAAAAATAAATAAAAAGTAGCCAGGCATGTTGGCATGCACCTGTAATCCAAGGTACTTTGGGATGTTGAGATGGAAGAATCACCTGAGCCCAGGAGGCTGAGGCTCGCCATGAGCCATGATTGTGGTGATCAGGTCTCTGCACTCTAGCTTAGGCAACAGAGTAAGACTCTAACTCAAAAATAAATAAATAAACAAATAATGCTTGTCTCAGAAGAAAAAATTTTCCAAGTTTCTGTTTTCAAGAGAAAAAAATTTATAATACTGAACTCCAGTTTGTGATAAATAGGCTGAAGCATTAAGGGGAAAGCATACTAATGTCTACAATTGGAAACATATCCAAAATTAAGACAAATTAATAGATGGAGAAAGTAATAGACAAATGAATAGATAAGTGATAAAGCAAGTAAAATGTTAATGTCTAGGTGATGGATATATCTTTCAATTGCTATATGCTAAAATTTTTCATGCTGTCTTAGAAAAAAAACAATCTATAGGATATATTTGAAGCAGTGACTAGAGGAAAATACATAGCCCTAAACATTTTTACAACAGAAACTAAGTGTAAATACAGACAAATCAAATTCCCAGCTCAAAAGATTAGGAAAAGAATAACTAAATAAACAAAAGATAGAATAAGCAAATAAGAATAAAGGCAAGAATTAATAAAGTAAATTATAGAAAAACACATCCAATTAACACATCAAAATAAATTTTTTCAAATTAACAAATTAGACAATCCCCTAGCTAACTTAGAAAGAACATATAAATATACAAAATAATAAACAGCAAAAAACAAAAAAAGGGCATGAAACATAAGAAAAACACAATTTAATTCATTAGGGGACTACTTTGCAAACCTCTAGGCAAATAAATTAAAATCTAGATTAAATGAACAATATACTAGAAAAATGTAGTTTACCAAAACTAAACCTCTAAGAAATAGAAAGCTTAAACTGACAAACTTCTGTTGAAGAAACAGAATTATCAATGACCCACTAACAAAAATGTACCAAGCCAGGATGGTTTCACAAGTCTACCAAAACTTCAATGACCAGGTAGTCCCAAAGGTATATAAATTTAATGCTTCAGAGCATTAAAAATGAAGAGAAACATCTCAATTATTTTTGTGAAGCGGGGACAATGTTGATACCAAAAGCTGATAAAGACAGTACAAAAAAAAAATGACATACTAATACCATGTGAGTATCAATGTAAAAGTACTAAATTTAAAAAATCAGTGAACAGAATGCCACATCACATTAAGACAATAAAACACTAAAATAAACTGAGATTTATTCCAGAAACACAATACTGGTTCCTTGATATATCAAAGGAAAAAAATCATACAACTATATCTGCAGATGATAAAAGAGCATTCTACAAAATTCAGTATCAAAAAAAAAAAAAAAAAAAAAAAAGAAGTGACTGACCCTCTCTTAATACCACAAAAATACATACACTTTAGACCTAGAGCCTGCATATTTCTTAATGGGGAAACACTAGAGGCATTTTCAATAAAATCAGGCATGAAGATGTATATAATCTTCATTGCTATTCCTCATTGTACTGGAGGTAAAAGCCAATGCAATTACATAAGAAAAAGTAAATGGAAGAATAAGAATTAGAAAAAAGTTATACTATTTCTATTAGTAGATAATTTAAGAAACCCTGGAGAATCAACAATAAAACAAATTAAAATAATAAAATAATACTACAAGAAGATACAAAATGAATGAACATAAAGGTTTCGTAAACAGAAACAACTAGTTAGATATACTATGGCTGAGAAAACCTCACTAACAGCAGTAAGAAGCTGAAATACTTTGAAATAAACTTAGAAAGAAATAAGTAAAACTTTATGAGAAAATCTTTAAGACTCTCCTACATCACAAAAAAGTTAGACTAGAACAAATGAAAAAAATCATCCCTTTGCCCTCAAATAAAACAACTCAACATGAAAAGATATCAGTTCACCTTAATTTATAAATGTGATAAAAGTCTCAATAAAAACAAAAGCTATTTTAATCAGTCTACACAAGTTAATACCAAAGTACACATGAAAAAATTAACAGTTCACACAAAAAGAATAGCCAAGCAAATACTGGGGGGGGGAAGCTAAAAGGAAAAAGGGATACTAAAACTACCCAACATTAAAAGATACTAAGAAGTCTCTATAAGTATGATGCTAGTGCATAAATGAACAAGCAGGCCAACGGAAAATACCCAAAGTACTTGTAGAAATTTTACACACTATAAAAGGGGCATCACAACCCACTGGGGCAAAGACAAACGTTTGTTTTGGGGTTTTTTTGTTTTGTTTTGAGTTGGAGTCTCACTCTGTTGCCCAGACTGGAGTGCAGTGGCCCCTCCCGGCCACCGCAGCCTCGACCTGCTGGGCTTCGGCGATCCTTCTGCCTCAGCCTTCCGAGTAGCTGGAACTACAGGCACGCGCTACCACGCCCGGCTGATTTTTTGATTTATTGTAAAGATGAGGTCTTGCCAAGTTGCCCAGGCGGGTCTTGAACCCGCGGGCTCAGGCAATCCACTCACCTCAGCCTCCCAAGGCACGAGATTACAGGCTGAGCCACCAGGCCCGGCTAACGTTTTTTTTTTAAATGGGGATGTGACAACACTCAACTGAAAAAAGAAAAATATACATCCACGCCTCACACTCTACATAAGAATAAATGTAAGAATAAAAGATCTAAATGTAAAAAATGAAATCAAACAAACATACCAGGGGGAAAAAAAATCAGTGAATTCCTCTATGTCTAGATGTAAGGAAAGACTTCTCTATGTTCTGAATGTAAAGAAAGATGCATTGAAAGAAAAGAATAAATCTGAACACATTAAAAAAAAACTTTTGCATAGCCAAGAAATACTATAAACAAAGTCAAAAGACAACTGAAAAACTAAAAAAAAAAATTGCCATATGTATCACAACTAAAGAGTTAATGTGTCTGCTAAATAACTCATAACCCTATAGGAAAAAAAGACCAAATAGCCAAAGAAAAGAAAATTCACACACACACAAAAGGTAGAAGCCAGGTGCAGTCATGGCATACCTCTATTCCCAACTACTCAGGAGATTAAGGGGAGAGAGTCGCTGGAGCCCAGGAGTTCAGGCTACAGTAAGCAATGATCATGCCACTGCACTCCAGTTTGGGTGATAGAGCAAGATCTGTCTCTTTCAAAAAAAAAAAAAAAAAAACACAAGAAAAAAATGGTCCTTAAAATGTTCAAACTCACTTAGGATAAAAAGAAATGAAAAATTAAAACAATGCTAAAATACCATTTTTCATCTATCAGATTGATAAACATTTAAAAAGTATGACAAAACATTCCATTGGTGATGCTTGAAGGAAAAAGGACTATCACAAATTACTAACAGGAATTTGGCAATTTCTAACAAAACTATAAACATATCTACCTTTTGATCCAGTTATCTTACTTCTAGGAATTTCCTGTGAAAGTACAACTTCAACAGTAAAAACTACTCATGCATGAGGTTATTCAGGGCAACTTTTCAGGAACTGCAAAATATTGGCTGTATCTTTAATGCCCATACCTAGGACAGCAGCTAAACAAACGATGATACATCCACATAATGGAATACCAAGCAACTATAAAAATAAAAGATCTCTATAAATTGATAAAGAATAATTTCTAAGACATACTTATAAAGCAAAAATGCAAAGTGTAAAATATGTCCATAATATATCATAAATATAACTACTCATGTGTTTTATGAGAAACACAAGAAGGCCAAACCTCTAGTAATACTGGCTACCTACAAGTGTGGGTAGAAACAGGATAGAAGGAAGAAAGGTGAATGATACTTCCTTGAGTACACCTTTTAGTATAGTGGTGTCTTTGGAACCATATTAAAGTTTCACATACTAAAATAAATAAAAAGAGAGACATAAAATCAAAACTTTCAGAGAGATAATACTTTAAAAGAAATATAAAAAGACCAAATAGAATGAACCTAATCTTGCAAAATGAAAAATCTAAGCTAATCATATGAAAAGAAGGGTGGGGATTGGAGTACATAATTATACACCCTCAGGGTACAGTAAAAAGAACCATAAAAAATACTGAATTCTAATTTGTAAGTTTGTTTTTCACAGTGGTATAGTTCAGCAATTCTGAAACTACTTTCTGTGTATTCTATAACTGAACAAATAAGCAAATATACTGTGAATGATAGGAGGTTTCTCACTGTTGGAGAAAAGCATTTAGATGTCACAACTCGAATACTTCAAGAAGAACATAAAAATTCCATTAAAGCTGGGCATGGTAGCTCACACCTGTAATCCCAGCACTTTGGGAGATAGAGGTAAGAGGATTGCCCGAGTCCAGGGGTCCAAGACCAGCCTAAGCAATTTGGTAAGACCTCGTCTCTACAATAAATCAAAAAATTGGCCAGGCGTGGTAGCATGCGTCTGTGGTTCTAGCCACTTGGAAGGCTGAGGCAGAAGGATCACCTGAGCCCAGCAGGTGGAGGTTGCAGTGACCGTGAACATGCCACTGCACTCCAGCCTGGGTGACAGAGTAAGACTCTGACTCAAAAAAAAAAAAAATTGTATTAAAACATAATCATCCAATTTACCCTATAACTTATCCGTGGAAATTGCAGTAAACTTCAAACATATGACTAACCACTTCCTGCCATCCCCCATAATATGCTTCATCTTTTAAAATATTTTTTATACATGTAACAACAAAGTTTTCCAAAAATAGCTGACTTTTCAAGACTGAAATCACTCTTTTCTCCTGAAAAGGACAGAGATTGTTAACACACCTTCAGATTTAGAATTATACAGTAACTTTTCTCTGAACAACTACTTGGATCTTTTCTAAGATAAAGCCTTGACTAACTAAATTGTTCAAGGAATGAGTCGTTTAATAATCAAGATTAACCTAGAAACTCATCTAATTATTTTATTTTTATTTTATTTTTTTTTGAGTTGGAGTCTCACTCTGTCGCCTAGACTGGAGTGCAGTTGCCGCTCCCGGCCACCGCAGCCTCAACCTGCTGGGCTTCGGTGATCCTTCCACCTCAGCCTTCCAAGTAGCTGGAACTACAGGCGTGCACTACCACGTCCAGCTAATTTTTTTATTTATTGTAGAGATAAGGTCTCACCAAGTTGCCCAGGCGGGTTTCAAACCCGCGGGCTCAGGTCATCTAATTATTTTAAAGAATAAATTTCTAAAGTACATTTTCCAAAATAATATAGTGTCTCCAGATTATTTATTACAGTTAAATGCAGAAGACAGTGTCAATGCAGAGGTTGCTATCTGAATAAACCTTGTAACTAATTTCTTCATATACAAAATGAAGGTGTTACCCCGCATGACAGCCTGACAGAGTTAGAAAGCTCAGTTACAAAATGTATGTGTGCTAATCTATTGTTGACTAGATATCACTGCCTCTTCTTTTAAAGTCTTCCTTGCATTATAAAGAACAAGAAGGTTTCCAGATTCCCCTCTGAGGCAGTGGAAGGTACACAACAGGCAGAGAAGTAGCTTCTCAGTGAGTAGTTCCCTGAGAACCACTTATTTTGTTGTTATAAAGTGAGAGAGTTAAGATTTTCACTAACTTCTGAGAAAACAAAGAAACTTCCATGCTTCAGGCTGAAATAATCAGTGACAGCTTCCCCAACCTGCAATCCCTGAGCCCTTCCAAAGGTTGTTGTAAGCCTTTAATTTCCTGTGTAAAAACCCACATACTTGGGACTGAGTGGCTATTTTCAAAACCAAACTCTGGTTGACTGATACACATGAAATTGTAAACTGAAAAAGACTTTACAAAAGCATATTATTATTTCCATTCCTACTTTTAACTGAAGTTATTTTCTGATAATCAGCCTCTTTTAAACAAATCAATATATCAAAAAATAAAACTTTACATGCTACAAAATTCATCTATCTAACTTCATTTCTCCAGTTAATCATTCACTCAATCAACACATATTTACTTAGCAAGGCATTATGCTAGTTACCAAGACATTTTCCTACAAGAGTTTACTATATGTTGGGACTAACAAAAATATTCCTAATATAACTGTAACAAATCAGGAACCACGTGTGATGGTAGGTCAGAGAAAGAATGGGTTAAATTTGAGTTGGGGGGAAAAAAGGTAAAAATCAATAATAGATTTAAGAAAGAAGAGAATTAAAAGTCAAATAGAATTGAAAATTAAAGGATAGGAAGAATTCTTAGAGATGGCAGAAAGAAACTGGAAGAAAGTACATGCTCAAAGAAACAAAGCTTACAACTCTGGGTCTGGGGCTTGTATGGAGAACAAAGGTACATAAGGTAGAGTAGTTTATACATGTAATATATAAGAAGGAGAGGAGGTAGAAGCCAAATAAAACAAGGCCAGTAAAGCTAAATATTTGGAATTTACTGCTGTTAGCCAACTTCAGATCACTTCAGATTTAGAGAGAACTACAGAATTGCGTGACTAGTTGACAAAATCAGGCTGCTAACATGACTCCCTAGGTAGAGCTTAAGATTATATAGAACTAGGCAGAGAAACTCATCTTCCTAAAATACTGTTTTTATTCTTTTTTTTATCCAACAGTCTTCTATTCAAAAACCTTCAGTAACTTCTGAATGTCTTTAAGTCCTCAATACCGTGGTCCTCATCCTATTAAATTGTATTTTCTACCATTCACCAAAACATACAACTCTCTACAGATAGGTTATTCTCTGTATAGGCAAGGCAAGAAAATGCTCGTGAAATGACACTGTGAATCAGTCTGCCAAAGCTGCCGTAACAAAATACCACAGACTAAGTAGCTTAAACAACAAAAATTTATATTTTCAGAGTTTAGAGGCTGGAAGACCAAGATCAAAGCACCAGCCAATTTAGTTCCAGCTGGGCTCTTTTCCTGTCTTATAGATGGTGACCTTTTCACTGTATCCTCACATGGCCTTTCCTCTTTACAAACAATGGGAAAGAAGAGCTCTCTCTTCCTCTTCTTATAAGGCTATTAGCCCTATTGGTTTAGGGCCCCAACATTATGACCCCATTTAACTTAATTACCTCCATAAAAAACTTCTCTCACAATACATTTGCAATGTGAATTGGAGCTTCAACATATATATTTGGGGAGACACAAATATTCAGTCCCTAGCATACTGTTTTAGTTCTGAGGCTAGACCTAAAGAAATTTTGTGGTTTCTGCTCTTACTATCTTGAAGTACATCCACCATCATATAACAAAGCCCAACCTAACCTAGTGGAGAATGAAAAGCCACATAAGCCACAGTTGACAGCCAGAAAGCTGTCAGATGACCACAACTGCATGAGTGACCCAATGGGAGACAAGCAGAATTGCCAACTGAGCTCAGTCAAAACTGTAGAATTATGAGAAAATAAATTTTTGTTGCTTTAAATCACTAACTTTGGGAACAGTTTGCTATGAAGCAATAAATACCTGATAAAGCATACCTTCTTGTTCTGCTTTTTGACCTAGACCTCTGAACTCTATATGATTTCCCTCGACCTCTTGAACGACTTCGACTTCGTTTCCTTCTGGAGCCATAAGAAGAGCTACTGCTTGATCGATGCCTGCGTCTGAAATAAAATATAATCAGAGATCATTGCCGTAAAAAATTTTTATTATGAGCATTAAGGAGAAATCTCCTGGATTCTAAAGAATCTTATATTTCCAAATATCATCACATAATATGGTATAAAAACTATACCACTTTATTATCTACTTGCCTACAAACAATAGACAAAGGTTGAGGACACTAAATCCACGAACTGGACCTGGTAGAAAAAAAATCTCTGGGTTGGGACTTAACCTTCATAAACATATAACTATTAAAAAAAGCTTTATCCAGCAAAATTAAAAATACAAAAACATATGCATGCTAAAAGATGTTATCCTCACTACTGTATAAAAATTGTGAAAATCACCTTCTATCATAAGAATGTGAACGAGACTGAAGATCTCTGGACCAAGATCTTGATTTTGATCTTGATTTCCTTCCACCTTTCTTTCGGCTATATGTTCTACTATCTGAAGAACTGCTTGAAGATGATCGCCTACGGTGTTTCTTTTTTCTCTTGCTTCTGCTTTCTTCTTCAGTATCTGATGACCGGCGTCCCATTCCTATAAGCTTAAATTAAAAGACTATTATTTCCAACACAGTGGGACAATGAATGAAATTCAATATATTAATTTTATATAAAACTTTATAAAAATTTAAAAAGACTTATTTATCTAAAGTAAAAACTCTAATGTGCCTAGCTTCTTGACAAGACATGAGAACAATTCTTTACACCAATTTTCTGATATTTTGAGTTGCAATTGTCATTAATTATCTGACATTTTGTTTAGTAAACAATCATCTATTCCTTTATTCTCAAACTTCCTGAAGAGGAAAGACAACTTACTATCTTAGAATTATACTTTTCTAACAAAAATTCTAAATTTTTAAATAGTTAAAACTTCATTAGTCATCAACAAAGCACAAATTGAAACAATGCACTATAATCATTTCACTTCTGAAATTTAGGAAAGGAATTTTGTTTTTAGTTGGAGTCTCTCTCTCTCACCCCGGCTGGAGTGCAGTGGCACACTCACAGCTACCCCAGCATCAACATGCTAGGCTCCGGCGATCCTTCCACCTCAGCCTTCCAAGTAGCTGGAAATATAGGTGTGCACCACCACACCCAGCCAATTTTTTTGGATTTATCATAGGATTTATCATAGAGAAGAGGTCTTGCCATGTTGCCCAGGTTGGTCTCAAACGACGCTACTATGCCCAGCTAATTTTTTGATTTATTGTAGAGATGAGAGCTCACCAAGTTGCCCAGGCGGGTCTCGAACAGCGGGCTCAGGCAATCCACTCACCTCAGCTTCCCAAAGCAGGAGATTACAGGCTGAGCCACCGAGCCTGGCCCCTCAACTGTTTTTTAACTGAACTATGAACATGTCAGAATACAACTATAATTAGAACAACTTCTTAGGTGAGTTTCTTGACTTATAAGCTGAAATGATTTAAATATGATAGTACACAATTGCTAAATTACTTTATTTTTATTAAATCCTTCTTTCTGGCTGATGGTGTTCTATTATAACTTTATCATTGTTATCTACACCACCACTACTACTACTGCTACTACTATTGCTACTACTTCTTAAGACATTTCTTTTTTTTTTGAGTCAGAGTCTCACTCTGTCGTCCAGACTGGAATACAGTGGCACACTCATGGCCACCCCAGTGTCGACCTGCTGGGCTCAGGCGATCCTTCTGCCTCAGCCTTCCAAGTAGCTGGAACTATAGGCATGTGCCACCCCATATGGCTAATTTTTTAATTTATTGTAGAGACGAGGTCTCGCCAAGTTGCCCAGGTTGGTTTCGAACTTCTGGGCTCAGGAAATCCTCTCACTTCCGCCTCCCAAAATGCTGGGATTACAGGTGTGAGCCACTGCACCCAATTGGAAATGTTAACTAAAGTATGAAAGTTGATGAGATTATTGTGAAGTCAATCAACTCTTCACACACTGCTAGTAAACCTATATGTAGCATAATTCTTTTAGGATATAATTATAAAACAAAAAGCCATAAAAATGTTGATTTTTTTTGACAGAGAAATCTTACTTCTAGGAATGTATCTCAAAAAAAGTTGTTAAAGAAGGATATAATCATGAATATATTCATTATAGCATTATTATAACTGTATCCATTGAAACAATAATTTAAGAAAATATGCACATAAGAATAAAGATAAAATTGATAATATTTAAGTAATAAGATAATTTTTCATATTATAAAATATAATTTTTTATTTTAAAAAACTATTTCTGTATAGTCAAGATAACACTTCTACATTTAGTATATAAACGGAAAAAACAGACAACCCAAGGTTTTTATATTTAGGAATTAACTTAGCTGATAAGCTTACTCATCCTACTTTTAAATTAATCTTAAGATTCTCATATGCAATTTTTTAAATTAAAATAGTTACTAGGTATTTTTCAAAGTCATATAATACAGGATCCATTCTAGAAAATGGTTTAGATCAGATAAAAGTTCATGCCTACTTTAATATGTATTCAAAATAAGTTAACTATCATTACTATAAACAAAGTAATATGTTAAATTACTGCTTTGCTTTCAGAATCATCAGAAGATCCAGTCCCTCCTTGATTCTAATATCAATTGAAAATAATCCAATACCAGCTAAAAAATTTCTGTTAGGACTCAATTCAAAAATTTAAGCTATTTGTCTAGAGCCAGACTTAAAGACTTTAAATATAGCTCTAAACTTCCAATTTATTAACATGTTTAAAATTTTACAGTTTAATAAAACATTGAGAAGATTCAATTTTTAAACTTTTGGTAAATCATTAACACAACTAAGCCAGTTTCCTCATTAAGAAATGAAACTACACTGAGTAAAAGATCATCACAATATTTCCTAGCTTTAAAATTATTATGAAAGTGTATACACACACACACACACACACACACACATATATACACATATATACACACACACAAAAACGTTTATATATGCACACATTTAAAGTACATATGTACAAACATATATACTTAAACATATGTGTATAAAATATACATAAAATATATACATATATCCATTATAAAAGATATCCACATATCCATTTATGTGAATGTATCATATATAATGTATACATGCATGTATATATATCAATTAAGGAATATGTACACGATTGATAATGATAATCTAATTTTTATTCCTGGCTTTTTCTTCCTTTCTTGTTTTCACCTCTAAGAATTTAAAAATTTTCTTTACTCACAAATAACCATTTTAATTAAAATGAGTTTTATTACTTCTTATTATCTTGCTTTAAAAAATACTAAAATAAGATTAAAGGAATAAAAAAGTATAAATCCAAAAAGATAAAAAGACTAGATGAGAAAACAATAGGAACAGTAGACAAGATATATCAACAAATTTTCAGCAAATGAAAAACATATGGAGAATTTAGAGCTAAGAAAGATGAATACCAACAACTGCAGAGAATGCCAACAAGAAAAAGGTCAACTCACATAGCAAAAGCAGAAAGGATCAAGAATTTGAGACACCAGATAGCAGAGCTGGCACAATGATGCATGAAACTAAAAATGGGGAACTGATTTAATTTCTGTGGAAGTACTCTTCCTGATTCCCTCCCCCATTCTACCTAGCCAGGTGTTACTCTTCCGCAATTCCATCAGGAAAAGAAGTTTATTGTGGAAGAAAAAATGAATAAAATAAACACTAGATTCAAGGGCACAATTAAAGGGGGGAAAAAAACAAGCACAGAGATGCCAAATCAAAAGTTAAAGGGATTAAGAGAAAGTCTACAATCAAATGGTAAAAGCCATAGCCTTCTGTGCGCTTAGACCCAAGAACTCTGAAGTCAAGTATATATCTTAGGAAGAAAATCAGAGGATTCTTGATTAGCTGCAAAAACTGAACAGTAACTAAGAAAAGATAGATGGGGAGATCCCCTCCCTCAAAAAACAGAATTTATTTATAAAAAATTTGGTATTTATTCTTACATCTTTAAATTTCAGCCACCTTCAAAGCACTCTTCATTTGATGCAATACACCTATCAAGATGCTTTTGCACTCATCAACTTTTATGCCTGTTAGTGCTTCTGTCGTTTTTTTGTTTCACCTCTTCCACACTGGCAAAACGTTTCTGTTTGAGGACTTGTTCCAGGGGAAACAAAAAAAAAGTCGCTGGAGGTGAGATTGGGATAATGGGGGGGTGGGGCATGGGAGTCATACCGTTTTTGCTCAAAAACTGCTAAACTCTTGTGGTATGGGAAGGTGCATTCCTAAATCACCCACTATGAAACTGAAAGAATCTCCAAAAAAAATTTCAATGAAGTTGAATGTAGCCTCTCAAAACAACACTGGCTGGTACACTGATATTGATAGGTTCCTAGAACACTTACCTGGCAGGGGAAGCCTGTACTACAAGGGGCCCACCCTCCAAAAAATAATTTCAGGTTTTTTGGAGTCCCCCTTTATATGTAAGTATTTGAGGAGCCCCTCAAGAAAAGAACAGGCCTCCACTCAATCACCCTATAATGAAGCCCACTTTATTATAGGGTGGTACACTAGAATGTAAGCTCCTTGAGGGCAAGGATTTTGTCTCCTTCACTGGTGCCTCTTTTATCTCTAGTTCTGCTACCAGACTATCAGTCTGGGACATTATACCTTTCTTCCATGGTAGATCACCTATATTCTGAATCTGGGTTGTCTTTGTTTCTCCTTTTGGTTGTACTATTGTCCACCAGTTGACAAGCCCAAACTTTAAACACAGTACTTTTTAAGATAAAATTTTTTTCTTTTAACTTTTTAGTGAATATACAACAAAAGATAAGTAAACATGTAATAAAAGCCTTCATCATAAAAGAAAGAAACCAAAACAGAAGGAAAAAAGCCAACTCAGAGTAAACCAGGCACATACAAAACTTCAATAATAAAAAGTCATGCAGTTAATATCCTCAGAAGCATATGAGATGAAGATCCAGCAAACAAGATTAGGAAGAACAGTCAGAGAACAGTAGAGAGAGCTTGAAACTGAAAGAAATGATAAACAATCTAGGAAAAAACACACAGTAAGGTTGGAAACGAAGATTAAAGAACTCACAGAAAGTAGAAAAAGAGACAAATATTTTTAAAATGGAAAGTAAAAGAGGGGCAACCCCCTCAGGTCCCCTCCTACTCCAGGAGCTTTTCTATCCTCCCAATAAATCCTGCTTTCTCCAAAAAAAAAAAAAAGTAAAGGAGGATTAAATAGGTCCAATATCCAATGAATATGCATTTTATTTTTTAAAAAAGAGATGAAAAAATTTCCAAAAAATAAAAGAATTTCCGGAATTGAAAGACATGAATTGCCTTAAGTCTGTGAGACAATGATTTTTTTAAAAAAAGAAATACACCTGGAATATCTCATTAAAAATTAAGACATTAGAAATATAGAGGAAATGCTAGAAATTTCTAAAGAGAAAAAAATAGGGGAAACAGTAAGTGACATAAGACTTTTCACAGCACAGAAAACAACAGAGAGTTGTCTTCAAAATCCTGAGCAGAAATGATTTTCAACCAAGAATCTATACCAAATCACTGCTCTAGTATGAGATTAGAATAAAGACATTTTTAACCATTAAATATCTCAAAATTATACTCCTTACTCCCCTTTTTACAGGGAGTTAGTTACTGGACCAAAAGGAGAAACAAAGACAACCCAGGTTCAGAATATAAGTAGAATATAAGTGATCCACCATGGAAGAAAGGTATAATGTCCCAGACTGACAGCAGAACTAGATATAAAAGAGGCATCAGTGAAGGAGACAAAATCCTTGCCCTCAAGAAGCTTACATTCTAGTGTACCAATAATTCTCAAAATGAGGGCTGTAGACCCTTGGGGTCCATATGACCCTTTCAGAGGATCCAAGAAGTCGGAACTATTTTTATTATAATACTAAAACATTATTTACTTTTTTCACTGTTACAAAAGTAATGGTGAACAAAACTGCTGGTACCTTAGCACAAATCAATGCTAAGGCATCAAACTGTACTAATAGTCTCGCATTCTTCACTGCCATACGGTCACAGTTTAAATATAAAAGGCAAATTTCAATTAAGACGTCCTTAATAAAGCAGAAAAATCATTAATGCTATTAAATTTCAACCCTTGAGTACACATCTTTTTAACATTCTGTGATAAAATGGGAAGTATACATAATTTCTGCCATATATTGAAGAATAACATGGTTATCTCAAGAAAAATCATTTGTGCAACTGCAAGTTGAACAGGCTATTTTTATTATGAAACACTATTTTTATTTTAAAGAACTGACAAACTATGATTATGCAGACAAGTATTTGACAGACCTTTTCTTAAAAATGAAGACAGCCTTTTGCTTCAAAGAAAACTGACAATATTTGTTGTCAATGAACAAATTCAAACTCTCAGGCAAAGATTTGAATTTTGGATAATTTATTTCTGCCACCATGAAAATGACAGCCTCCCAGTACTTAAGAGCTTCTGAGATCACTGATGATATTAACAAATGTGAATTTTTGATACATAAAGTTGTCAGCTAGGCACAGTGGTTCATGCCTGTAATCCTAGGAATTTGGGAGGCTAAGGCCAGAGGACTGCTTGAGCCCAGGAGTTCAAGATCAGCTTAGGCTATATAGTGAGACCTTGTCTCTACAAAAAAAAAAATCAAAAAAATTAGTGATATGTGGTGGTACATGTCTGTAGTCCCAATTACTTGGGAGGCTAAGGTGAAAGGATCACCTGAGCCCAGGAGGTTGAAGCTGTCATGACAGAGTGAGACCCTGACTCAAAAAAAGTTGTCAACATTTGAAAAATATGCCTAACTCAGTGAGCCAGTATTTTCCAATTGGTCAATGCATGATGTCACAAAATCATGCATGGATAAAAGATTCATTCACAGTGCAAGTCAGACCAATAGATCTTAATGTAATGAAATGTGAAAAAGTCACTGATGTGATTTCAAATACCATATCAACCAATCTTCAAGATTACCACTTATCAGGCAACCTCCTTGGGTCACCTGCTGCTCTGGGAGCTTTTCTGTCCTCTCAATAAATCCTGCTTTCAAAAAAAAAAAAAAAAAAGAAAGAAATTACCACTTACCAACTCTTGGTGTAGTATTAAAGAAGTAATTATCCAAAGGGCTATTAAAACACTATCTTTTCCAACAACATATCTGTGTGAAGCCAGATTTTCTTCATACACTTCAATCAAAACAACTTATCTCAATAGATTGAAACAGTGAAGCAGATATGAGAATCCAATTGTCTTCTAGTAACCCAGATATTAGAGATTTGCAAAAATGAAAAATAAGCCCCTTTTCTCACTGAGTTTTGTTTTGGAAAATAAAGCTATTTTTCATATCAAATATATTATTTATGTTATCATCTAATGGGTTTATTATTTTATTGAATCCATAAAGATTTTAAATGTTGTTTTAACTACAAATAAGGTAAATATTTACAGATATTATCCAAATAAATAAAAGGTCTTAAGGTCTTCAACAATGTTTAAGAGTGTAGTGATCCTAAGACTAAAAAGTTTGAGAATCACTGCTCTAAGGTACTTACAATCATTTCCATTCTCCATTTATGTCCTGCATATATTAAGTCTCTGTGTAAGGCATAAAGAATTAGAAAAAAAGGAAGGGACATACATCTTATCATGTATCTTATTGGTAACCCAAAAACAGAGAAGAGAAGGTGAGTATAAGTGTTTCTTTGTTCTAATTACAATCTAATTTATCCATAATAGAAGATTGATTGAGTATATTTAATGCAGAAAATTAATGAAAGCTACAAAAATTCTTCCTTAGAGAAACCAAGTAAAATAAAGCTGAAAAACCACTGTCACGAAATTGTATTTCTTTTAGTAACACATTTTCACTTCAGAAAAATTACGGTGACATATAATCTCAGAGAAAACAAAAAGTCCCCATATTTCTTCATTACAGTTTACTTCAAACATTTATTCAGAAAAGGAAGCAAATGCTAACAGCAGAGGTAGATCTCAAAACTGTCTTCTCTATAAATGAGAGGTGCTGAAGTCCTGCTCATCACCAAATATATATACTTAGCCCTAGATCTCCATAACGTCATCAGCACATAATTGAATAGACTTGCTCATTCAAATCATGGTGCTCAATTTACATTACACAGTCCTAGTAAGGAGGAACTTTTCATATTTAACTCCACTGGTAAGTTGCAATGCATGGAAAGACACAGTCATAGCTCTCTCTGACAAGGGTAATTAATGATGAACGGAGCACAGACTTCTAGGAGTCCTACAAAATAACATTTTCAATCTATCTAAGTGGACAGGACAACAGAAGGACAGATGGCCTATAGTTCTTGATCCTCTGTTCCCACTCTAGTTCTTCCTGGTTGAAGCCTCATGGTTGCACACCTCACCCAACTACACACACTACAGAATTTAAGCCACCATGGGTAATGACTACCACTGAACATCAATTTACAAAAACATTATTGTAAAGTTCAGGTGGCTGGTATACGATGTGAAGCCAAGATGTGGTAATTTAAGAAAAGAGAGCCGGGCTCGGTGGCTCAGCCTGTAATCCCGCACTTTGGGAGGCCGAGGTGAGTGAATTGCCTGAGCCCTGGGGTTTGAGACCCACCTGGGCAACTTGGCAAGACCTCATCTCTACAATAAATCAAAAAAATTAGCCGGGCGTGGTAGTGCGTGCCTATAGTTCCGGCCACTCGGAAGGCTGAGGTGGAAGGATCGCCGGAGCCCAGCAGGTCGAGGATGCGGTTTTCGGAGGCGTGCCACTGCACTCCAGTCTGGGCAACAGAGTGAGACTCCAACTCAAAAAAAAAAAGAAAAAAAAAGAAAAGAGAACTCAAAGGCATACACAGGAAGTTCCTTTGTCCAGTTATTAATAAGGGTACAAGAAGCAGTTATCTTTTTCAGAAACAGGCAATCAGTTTGAGAGAACAAAGGTTTCCAGAGGATGTGACACTTTACCGTTACTTCACTATAATCTTCTTGATTCTTGATACATGGCCAAAAGAAATAAAAAGAACAGTCATTTCAATGTGAAATCCACCTCAAAAAGGTAAAGAAAAGTAAAAATGGGGTGAACACTATTTATTATATGAAGAAATCCACAAACAAGTACAGAAATAGCAGTAAAAAAACAGGCAAAATTCAAGCATAACAAAAAGGATGAAGAATTCTGTCAAAACATTTCTATCACAACTAAAAATGTGTAGGTATCTCTTTTTTAAAAAAGCATTATCAATCATAAGAATTTCTTCCCAATGGCTTGAAAATTAAAGCAGAAAATATGTCAATATATCTAGAGATATACTAAAACAGAAGCTTTCCAACTCACAACTCTGTTTGCTGAGACTGGTTGAGTTCGTAAGGTCATTTAACAGGAAAGTGCCAGCTGCCTTTGTCTTTTCCAGTTTCAAACTTTTTTAGTCCACTTATTGAAAAACATAGAGTTATAAAGTGCTATTGCTTAGCAATAAATCTCTTGCCTGCAAAGAAAGTGAATATTTACAGACTGAGTCTAGAGAGGCTCTCAGAGGATACAGTTTCCCCAAAAGATTACACCTGTCACATCTGCCCCAATCCTTAAACCTGACAACTCCTGAACTTTTAAATCTAAATTCAAAGATGACAACTTTTACATCTAAATTTACATATGCATTAAATTTTCTGCATTAAAGATGACAACACAAGACATCTGTAGTTTCATCTACTACTAGATGAAACACAACTGGGTTACTGCTAATTCCGAAAATGGAAAAAATAATAATTGTCTTAAGGTTTACAGTGGGCATTTAAAGATACACAACCTCTGAGAGAGAAATTAGGTTAAGATTAACCTCAATTCGCGCAAGTCGTGGTGGCGCCTGCCTGTACCCAGAACTTCGAGAGGCCGAGGTAGGAGGATCACTTGAGGCCACGAGGTTCGAGACCAGCCTGGGTAACACAGAAAGACCCTGTCTCTACACAAAAGAAATAAAAACTTTAACAAAGTTTAAAAAACTGATTAACCCAAAATCAAGAGCAGCCAACATTATAAACAGAACCCTATGCCCTTGGTCACTTGGCCACAAGAGCAGAAGTCAAGGGAACAGTGTTTAAAGCAAGCATATTTGTATTTCAAGGCTGGAAGGTCTATTTCACCTGGCACCGTCTCCCCTTTCACCAAGCGAACGTGAGCAGGGAAGGGTCGGAGTCAGAAGGGGCGGTGCATCACAGGTTGAACTAGAGGTGTGGGTGGGACCGAGTGCACCAGGACGCAGTCTCCCTCGTGCTCCATCCTACCTAGGGCTAGTGACAAATAGCCAGGCTTATTGCAA
The DNA here is from genome assembly GCA_027257055.1 of Cephalopachus bancanus. Taxonomy (NCBI): domain Eukaryota; kingdom Metazoa; phylum Chordata; class Mammalia; order Primates; family Tarsiidae; genus Cephalopachus; species Cephalopachus bancanus. The sequence continues at coordinate 2,218,203 of JAPVLO010000100.1, read as the reverse complement.
GATGAGCCAGGAAACCCCAAAGCAGCGATGCAGGACCAGGAGTTGGGGGCGGAGCGAGGAGTCGGTTAACTGTCCAACATCACCTCCAGCCAGAGGGCCAAGCCTGAGGCCTGCGGTGGCCACCCACCAACACACAGCCCCCTGGCCTGGACCCAGCAAGTCAGAAGCTTCTCAGCTGCGGGACGCATGCGCACGGGGCCGCTCTGCACAGCGGGGTCCGTAGCCCACCCCTCAGCCGACTCCCCGCCACAGACCGCGCCAGGCCTACGCCGCCTTCCGCTGGAGCAGGGCCTCAGAACTCCGCGGCCGCGGGCGCCGTCCCTCCAGCGTGGATGTGGGCAACCACTTGGGTCCTGACCTTTGGGTTCACACCTCCAATAGACGTGCAAGCGCCGCAGACCTGGAAACGCTTCTTCAGATCAGGTCACCGCCGGCGTCCTCCGAACTTGCTTCAGTTTAAGCTCAGCGCCTTCCTGGTTCCAGCGCCAGGCAGCGCCAGCCGAGCTGTAGAGTGCATCGATGGAAGCCGCCAGGCCAGAGGAATGCCGAGGGGGTAGATTGTCACGCCGCCAATTTTTTGTTTGGCGTCTTTTTTGCGTGCTTGTTTCTTTTGATTTTCTTGTTACCAAAAAGCAATGAAGATGGGACTAGAGGGTGTTATCGCTTTAGTGATCGTCGTTATCGTCATGGACAATCAGTAAAAAAAGTCTTCATTTTAGGAAGTTATGTTTAAGAAACCCACACGTAGCAAAATTGGTTATCTCATACTGGGTGAGGGGGAAACTCGCCCAACAACAATAAATCATGGGAGTGTGTCTGTAAAGAGTCGTGTGATTAAATTGTAATGATTTATTTGCAAAATGCATTAAAAGTCGGTGTTTCTTCTGCCCTGAAGGTGAAGGCACTCACAGGTTGGGTGCAAATTAGTTTCTCAGATTAAAGTAACTAGTTGGTAGAGGAATAGAGGAAACCTGCCCGAGGCGGGGAGAGGTTTCTTCTGAAAGAGAAATCAAATTTGTAGGTTTTTAAAAAAAATTTAAACCAATAGAAATTAAAGAGATTCAGCATTTTCTGTAACTCATACTACATTACTTGTTTTTCCTTGCCTGAAAATTATTTTTTCCTTATTTGCAATAAGCAAAGCCAAGTAGGTAAATAAACTGTTGGCCTTGGTTTGGGTCGACTGTGAGAACCAACTCCATCCACAACTGCTATATAACCAAGCTGCAGTTATCCGCAGACATTTGAGATGGCGAAAAATCACCTTCACGATATATTTCTTTTAAATAACTTAAATAACTCGTACCTTACCTAGTCAGTTCTAAGGGACCGTTTTAAAACAACTACAACACTACATGTTTATCTTAAATAAGTCAAGAGCTGAGGGACCCTTTGGGGTTCTGAATTTCACTGGAACCTGTATATCTGTCTGCAGACTGTCAGCTGAGTTTTACCTTCAATTCTTTTTGGTTTTGTTTTGTTTTTATTACCAAAATTGTATTTTGAAATGTCCTGTCTCTGGAAGCAAATTTTTAAAAATGAAAAAGCATCATTAGAACTTCGTGAGCATATTTATTAGTATATTATTTTAAAACCTTGGATTTTTTAAAAAATTAAACTTCCCTTGAGCCAGTGGGAATCTGTAGTCGAAAACTAAAGATTTATCATAGCTCCATCTGATATCAACACCACTGTTCCAAAATATGCAGTGAACCCACAAGCTGAGATCATAGGAAAATCTATTGGTTTGAATTACACAAGAGTTGTGTTTGAGACTTCCCTGATTACGTTTAAAGTGGTCATCTTTCTCTCAAGCTCAGTAGATGGAATAGTAGTTCAGACCTAAAAGTCACATACTTAAAAGGCCAAAAAAGTAGTCGGTGGGTGTCCTGATCCCTTATTAGACTTATAAGAGTAGTTATTTTGGAGCTATTTGTTAATACATATCTAGCACCTCTGTTTGAGAGTTGTTTGGGCAACATTTCCATTTAGCTGATCCCATTACTTGTCACTCTGCTAAATAATCATAGAAACAGATTTTCATAAAGGGCTAAAATTTGATGATTATTTGCCTGTGATAATATCAGAATTAAAGTGGTTACAAATAATAACTCAAGACTCAATGTGAAATCATGTTTCTGAATTAATATACCTTTGAAAAGTTTGAGTATCTGAGTCTCTTTTGTGGTGTAGCAAAACAAAAGCAAGTAATTGATATAGATCATAAATACCTAAAAATTATTGGTACTGAGAACTTCAAGATTTTAATTCCTCTAAAAGTAAAAAGTGAAATGTCTTGGAAGGAAAGATAACTTCAGAAAGAATAAAAGGCATAGCAACATTTCTAAAAAGCATGATTTCCATCTTCCTTAAGTTCACCAAATGTGAACATTTTAATCTGAATATTGTGTAAAATAAAGTTATATCTACCCTCTATTTTAACATATTCAGGAAACACTAATATACCAAGTTATAATTGTGTTCTCTTTTTTCAAGTGTTTCAGGTTGTTTTGATGGAATTTTCAAATCATCAGCTGTTTGTTTTGATGCCTTACCAATGGGTGGAAGATATTCATATTAATGTTCTGCAATTTCTTTTATTTTTACTGAGAGTATTAGATCTAAGATCATGAACAAGTTACCTTTAACATCAGAAAATCTTTTTTAATAGTTATAGTACTTGAAAATGTCCCCAAAGGCATTTAAAGAGGTATCTTTGTTTACACATTCAAGTAAGTATAACTTTCCATATGTAAATATTCGTGTGAGTATTTGCATAGCCACACTTCTCGCAGCAAGCCAGGTCCTCACAAGACAGAGAAATGACTTCGGAATAGAGATGTCCTCTCCATGTAACAAACAAACCCTTTCGATGAATATAGTACAGAAACAGAATTGGGGGGTGGGAGAGAAAGAGAGAGAAAGACCTTTACTTCTGGCAGGTGTCTCTTTTCGAACAGTCCACAATAATTAAAATTAGAAAGGGCACAAACTTAACGTCGATTTATTTTTCCAAAGTCGAAGAGGGATAATCTCTTGCTTTTCAAAATTAGGAAATCAACTAGGTTATTTCCAGGACGCTAAAAAAAGGTTCCGTAGCTCATCGTGGAGGAGGGGTCCAGGCGCAGACAGTTTTTGTAAAGGGGAAGAAGTGAGAGTCCAGAGACCTCAGAGAGCAAACTAAATGGAGCTGTCCTTGACCAGGCGCTCAGGAAACACTTTAAAATAAGATATGTCAGGAAACAGCTGCTAGGGAAACGTGTTAAATCGACCGGTCCCTTCTAGCGGGATCTGTCCTTAGAGGAGTCTGCTTGGACTCCAGGACCCGAGTAGCAGAGGGAGTTACACCAACCAAGGCGAGGAGCTCGGTAGAGACCCGGGCTCAGCCTGGCCGCGAGCCGGGAAGCTCCTAAAAGAAGCTGCGAAGAAGCCTGACTCCGGGCAGAGATCTGAAGCCGGGATGGTGCGGGCCGTGGAGCTATGGCGGGTCTGGTGCGGGTAAGGGACGCGGGGTCAGGATGCGGGGCCTGGTCACCGATGGGTGGCTGCCGCAAGGACTGGAGCAGCGAGCGGGGCCGAGCGTTGCACCGGGCCCGGCTGTGAGGACCGACGCCCGGTTCGGATGCCCGGCTGACTCCGACAGCCACGCACTTGTCAGTTTCCTCCTGGCCCCACCCCGCGGAGTCCATCCAGCTCCCCGGTGTTTAACTAAGTCATGACACCGACGCAAAATCCACGCCTAATTAAATTAATTAGGGATTCTTGTCGATCCTGGATTAATGACCAAGAGCACCGGCGGCCGAGGGGATCTGAAAACCCGAACGACCGGGAACCGGCCTCCTCTCCCCGCCCCCTCCGGTCCCCCAGCGCTGCCCTCCCGCTCTGGCCTCAGCCCGGACTCCAGTCTCAATCAGTGTCCGTCTGTCTGTCTGTCTCTCTCTCTCTCTCTCTCTGTCTCTGTCTCACCTCTCATCGCTTCCCCCCCCCACTCCTCCCCCCAACCCAGGTAGTGGCGCTACCGCTACCCGGGAAGGGGGCTCACTCCGACTTGCAAGGGGAGGTAATTGACTCAGAACAAGGGGCCGCCTTTAGGAAGTATAAATAGTGAGACTTCAAGCGCAGCGTCGCTATCAGATCTGAACTCTCCGCAGGAAGAATTGTCAAAGATCTTAACATTGAACAAGCGCACTCCGGCGGGGAAGCATCAGTTCCCATTTCCCTCCGGCGGCCCCCGCCCCTTCTCTTCTCCTCCTCCTCCCTCTCCTCCTCCCCCTCCTCGCCCTCCTCCTCCTCTTCTTCCTCCTCCTCTTCTTACTTCTTTTCCTCCTTCTACTTCTCCTCCTCTTTCTTCTTTCTTCTCCTCTTTTTCTTCTTCTTCTTCCTCCTCCTCCTCCCTCTCCTCCCCCACCTCCTGTCCCATTGATGTGTTATTATTGGGGGGGCTGGAGCAGTAAAAAAAGAAGAAGGAAAAAAAGAGCGGGGCTCGGCAGGCAGAGGTTGAGCGCGGGGCTGACGGGCGGCGGCGATGGAAGAACTTACAGCGTTCGTCTCCAAGTCTTTTGACCAGAAAGTGAAGGAGAAGAAGGAGGCGATCACGTACCGAGAGGTGCTGGAAAGCGGGCCGCTGCGCGGGGCCAAGGAGCCGGCCGGGGGCGCCGAGTCGGGCCGCGACGACCGCAGCAGCCCGGCAGTCCGGGCGGCCGGCGGAGGCGGCGGCGGAGGAGGCGGAGGCGGAGGCGGAGGAGGCGGAGGAGGTGCAGGAGGAGGAGGAGCAGGCGGAGGAGCTGGAGGAGGGCGCTCTCCCGTCCGGGAGCTGGACATGGGCGCCGCCGAGAGAAGCCGGGAGCCGGGCAGCCCGCGGCTGACTGAGGGTAACGGCCTGGCCCCCGGCCGCGGTTCCCCTTCCCGCCTTCCTGACTCCGCTCCGGCGGGAGGGGACCCCGAGGCCCCGCGGAGGGGGCCCTGGACCCCAGCTTTGGAAACCGGAGTGTTAGTGGAGGGGTGGGAGTCCGGCGGTGTGCACGGTCATGGGTGGGGTCGTAGTGAGTACCGGGGTGGGGGGGCGTGTGGGGTTTGCGCGCCCCTCCCAGATGCTCCCATTCCACCGACATGCACTTTTCGGCAGCCGGGGGACTGGCCTGCGCCCGGGTGGCCCGCGGCGGACGTGGAAGTTCGCGGGGCCGGGCTACAGGAGGGGGTGCCGAACCTGGCGGCGGGACTGGAGCGGACGTCCAGCGCCGAGTTTGCGGGGGGGAGGGGGACTCTTCCCTAGGCCTGAGCACGGGAGAAGCGGGAGCGGGGGCGGTGGAGAGAAGCTTGGCTCTCAGGTCGTCCCTGAGGGGTTTGGGGCCGCCAAGAGCCCTCGAACTCAGCAAAGACCCCGAACCGTTGGATCTTGGGGATCCAAACGTCCCACACTCTGAGCTATGAAGGTAGAACGAAGTCAACGCAAGCTGAGGTCCAGGCTACGCCGCTGCTCCGGGGCGAAGCGGTTAGGGTTATTTGGGGGGGGGGGTTGTTTTCGATATTTGTAGAATTCCTTTACTGTTTGGAATCATCTAGTGCTCCGCTCTCTTGGAGACCAGGAAAAATGCTTTGGTGCCAGCGAAGTGTTGGGAAACGGCTGTATCTAAATGGTAGAGCGTCCTGTACCAATTCAAAGGAGTTGGACAATAAAATTAATTTGGCACTTGGTGCCTGCAGTAACTGGTGTACTGCCATATTTTTCCAATTAAGAAAATATGTGGCATGCGTAGAATCACATATTTAAGCAAGCAATTAAGTTGTTTATAACACGGTCTGTTCCTGTTTAGATCGCTAAGTGGTAATCTGGGGACGAAATAGAGATTATATTAAGTCCATTAATCAACTTGAAATTTGGATATCTTTCTCTTTGAAGCCCCCAAACTTTGAGGGGCATTCGCTGTGTGGATGACGAGTCATACACAAAGACTTCCCACCGCTTGGGCAGAATCCGAAGGATGTGTTTCCATATTTAAATTTCCACTACAATATTTAAAAGGAAATATTTTGCTATTAAATTGGTCCCCAATGTTTACTGTTTACTGTAATGTTACCACTTTCTTTCCGAAGAGAGGACAAACGTCCACAAAACGAACACTGAGAACTAGAAATGCGGACGACACTTAAGATCGCCATAGCTAGAATGTCCGGCTGGTCTGAGACCTAGCGACTCTTCTTCCCTAAAACCAGCACCAGGGCCTCTTAAATTTGGAAAGTGATGGAATAACTAACTGCCCAGGGGCCCAGTGCAGCCTTCCAGCTGAGAATCTGCAGCTCCAGGCCCTGAGTTCGCCCGCGCGCCTGACCACAAGATTCGGGTCTGAACCCCGGGCGGGCGCAGTTCCTAGGATTGTTGATTTTCGAGCTCAGGGCAAGTATTAATTTCTCTGCAGACCGGCTTTTCCGGAAATGATTTTTAACACCCATACTGATCCGGATCCTGCGCCGGGAAGAACTGCAATCACCTCGACTATCCAAACTCAGCTTTGACACCTTAAAAACCCGAGTCTCCGACTCTGGAGCAGAAGATAAGGTTCCAGGGGGACTTCATGTTGATACCGACTCACATGTCACTGTCCCTTGGCCTAATATATGTGTGTGTGTGTGTGTGTGTGTGTGTGTGTGTGTGTGTGTGTGTACACCTCCATCCCTCGGATGGCTCTGTAGGCTCACACCAGCAGAGCTCCCGTTTTTAAAGGGACAAGAAAGGACAGGAAAGTAGCAACGAATGTGTGCAAACCCAGAGCAGAAAAATGCATATTTTATTAAACATACGAGCTGCTTGATGCATGAAAAGGCTTTGAGCAACCAATAGAAACCGAGGATCGCAAATGTTCCGCTTGAACCTGTTGATCTCTGTGGGTTAAGCGTTTAGGGTCGAGTCTACGTTTCCACGGGGGAGGGAGAAGGAGAGGACAGAGGCAGCGGTGGCGTTCGCCCGCCACCCGAAGCTGATTTTTTGCCTCCCGCCTTCTGGCCCGGCGTGGGCGGCGAGCCCTTCAGGCCGCCAACATGGCGTGGGCGCCTGTGCTCCGGCGACCCCGGCCGGGCAGGGGGGACGGGGACCACCTGGCCGCGCACGGGACCGTCCTCAGGGTTTGGCCCGAACCCTGGGGCCGCGCGGGGTGGCTAGAGATGAGACTCTCTGCGCCGCACGGCACCCGGGTCTTGATCTCTCTCTGCTACCCTTTGGCCCAATTGTTCCTAAATTAGAGCAGCAAGTTCGCGGGGGGGCAGAGCGCCAGGGCGGGGAGAGTCGGCCTGAGGATCCGCCAGCCCTCTGGGAATGGCCGGGGTGGGCGGCCGGTGGGTGGCCTCGCCGCGCCCTTCAGCCCAGACCGCGCTCGGGAGAGGCCCGGGATCCTCTTTTGATTTCTGTGAGTGCTTGGGAGCGAGTGAGTGCGAGAGAGGGTGAGTGGAACGTGTTTGGTGTTAGCTGGAGAGGGCAGAGGGACGTGGAGTGGGCGGTGAAGCGGCGAGACGAGGTCACGGTGGAGAAGACGGTGGGTGAATGCCCACCTTGCTCCTGGGCCTCCACCCAGACTCGACCTTTGCGGGTTTCCAATATATTCTTCTTCCGGGCGGGGTGAGGAGGTGGATGGGGGTTTCGGGAGGGGGAAGGATTCTCTATTCTTCTTTGCGACAAATCTGGTAACGGGATTTGCTTGCTGTTTTGTCCGTGCGTGTGTGTGTGTGTGTGTGTGTGTGTGTGTGTGTGTGTTGGTGTGTGCGCTCGTGGATGCACGTGTGGCCCCGTCCGTGTTACCTCCTCCAGTGTCCCCGGAGCTGAAGGATCGCAAAGAGGATGCGAAAGGGATGGAGGACGAAGGCCAAACCAAAATCAAGCAGAGGCGAAGTCGGACCAATTTCACCCTGGAACAACTTAACGAGCTAGAGAGGCTTTTTGACGAGACCCACTATCCCGACGCCTTCATGCGCGAGGAACTGAGCCAGCGACTGGGGCTGTCGGAGGCCCGGGTGCAGGTACCCAGCTGCGAGGAGGCCGAGGGCCCAGGGGAGCAGAACTAGGGATGCGCCTGGGAGAGACGGCTTGGGAAGCACAGCGAGGGTTCGCATTCGAGTGTCTGGTGTAGATAAGAAGGAAAGGGGTATCTTTACTAAAGGTCTTATTTTCCAAAGTAGATCTTAGTTCTTATATCAGCTCCCCCCTCCGTTTTTTCTCCCCATTCCAACATATGTTCCCAGCAGAAGAAAGCTGCACTGGGCCTGCTCCCAGAGTTTCTATAAACCACACCCCCCTCGCCTCGCGCTGACTTTAATGTGGTTTAATCCTAATGGGCCTACTTTTATAAGGCTTAAAAAAATCCCTCAGAAAACGTTTTATCTCTGGATGCCTTAAAAGTTCCAAGGAGTATTTTGCTCGCTGGAGTTGGGTTTCCTTGAAGGTCTGTTCTGGGGTCTAGGTTTGCCAAGCGGATATGCCAATTAGGTTTATAGATGTACAGACTATAAAGAAAATTAGCAACTGTTAAGTGCAGAAATTTACAGTCTGCTGTTAGCGGTCGATCTCAAACTGTGTGTGAAGCAGCAGAGAAATAAACGCATTTTGGTCACTCTTTGTTGGTTTACTTAACCAAGGTAACGAACCTGAATCTACAGAAACTCGATTTCAAAACAACCTACAGATCTTAATATTGGTATTTCCAAAGCCTAACCCCAATGAAGTTGGGATTGGAACAGCTTTTTATTGGTTGTGGAGGTGAATATAATAGCAAAAGTAGGCTTTGGGGGCATTTAAAGGTGAAAAATTATTTGCATACATGTATACATATTCTTCTAGCTTTATGCAGGACGAATTTAAATGTTTCAGATTGTATTTCCGCTCAAATAATAAAATAGAAGAAAATGATGGTCATTATTTGTTTGAACACATGGAGCAGTTTTAGGCCCAAACATCTGCAGCTGTTACAAAGTATCGCTGTAACAGATACTCCCTGGGTCTCTGGGCGCAGAGACCACCATCTGTAGCGAACTATGCCCAATTCTTAAGGGGCTTCCCCACATCTTGTAATAGGATCAGGAAGAAAAAAAGAAAAAAGAAACAGAGCAGTCACGTTGAAGGGGAAAAGTAATAATAGGCCGCCTTGGTCATCACAGCATCAACAGCAGAGCCTTCCTTTTAAAGCCTCTCCTGCTTTGCTCTGTGCACTGAGATCTCCTGAGGTTCAGCAACCCCTTAAAAACATGATGGTAATTATTACAGTTATGATTATTAGTATCTCAATTCCAACTCTTCTAGGGGAAAAAAAGAGGCAAGAAGCCTCGGGCCATGTGAATTACACAAAGGATGCCACCCTGGCACAAACCCACCCTTCTGTTATACTAACTAGCAGGGGAATTTTTGAAGATTAACATTGACTATGACACTTGCTTTCAAAAACATACCAGTAAAGCTCTGAAGCAGTATTTCACTTTCATGGGTTTTTAAAAACATTAATTTGTGAATCAATCAATATGCTGTATTATTGGAACTGGAGTAAAAAAGCAAGCTTAATTTGAATTTTTAAAAAATCTGTCATATTGACTGTAAAAGTTGGCAAGTTTATTTAAAAAGATATAACATCCAGGAGAAGATAGTATCCAGAAGTTACCTGATTCAGACTTCACTTCCCCTTCTCAGAGTGCTCTTTTTTTCTCTTAAGAAGTGAACGTTATTTTTTCATACTTTACTTAAGTTTTAGAGCGATTTTCTAGATGTTTTCCTACAATCCTAACTGCAAGCAGTGGCTTTTTCTATAGAAGCAAATTAGATTATCATGATAATGGCACACAATTATTCTGCTACTGTGTTACACTCTGCTGCACAGAGGAACAGAGAAATTCTAAACTTCTTTGTAGTGAGGCTTTTATGGCACTAATTACCTCTCCCCCATCCTTACAACTCCCTCCCCCCTAAAAGAGTCGTTATTTGCTTTGGTGTTTGGTTTTTCTTTAAGATGAAGTTAATTAATATTACAGGCTATTAATGAGCACAGTCTTCTCAGGTCTTAACTAGATAACATCTAAACCCATTATCACATTGGTATCAGGTACCAGGGAGAGTTTTAGGCCTTGGAGACTCTGTAATGTGAAAAGCTGAAACCGGGACTAATAGTGGGTGTATCAAGAAATGATTTATCCTGCAAAAGTCTATAAAATCTCTTTCTATTTTTATAGTTCATTTACATATTTAACTTTGAAAGTTGAGTCTGTTTTATATAATTCAGCGATTGCTTGCTATATCTCCCAACCCTTGCCTAAAATACTATTTTTTTCTCTTTGTAGTCTTGTAATTTAAAAAAAAAAGTCATATTATCTAGGCTTTATTTTTTTCCTTCCAACTTGCAGGTTTGGTTTCAAAATCGAAGAGCTAAATGCAGAAAACAAGAAAATCAACTCCATAAAGGTATGCTTCTCATTACAAGGAACATTTTATATTCTGTTTAAAAAGGGGGGTGGTGGTGGAGAATATTGCTATTACAAAGGCAGAAAAAAAATCTTAAAGATGACAGTGGTTCTTGACTTAAAAATCTTCTCTAAAATAGTTAATGAGAGTCCTGAAGTTTTTGAGTAAGTTATATTTATTTTAATTATGGCAGGCATTTAGAAAGTTAACAATCCAATTCCAAAGGAATTATTTCAATCTTGTCCCATTTGGAACCCTGGGAAACAACTCTGGAAATGTTAACCTCACATTATTGTGTTTTGCTTCCTATTTTTTACAGGTGTTCTCATAGGGGCCGCCAGCCAGTTTGAAGCTTGTAGAGTTGCACCATATGTCAACGTAGGTGCTTTAAGGATGCCATTTCAGCAGGCAAGTACAGTCTAGTTTCAAGCTGTTTTTAAATGTAAAAAGACCTGGATACTTGCTTGAACTGTAGAACATTGTCTGTCCCTGAACCCAGATGTCAGTGTCTTTGCAGATGGAGAATCGATTTTGAGATGATATAGTGGACCCAATCCCCTTTAAAACCCTGTACAGTGTCAAGGGCCTGAATGCCTAGTCCCTTCTGTCCTCAGGGGAACCCCAAAGGGGCCCGAGGGCAGTAAGTGGACCTTTAAAAGTGTACTAAAAATTGCACTGGAGGAGATGAAGGAAATGCCTTTTGATTAAGATTTTGTCAAACCCAATCCGGAGGTTAGTCCTAAGGCAACTCTCTAAATATTTTTCTAGATATTTTCTACCCCCTAGTCACATTAAATGCCTGACAGAAGAAAAATAAATAAATACAAGTACTCAGGCTGTCTCTGCAAACAAAGCTTCACCTCTGGTAGAGAGAGAAGTCTTGGTCTTCTCAGGGCGGCCCTGCCTCTGCAATCCCTTAAAGAAACCTTTAAGAGTACACTTTAAAAGGACAGCCTGCAGCATTGATTTAATCCTGGGAAATCCCAGTGCTCTGAACTCCCTGCTCTCCAAGCCTGAGGGCGATATCCTTTCCCAACTTGCATCCGACCTTCCCCCATCCTCAGCCAGGACCCCTGCATGGCATGGCTGTGATGTTATGAATTAGTTCTCAGTTGCCAGTGCCTTACACCAAGGAGACACCTGGGTGTGTCCATGTATTCAGAGTGAGTGTTAGGGAGATCTTAGCTCTCCTAGCACTACAGGATACTAGCATCCTGATGCTGGACTTTTGAAACAAAAAAGAATGACTGGAGAAAGAGGGAACCTTAAAAGGGGACCCTTACTACTCAGAAGGTGATGTTTGGGCTAGCAGTATGAACACCATCTGAGAGATTGTTAAAAATGCAGAATCTCTGGCCCCAACCCAGACCTACTGAATCAGAATCTACATTTTAACAAAACCCCTAGATAATTCACATGGTATTAATGGTTAGAAGTACTGACTCACAATTGTGCCAGTTGTGCTGAAGAGGGAATAACTTCCCTAGGTGACATACAAAAGTTTTGCAGTTTGGCTGTTGGTATTTCGGTGCTTTAGGAGTGGTACCGATATATGGCAGCATCAGGAAAGGAGGGTAGGGACCCTCACCCCTAGCCTTTCCAATATACCATTTCAGTCCAGCTCCCTAGGGAGAAGGTCACGTTCCTGCCGACGGGGGGTCCCCGGGGTCCAGGGAAACAAGCCGAGACCCAGGGGACACTGGTGTATCTATGTGGCATCCCAGATTCAGCAACAGGCTGAGGAGGTCACACTCGGAACAAGAAGCGTAGCCTAATCGCCCCCTCCCCACCCTCCCCATCCCTTCCCAGTCAAGCTGGACGCCGTTAATGCTCTGTTTCTATTCTGTTGTCACCCTAGGATAGTCATTGCAACGTGACGCCCTTGTCCTTTCAGGTTCAGGCGCAGCTGCAGCTGGACAGCGCCGTGGCGCACGCGCACCACCACCTGCACCCGCACCTGGCCGCGCACGCGCCCTACATGATGTTCCCAGCGCCGCCCTTCGGACTGCCGCTGGCCACGCTGGCCGCGGACTCGGCCTCCGCTGCCTCAGTCGTGGCGGCAGCCGCCGCCGCCAAGACCACCAGCAAGAACTCCAGCATCGCCGATCTCAGACTGAAAGCCAAAAAGCACGCGGCTGCCCTGGGTCTGTGACGCCGACGCCAACGCCAACGCCAGCGCCCCCGACGCGCCCCCCGCGCGCACCCAGCCTGTTCGCCCTCCGCGCCCCGCTGCTTCTCCGTCACCCCCTTCGGAACTCCGGAGCCGGCCCTCTGCCCGCCCCCACTGATCGCCCCTTGTCCCCTTCCGCAGCCCGGACTCCCAGGGCCGGACTCCACGCGGGACCCGGGATCCCACGAGGAGCACTGGTTCCGTGGCTCCTGACGGTCCTCCTACTCAAGGGCCTAGGATTCCGTTTTGTAGGAGCCGGTTTGGGAAAATCTGGAGACTGGACAGGGGAGTGCTGGAACCGCGGAGAGCGGCTCACCGCAAAGCTGCAACGATGGACTCTCGCATAGAAATAAAATCTTGTTAACGATAAAAAAATGAGCAAGAAAACAAACAAAAAATAGAAAAGACAAACCAGAGAGAAAAAGAGAAAGGAAACTTATTTGTTATGGCTATTTGACAGAAGCTGAAATCGGAGAGCGAGCCAAGGAGAAAAAAAAAAAAAAATTAAAATTTAAGTATTTTATAAAAATATGGAAAAATAACCCGGACGAATCTCGAGAGAATGGGAGGGAGCTACCAACTTAAATGTATGTTTTTCTTTTAAAAGTGGGCTAAGAAGGCAAAACAGAAGGAAGAGGTATACTTATTTAAAAAACTAAGATAAAAAAGTGCGCAGCTGGGAAGTTCACAGGTTTTGAAACTGACCTTTTTCTGCGAAGTTCACGTTAATATGAGAAATTTGATAAGAGAGGCGGGCCTCCTTTTACGTTGAATCAGATGCTTTGAGTTTAAACCCACCATGTATGGAAGAGCAAGAAGAGGGAAGACTATAAAAACGAGGAGAGAAAAGATAATATTAATACAAAAAATGCCACAGACAATGATTTCTTTGAGAAATTATTATGGCAGAACTGTCCGGACTGCTTTCTAAATTCCGGTTTGCATGTTACTTGTATTCCATTGATGGTGTGTCCCCTGTCCTCTCCCCCCTTACTCACATGCACTCACTGCATTTTCATCTTCCCTTATGAAAAACAAGACCAAAAGCGTCTGGAAATTGACATACGTATATATTCATTTTTGCCCTGTCTTTGATCCTGGGGAACAAAAGAAAAGAGATGAAAAGGGGGAAAAAATTACACTCCTTGTCCCAAGAAGACAGAGGTGGGCAGAAAATGTGGGGAAAGGAAAAAGGAAACGAAATGAACAAATGAAATATTGAAGACACAGTGCCTCGCTGGTTCCTGACACACAGTAGGCGCTTAATCAGTGTTAGTTCTCGCCACTCCCCTTTTCTTGTGTTGCCTCTTGTTGGTTTCCTGAAGTGTTTGAAGACAGTGCTTTATTTCCCCCTCTCTATCCCGTCAAATTCACCTTAAATAACACCCAGCTAGATTCAGGCACTAGGTTGGTGTAAAATATGTTGATACACACAAACAAAGTTTATTTTGGCTATAATGTGTGAACTGATGGTTGACTTTCAACGTTTGCATTTTATCTCACAAAGGTGTATCTATTCAAGTAATCTCTTTTTGGTTGATTGGTTCAATTCATGTAGCTATTTAAACTGGGATACCCTGGACTAAGCAATCTGTATCCCAATTCACTAGCAAGCCTCCTTAGTTTTTTTTTTTGTTTGTTTTGTTTTGTTTTGTTTTTTCTTCCTTCTAATTTACAAGCAAGGAAAAGCTCTCCTAACTGAACTTTGGTATGCGGTTGAGCTTTGTAACTATTTGTTCTCCATGAAAACAAAATTATTTATATTTGACATATTTTTTCTAGTGTATTAAGTTATTTTAAACAAAAGAAGATGTTATCTCATGACGTGTTGTCAGTACAAAATGTTGCGGCTCCACCTCTGTTAAACCTTTTAAATAAGTGCCAAGTTATTCATTGAAGACACTTTGCGATCAATTGAATGAAAATAGTATTGTTTCATTTGATGGGGTTCGCGTCATCTTTGTTCCTGTTACTATTAAAATATCCGGGATAGTCTCTCCCTCTTCCTTTTTGATTAACGTGCATCTATTGCTCGAATATACCAACTTGGAAAAGAGCTTGCCTCCGCTCTTACCGACCGCAGTCGGGGCAATACGAGGAGCGACTCTGTGGCTCTTGCCCGCGCGGGGCACATCTTTCTCCCCCTGTTTTATTCACCCAGCGTAGAAACCGGTTTCTACCAAAATCAGTAAAGGAACAGATAATAAGTAAAGTACATTGGATAGAATACCCCTTCCCCAGGACGGATGCTCGTTATTCATTTTCCCATACTTTCAACCTTAACGTTTTGGGGGGACATTTGGGGCAGAAGGAAAGAGGGATCACGCGGAGCGACATCGGCCTGGGTTTGATTGGGTATGGCCTCGTCGGACAACCGATCCCAGGTCGCCGACTTTCTCTGGAGCGAGGCAGGTGCTGCCTTGAAAGCTGGCGGAGGGGCGCGGGCGGGGGCACTGTGGAAGGCGGGTCCCCCACTTCCCCTACTTAGAGCTTTGACCGAAGCAGCTACTACACTGGTTAAATTTAAGAAGAGCTGTGCTTAGGAAAAGCCCGGCCTTAGCCGTCCTCAGATTACTGAGGATCCTCCTTCTTCTGGAGGAAACCCCACCAGTAACACCCAAAGGTGGTGCATTTTGGGGGATAGGCAGAGCCTGTGAAGACCCGGCCCTGGCCAGGTCCGAGACAGGACCTTCTCTTCCCGCGCGGGATCTTGGAATGGGGGGACCTCTGCGAAGATGGAGGGCGTCCTGGGCGTCCCCTGGGGGCCCCCTCGGGCTAGGGAGCGCATGGAACTCCTCGCATCCTGAGCAGCGCTCCCTGACGCCCTCACCCGGCCCTCTCCCGGGTCTGAGCTCGGGCTCCAAGCGTCCCTCGGTCTAGACGTGGACGATAGGTTTGGATCTTTCTTGGTAACTTTCAAAGACCACTGATCAGGACCCGGGCTGCAGTCCGCGGTCAGTTCTTGCGGGTCTCTGGGTTGATGAAGGTCAATAGTTTTTATCCTGAACATCTGCCCGGGAGCTCGGTGTCCTGTGGCTTCCTGCGAACCCCAGTGGGCGCCGGGACCGGGGTCCAAACCCGCAGGCTCCAAACCCAGTCCTAACCTAGACTCCGACGCGGGTTCGGCCGCTTCCCAGGCCCTCAAGGGAGGTCCGAGGTCACGGGAGGAGAACCTGGGGCAGGGAGGACGGCGGTTCGGGCCCCAGGTTCCACTTGTACCCCGCGGCGGAGTTGGGGAAGCCAGAAGTCACAGGAGGCGGCGCGCTCGGGCCCGGTTGGCGGCGGCGCCGGTACCGCGACAGGGACGCGGGCCGCCCTGGAACGTCCCCGGCAGCAGCACCGGGTGGGCCGCGCGTAGCCCCGCGGGGGTCGGGCCGGGGCGGGGGTGCCGGAGGCAGAGGGGCGCGCGCAGACGCCCGGGTCCTGCAGGAAGGGCCCAAGTTGTGGGCCTCGTCAGCGGTACTCGAGCCAGGCGCGGCCTGTAGGAGCCGCGCGCCAGGCACTCGCGGCGCCACGGCCTGGTCTCGTGCCCGCTCCCCTAAGACTCCGGAGGGCAGAGGCCGCTGTCCCTGACTCTTTGGGGCATCGTCCCTGGGTCCCAGGCTCACGCTCACTGGGGGCCCGCTCACCCGGAGCGCTCGGGCCCACACTCTCGGGCAGGCCCCTCGGTGTGTGAACAAGAAAGACTTCCAAACTCCGAGTTCCCCAACCATCCTGGGAAGGGATCCCAACAAGACTTCTCTTAAAATTTGAATATGCCCAACATGCAGACTGATTTAGTCGAAATTCAATAATCCTAGAAAATAATATAGGATTCCCACTCCCCTAACCCCAAATCTTCCGGACGTGCAAAGCCTTCCCGAATTACTAAATCCATGACTGGGGAAAACTGACTTAAAAGAGATTATTAAAGATATCATTGGTGTTAAGGATCCTATGACACTGAGGCCCAGTAAGATCGGAGGCTTTTACTTGGAGCTGAACTGATAGACATCTACTTCGAGTTTCCCCCCAGATTTATAACTTTTTAGATCCTCAGATGGTAATACTTTAGCATAATGCAATGCTCAAATTTTGGAACTATTTTGATTTCTAAAAAATGCCTTTTTGGCTTCAGCGACATAGGCATCCTGTTTTTTCTTCACAAATCAGTTTATATCATAAATTGCAAACATTTGCAATAAGATCGCAAGATTGTTTATTTTACATAACCTCAAGCACTTGACTATGTTAAACACCAGCACAGAAAGTCTGTGAAATCAGTTTAATGTGTGTGAGGGAATTAAAGGATCACTCCTTTTCATCACATAAACAAAGCATTTAAGATTGTTTTGATTGTCAAGTCTAGTTTTTAAAGTCTTACAATTGACTATTAATTTTAGAGTCATTCTGTGCAAAAATAATTACTAAAGTTATATCTTGCTTTAATTAAATGTTTCTGGGCAGAAGAAAACGGTATTCTAGACTGGGATGTGGATGATTGTTTTAAATATTATTTTAGTTCAAATGTAAATAAAAGTCTGCAAATTCCAAGGGAAAAAAAGGTCTGGAATGATTTCTTAATGTGCCATTAAAACAGCAAAAATGCATTAAAGCAACATTGCAAAACCAGAAATAATAAATATGTCATTCTAATGAGAGTGTTAACTTATGGATAATTTATTCAAGGTAGTTTTTATATTTCACATGGAATGTCTTATTATGACCTGCCTGACTACTGTGATGCTTGTTCTTCAAAATCTAATTTATATAGGCCTGGGATATACATAATTCATAGCTCCTGTTGATATGTGTATACACACCCCGAATTTTAAATCTTTACAACATGTTTGGATGTTTACTAGCATGTTTTCAAGATGACTGAAATAAAAACATAAAAAGTGTTAAGCATCATATTGAAGACAAGTGCTTGCCCTGACCTGAACTTGAAGAAAAAGTAGTTGAAAATGAGAAAATTTAAAAGTATTAGATAATTTTCAAACTCAGGTGTAGAGTGAACACTGAAATATTTCAGATAAAAAACATTCTTGTATGAGTAATATGAAAATTCCCAAGAAAGACTTATAGATGTGGGCATATAATGCTTCTGATGCCTAGGCAATCCTTTTTTGTTTCTAATTCATGAAACAAAAAATCCTCAAGTCCTGGGGTATTTTGTTTTGAGTATTTTATGTGTCAGTCAAGGTAACCACTGCATATGCCTTCAGTACAGGAAAATTTAGTATAGTACTTACACGGAGTTCTATTGGCATGAGGGAAGGTTTTAGAATATAATCTAATAAATCAAATAGGGAGGAGTAAACATGCTTTTTTCTTCTTGTTGGACAACTATTCACATGTCCTAAGTAAGGATCTTTGTAGACTCTTATTCAAGTAGAATAGTGTATGGTTAAGAGTATGCACTCTGGACCGCACTTCCTGCATTCAAACCCCACTGCTTTGTGATTTTGGACAAGTTAATCTCTCTGTACCTTAGTTTCCTCATCTGTAAAGTGTGGATATAAATAACATCTGTCTTATGGAATTGTTCGGAGGATTAAATGTGTTAATATTTGTAAAGTCCTTAAACCAGTGCCTTGTACATGTATACTAAGCACTGAATAATAATTATTTTTTATAAATAGGCCAGTAGACATTGATCCTTGTAATAAAAACTTTAGAAGAAGAAAATAATAGAGTAGTGCAAGACAAGAATACTTTTCTGGGCAAGAGGAAAACTTCATCTACTAGTGTGTGATTCTAGCTAATTGCTTAGTCTCTGAGGCTCATCTGGAAGATATAGTAATTGTCACAATGTAGTTAGGCGGCTTACCTATGAGCAATTTATATAGATTATATATTAGTAGATACACAACAGTATTGTTACTCTGCCATGTATGGTTAATAAAGTGAGAGATACCAGGCCTGGCACTTGCCCTCAAGGGGCTTACCATCTAGGCAGAGTCTGTTCATAAATACATATGACAGTGCTAGGAAGCATGTGCTAAGTGCACTTGCTTAAAGGCATCCAGACACAAATCCTGTGCATCTGAATGGTGGCGGTACAACACATGTGGGCCTGGTTTTGGAAACTGAACCTTCCTTGAAAATGAGTAGCCTTATAAAGGAATGGTGAAGCGACACCCAGAGGTTAAGAAGCACACTTTGTTAGAACTAAATGTATACCATATGTTGCTGTGGTTTGTGTTCCATAGGAGCATCTGCACTTTCCTTGGCTGCTCATGTTTATGGAGCATTATAGCAGTAAAATGCCAAAAGACACAAAGACTGCTGACCGAGTGACTACTTTAATAGCAGTTTGAAAACACATATAATACAAAAGAAGGAATGTTTAATTACCACTGTAGGGACCTGTAAGATGAACAAATTGAGTCTTAATTACTGACTAAATTTAGAAGGACTTCTTTCTAATGCCTAAATTTAGAAATATTACTAATATTGCCCAGTATTTTAGATAACATCTATGAAGAACTAAAAGTACTTTTTGTACAGCTTTATTTAGGAATCAACGTGTTGTCACAGTATATGGCTAATCTTTGGAGGTCAGATATTCCTGAGTTCAAATATCAACTATGCCAACTATTATGTAAAATTTTAGGTAATTTCTTAGTTTTCTAGACCCTTTGCCCTCTTAGTTATGCAACACACACCTTGGAGGTTGTTGAGAGGATCTAATAAAAATAAGTTGTGTAAATGCCCGGCGCACAATAGGTGCCAACAAATGTACATTTCTTCTCTACTCTCATTATTTACCTTTCATATTATTGTGACATAAAAGGGATTTTTAATTTAACTTTCTGTGATTAGAAACAGTTTTGGAAAATTTGGGGGGCGGTGTGCATCTTAATTTCAATTCCCTAATATGCATATTAATTATGTGTGTATATGTTGTGTGCGCTGGAATTTGGAACAAAGCTTGCAAAACTTTTAAAACAGAGTTGTTAGGGAGTATGATTTTTGAATCTGCCCTTTTATATAGAATAGAGAGGGTTTTATCTTTCTCCCTGATAACTCAAGGACATTTGTAATGTGGAGGTTACCCAGAGTCTCTGACCTTCTCGGGTCTCTGTACTCCGGAATGTCAGCATACAAATCGAGCCTTGGCATTAACTCTCTAGTCATTTTGATATTGGATTGATTGTCCTTCTGTGGGATATTTAGTGAATACAATTCTTTTGCTTCCATGGAAAGGAAGAAGAAAATAAAATACCCTTAAACATGATTTCAGAAATGCCTATCATTCTATCCAGATTTTCAGTACTTGTACTTTGTTGCTTTGTATTCTATTTACTGGCATTACTGATTTGAAATGTAATTATCTGACTTGTGTGCGATATATTTATTTACTGAAATTCTCACTTGTCAGCAGTTGTGTTTCTTTTAAGGCTTATGTAATTTCCATTAAAATTAGTCTTGCCCAGTGCTCACTTAAAAGGGTTCAGGATCCTCCCTGGGGGAGTTTTAGTTCTAGACTTTCTTCCAGAACTTTTTAGACAGGTGGGAATTAGGTGGGAATAGTCATCAAAGAAAGCTTTGGAAAGACTGAGGTGGGTCCTCTAATTTGCCTTGGGAGTAATAGCAAAGCATGATAGACAGAATATTGTCCTCCAAAAGTGTCCACATCCCAATCCCCGTAACCTGTAAATATGTTAGGTTACATGACAAAAGAAAATTAAGGTTGTCAATAAACTACTAATATAGGGAGATTATTGTGGATTATTTGGGATGGACCCACTGTAATTGCAAGAGTTCTTTTTTTTTGAGTCTGGATGTCACTCTGTCATCAAGGCTGGATGGAGTACCTGGATCATGGCTCACCACAGCCTCTATCTCCTGGGCTCAAGCAATCCTTCTGCTTCAGCCATTCAAGTAACTAGGACTACAGACATGCACCACATGACACAGGCACAGACATGCCTGGCTAATTTTTATATTTTTTTGTAGAGACTAGTTCTTGTTATGTTGTCCATGTTGGTCTCAAACTCCTGAGCTCAAGCAATCTTCCCACCTTGGCCTTCCAAAATGCTAGGATTATAGGCATGAGCCACCATGCCCAGCCACAAGGGTCCTTAACAGTGAAAGAGGGATGCCAAAGAGGAAAGTCACAGAGAGATATGTCTAAGGAATAAACCTCAGAGAGATTGCTGGCTTAGCAGTAGGAGAAACAAGAAATGCAAGTAGCCTCTTGAAGATGGAAAAGGTAAGGCAAGAAATTCACTCAGAGCCTTTGGAAGTAATACAGCCATGTCTACACCTTGATTTTAGTACAGTGAAACTTGTGTAGGAATTCTAAACTACAAAACTATAAAATAATCAGTTTTCATTGTTTTAAGATGCTAAGTTTGTGATAATGTGTTGTCATAGTCATAGAAAACCATAGGAAGTTTCTGAACTGTAAAAATGTATAAAAGCCTCTGGTCATGTTTTGAGGCCAGGAAACCTTCTAAGTCTGTTCAGTAGTAAGAGTCCCCCCAAAACTCAGGACTGAGATATGTTAGAGTATGTTCTTATCAGTCATATAGATTTCTATATGCCATATAACAGAGGCTCCCACAAATCTCTCTTATTGTAAAATGAAGCCTATAGAGAAAATCTGTAAAAAGAATAAAATATTCTTTTAAGAAAAGTGAGTCAGCAGTGAAAATGTCTTGTTTTATTTCCTGTGTTTTTATTTCTTCTTTGTCATCTTCTGCTGATTATTTATCTTCATTTATTTAACTATCTATTTATTTATTTATTTTCGTATTTAATATAGAAAAAAGAACTGCTAGTTTCAAGCCCTGAAGTTCTTTGCTAATGCACTGATTGAAAGGGAACAGCCTGGACAATTGAGCTTGTCTGTCAAGTTGGTCAAGGTGGAGAGTAATGTGGTCTGGGGTTCCCAGAGCCCATTGGACCTTTGACCTTTTCTGTTGAGTCTATTGATCTAGGTTAATAGTCAGCACCAGTTGTGCTATTGGAAGGGTTGTGTGCCTGTGTGCAATTCCTCATTGAGTACAAATGAGGCTCTGACTAACTCAAAGGGTAATTGGTCTTTTTTGTAGTTTTCCAAGATCAGGGTAGGGAATTAGAATAGATAGGCCCTGACAGGCAGGGTGAAGATTCATTTCTGGAATATTTGCAGTGGCATCAATGACAAAACAATGGATCTGAGCATAGGGCTGATTATATCTTTCATACCATAAATTCTGTTTACCAGGGAGTTGTGCATGGCATCAGGTGGGTGGCCTGAACTGTTGGTTAACAAGATAACTTTTGAGGTTAGTGAGCAGTGAGATGGGTTTAGTCCTGTCACACCCCTCAACCCCAACGCCCCAGTCTCACCCAAACCCAGTATTCCCACTATCCCATGTTTCTCATCCCACCTAGTTGAGTGCAGAATGAGAGAAACCATAGGTCTGTGTGCTGAATATATAAAGAGGCTTGGTTATGCTCTTTGACTGACTGAAATGTAGTATCTATCCCTATGACCCTCTCTTTACTAGCTCTTCCCTACTTAGGGGAGAAGTTTTCTTTTTCTACTCATCCTATGAGAAGCGCTCATGTTTTTATCTTGAGCCACTTCCTACCTCTCCCATCCTTCTGTTCTCCTCCTCTCTTCCAAGTTCCTCATTCTAGAAGCTTAGATGCCCATAACTCATTTATTCATTCACTAAACAGAAGTTTAGTAAATACTTACTATAGGCTTTGGACTCATTCCCTCTTTCTGCTTTAACTTGTCAGACCATCCTTTTCTGACTTCTCCTTGATGTCTGTCATTATTGGAGGAAGTGGTGATTAAAAGACAGAGGGGGCATGGTGGGCTTGGCAAGGCAAGTAGAAAGTACAGAAATAATAAAGAGAAGAAGACAGTCAGGTAGGTTAAATTTTGGAGACTCCTACTCACCAGACCCTGTGATATCCAAACAGTATATGCTGCAAAGCTACTTTATAAAGAATAATCCTCAGAATGATTTGGAATGCTTCTACTTACTTCACAAAAGATACTAGTTTCTCATGGCCCAGTACAACTTTTAAAATGTAAAACGAGATCATTCCTCAAACATTGTTTTAAATCTAAGGACAGAAGCCTAATTATAGTTAATTAAGTTCAAAATATTCAGTAAGCATTTGAGCATCTACCATAGTCCTGGCGCTGGTGGAAAGATAAGATGGTCAAGGGAGGAGGACATCTTGGAAATGTCTGTAGAGCTTGGGAAAGAGAGGAGTGATTTGCACTGGGAGGTTAGCAGCACCCGGTGTGGGAGACCTCCTGCTGGAGTGTGTATTCAGGAAATGCGCTGACTTAGACCTAATTTCCATTTTAAAAAGACAATACTCAGCAGTATTCTGTTTTTCTTTTCTAAATAATTGTATAGTATATACTAGGAAAAATTTTATCTTATGTAATCTATTCACAATTTTTCTTTTCTTACTTCTTTCCTCCTTCAGCTTTTATTTTCTTTTACAGCTTATCTAAGTCTTTTACTAATGCCATTGAAATAGCCAAGGGTCCTTAAGACTTCTGCTAAATCTACACTGTATGTGCTCTAAAAATGGAATAACAAAGCCTAGATAATAGCATGTTTGTTTACAGCATGGTTTACTGAACATTTTAAGCTCACTGTTGAGATCTACTGGGCAGGAAAAAGATTCCTTTCAAAATATTATAGTTCATTGACAATGTACCCGGTCACCCAAGAGCTCTAATGAAGATGTACAAGGAGATTAAAGTTTTTTCATGCCTGTTAACACAGTATTCATTCTGCAGCCCCTGAATCAAGGAGTAATTTTGACATTCCAGTTTCATTAGTTAAGAAATACATTTTGTAAGGTTATAGCTGCCGTAAATAGCAATTCCTCTGATGGATCTGAACCAAGCAAATTGAAAACCTTCTGGAAAGGATTCACCATTCTAGATGACATTCAGAATACTCATGATTCATGGGAGGAGGTCAAAATATCAACATTACCAGGAAATTGGAAGAAGTTGATTCCAGCCCTCATGGATGACTTTGAAGGATTCACGACTTCAGTGGAGAAAGTAACCTCAGATGTGATGGAGATAGCAAGAGAACTAGAGTTACAAGTGGAGCCTGAAGATGTGACTGAATTCCTACAATCTCATGATGAAATTTGGGCAGGTGAGGAGTTGCTTCTTATAGATGAGCAAAGAAAGTGGTTTCTTGATAGGGAATCCATGCCTGGTGAAGATACTGTGAACATTGCTGAAACGACAACAGAGAGTTTCAAATGTTATCCAAAGTATTCATATACTACAGAGAAATCTTTTGTGAAAGAAAGAGTCAATTGATGCAACAAACTTTATTTTAAGAAATTGCCACAACCACCCCAACCTTCAGCAACCACTGCCCTAATCAGCCAGCAACCATCCACCAGCAAATAGATTATGATTCACTGAAGGTGCAGATGATCATTAGCATTTTTGGCAATAAGGTATTTTTAATTATAGTATGTGCATTCTTTTTTTTTAGACATTAGACTACAGTATAGTAACTTATATATGCACTGGGAAGCCAAAAATTTATTGTGACTTGCTTATCACAATATTCAGTCTATTGTGGTGGTCTGGAACTGAACCCACCATATCTCCAAAATGTGCCTGGAGCAGGGAAAGACAGAATAGGTTTTCTAAGTGTTGGAAAAGGCTGGGCGTGGTGGCTCACATCTGTAATACCAGCACGTTGGGAGGCCAAAGTGGGAAGACTGCTTGAGCCCAGGAGTTTGAGACCAACCTAGGCAACATAGCAAGATCCTGTCTCTACTGGAAAAAAAAAAAAATTAGCAGAGTGTGGTGGTGCATGACTGTAGTCCCAGCTACTCAGGAGACTGAGGTGAAAGAATTGCCTGAGCCCAGGAGGTCAAGGCTGCAGTGAGCTGTGATCATGCCACTGTACTTCAGCCTGGGCAACAGAGTGAGATCCTGACTAAAAAAAAAAAAAAATGTTGGAGGAATGAATAAGATTGAAAAAAAAAGTATATTCTTGTAGATAGTTTTAGGAGACAAATCTTAGCTCTGTGAGGGTGATTTTAGTTTTAGAACTAGCCAAAGGCTGTTTGGCATTAAGACTAAAGAAGCTAGGGAATATAATTTTTTTTATTACAAATGATGTGTGGGAAAAGATTAAGCATGGCTGTTTTTGTGATAAGACACATTTTCTTATATGGCTTATAAAGGGCACTATAGTTTACTGGCATTTATTTGCTTAAGGCAATTTCAAAGATGAATTCCCCAAAAACATTTTTAACAGTGACAGTATTGCTGGACTAAGTGTTTGGTTTCTCAGGATGACTACTTTGAAGGGCAAAGTTTACTTGCATCTGTAAGTTCTGGTGTCTATGTTAAAAAAACTTAAGTATCATTATTTTATTGTCACATCTTATTTTCTATAGTGAATTTTTACAAGCTAAATTTCACATTATTTTCTGTGCATTTAACTGTAGCACTATCATTTTCAGTTCTCTTTTTGGTAAGCCTCATCTCCCAATGCAGCAGCATTTGAAAATTCTATTAAAATTGTTTATTTTAAGAAGCTATTCCTAAGACCATTAACTAAGACCAGATTTAACACCAATTCCAGTGGCTGATCTCTACCCCAAATGGATATAGGACCACTTGTTATAACCTTTTGTTTACTGATTTTCAGGCAGTTTTCAATCTGTGTGACACTGATCAGATCCAAGCCAATTTCAACTAATTTTTCAAGTCACTTTTCATGAGGCAGTGCATCAAATGCTTTACCAAGTTCAAATGTATAACATCTGCTCTCTTTTCCCTGATAATTTTACTGCTCTCTCAAGAAGTCAACCACTTTATCAGCCATGGAATGTGTTTTATAAGCCTCCATTATTGTTACCCATGGTTCTGTCACCCTTTAGAATTTCCCCTCTCAACTTTATTTGCCAAGTCTTGACAAAATACTTATTAGTTAGGCATCTGATACAATTATTCTTCTAGTGATAACACTTTGTGACTCCAGGTTCACTTGGATTAGATCTATATATAACTTTTTCAGTTATTATGATTTAAAAGATGCAAGCAATAAAATCTGTGTTAGTCAGTTTTGTTCATATCCTGGGAGAGATGTTTTTCAGACTTGCTGATTGGTACATGTTTTGAGGTTTGAAATATTCACTTACCTGCTCTTTGTCATTAGCTGTTTTTTTTTTTTCCTCTCTAGGTGCATTTTGTAGTTCCCCATCTTTACCATATGTTAAAAGGATATTATGCTTGCAACAGCATGCCTACAGAACAGTCAAATGTCTGTGCATGTACAGTAAGTTGGCTCACATAACCCTTGGATACAGAGTAAGTTTTGGATGCTTGTCATTTCATTGATGTCGGTGAGCTGTACTTAAAATAACATTTGCTTTCAAGAGTTTGGGGGTTAATGTCTATGTACATAAACTGAGAAATGTTTGCTTTATAATTAATTTTTTAAGCAAACTCAATAAGATCCCATGTAAATTATGCATTTTAAAGAATGATTTAAGCTCTTAGGTTATTGTATTTACTGATGGAATTTAGTTAATTGAATAAATATGAAAATCTTGTATCTTTGCATTGGTTAACATATAGGTATATTTTATTAACTTTTACACAAATTATTCAGTTAAAAAACTGTCTAAGAATACAATTGACATATTTGGTAGAGTCACATAAATTAAAACATTGAGT
The DNA here is from genome assembly GCA_027257055.1 of Cephalopachus bancanus. Classification (NCBI taxonomy): domain Eukaryota; kingdom Metazoa; phylum Chordata; class Mammalia; order Primates; family Tarsiidae; genus Cephalopachus; species Cephalopachus bancanus. The sequence continues at coordinate 2,191,926 of JAPVLO010000100.1, read as the reverse complement.
ATGATTTATCAAGGATTACTCAAGTATTAATTAACTGACAGCTAGAACACTACTCTTGACATTCTTAAATTTCCTTTGGTTAGTCTTATATACATTATAGATTAGTGAGTTTCTCCCTCTTTATATAAAATATTTAGCTTTTGAAGTGTTTTGACATATGGTAAACTTCAATAAGAAGGCAGACATTTTCAGTTTTGAGAAATGTAAATATATCATTCTGTAAGAAATTCCAAAATGTTGGCTATGGGACAATGGAAACCACATGTAGTTTTTCTGTAACTCTCAATATACAAGTAACTGCTTTCAACACATCTTTTCTGTCTCCAGTTTTAATATTAACTACTTGATTAAATGTCAAATGGAGCAAAGGCCATTTATGTCAGGCATCACTAATATTCACATTGTTTCCAAAGAATGGAAAGCATTTAATTTTGAATATTCACCACTCTTGTGTGACTCAGTGATAATTAACTAGTATTGGGAATACCACCTATTTGTAATCTGAAATTCTAGAATTGAGGATTCGTTGTCTGAATAAAAACTACGATGTTTTATTTTATCTATTATTTATTTATTTGAGTTGGAGTCTCACTGTCACGCTCACGGCCACCCCAGTGTTGACCTGCTGTGCTCAGGCAATCCTTCCGCCTTAGCCTTCCAAGTAGCTAGAACTACAGGCGCACACAACCATGCCTGGCTAATTTATTTATTGTAGAGACGAGGTCTCGCCAAGTTGCCTGAGCTGGTCTACGAAACTGCGGGCTCAGGCAATTCACTAGTCTTGGTCTCCCAAAGTGCTGGGATTACAGGCTGAGCCACTGAGCCCAGCCTATTTTTAATTGCTAAATGACAGCTTTATGTTCCTTCTGTGTGTTCCACAATTTAGAATATAAATTTTGGAAATATGTTGAAAACAGTGTTTCTTTATTTTTGTTTTTAGAAACAGGGTCTTGTTCAGTCACCTGGGTTGGAGTGCAATGACACAATCACAGCACACTGCAGCCCTGAAGTCCTGGGCTCAAGTGATCCTCCTACCTCAGACTCCTGAGTAGCTAGGACTACAGGCACGTGCAACCATGCCCAAATAACTTTTAAATTTTTTTGTAGAGATGAGGTCTCACTATGTTGTCTAGACTGGTGTTGAACTCCTGGCTTTGGGCAATTTTTCCACTTTGGCCTCCCAAAGTGTTGGGATTACAAGCTTAAGCCACCATGTATGGCCAATAGTGCTTTTTCTAACATCAGGGTTAGATTTTTTCTGTTATTAATGTTAGGTCTATACCTGTAGACAGATATTATGAAAATTCTGTTCATTAAATTAAAACTATTAATGACTATAGTACTTGTATTATAACAACATTTTAAATGTGAGTGGAGGAAATATTAATTTCACTTAAAAAGTAAGTCTGAATCTAGAAAGCTGCACCTAAGGATAAATATTTTAAGCTTAGTTGAATGTACTTTATAAATGAATGTATATGCATTTAGAATCAATGATTCTAAGTCAAGAAATGGTATGATGTTAGAGGTCAAACAGAGGGACTCACAGAGTAAACATGTTTAGGTTTTACTTTCTTTGTATAAATATTTTAAATGATGCATCAATATATATCAAACAAAAGAGTGCATAATTTTTTTATATAAGTAAAATCAGAAGTCTGCGGTTAGTTTTTTTATAAAAATGTGATAATTCTGTTTCTCAACACACCAATCATACACTTGAAAGTTTTTTAAAAGGTCAATTTTCTGTATAGTTCCAAGTTTCTCAATTTATATCAATACATTTATGTTGTTCTGTTGTTATTTACAGATATTTATGTGTTTAAAATTTTTCTTTCTGCTAGATTCATGAATCATTCACATAAACATGGAAATGCTATTAAATAAATACATTCCCTTGTAACACATGACTTTTGTATTTCTGAGACTTTAGAATTTTTCCTCATTAGTTATGAGATAAAGCACATTAAAAGATGCATTACACAAGCATTGTAAACAGATGTGGTCAAATAGGAAGATTGAATATGGGTTAAGAGATTTCTGGTTTTTAAATAAAAAATAAGTGAAAATTTGTGTTACAAAATATTTGCGTCTTTATAATATAAAGCATGAGCAGTGTCAAGATAAAAGAATATCTGATTTTATGCATTTTTTAAAACGTTGAAGAATTCTTTGTAGACACTTGGGTGAGCAAGGACTCTCTTCTAATGACTTGAACAGGTAAATTCATTCATTGTTGGATTATTCTCCATCAGATTGTTTTTCTAGAATTCAGACAAAATATATCCTCTAAATGGTAATAGTCAATTACTTTTTATCTTAATATTCTCATACAATATAAGGAATTTGTCTACTTCTGTTTTTAATGTTTGTATCTGTTTATCTATGGTGGTGACAGGGAGTAGGGGTTAGACTGTTGTGTGAAATGAGGATGACCTTTTCTTGTGTTTTAACCAGAGTAATTTGGAATGTTTTGCCTTCATCCTTTTCAAAGTATGAGTTTTGTCAAGATGTTGGCTCCAGTCACATCACTGAAGAAAGCAGATTGTAAGTGATTGAAACTTTGTTCTTACTTGATGTTTTATAAGTCATGTTGCTGCAAAAGGTTAGGTAATATCTATAAGCTAGAAGACTCAAGGTGTTGATCAAATCTAAGAAATACACTTTCAAATAGAATATGCAAAATAAAAAAGTTACAGTAAATTTTAAGCTACCTTGCACTCTTTAAAAAGTAGACTCACATTATGTGGTTATTGTTTGCTGAATGCCATGCTGATCTTCCTATCTTTTTAGCATATTGTTTTTTATATTGAGAAATTCCTAATTATTTGACCTCAAATTAATAACTTTGAAAATAATTATTCTAGCCGGGCTCGGTGGCTCAGCCTGTAATCCCGCGCCTTTGGGAGGCTGAGGTGAGTGGATTGTCTGAGCCCACGGGTTCGAGACCCGCCTGGGTAGCGAGACCTCATCTCTACAATAAATCAAAAAATCAGCCAGGCGTGGTAGCGCGTGCCTGTAATTCCGGCTACTCGAAAGGCTGAGGCGGAAGGATTGCCGGAGCCCAGCAGGTCAAGGCTGCGGTGGCCGGGAGCGGCCACTGCACTCCAGTCTGGGCGACAGAGTGAGACTCCAACTCAAAAAAAAAAAAAGAAAATAATTATTCTTTTAAAAACTTTAGAATCATGAGGTACACGTGAGAATTCGTTTCATAAGTAATGTTGTGTGAAAGCGAGGTTTGAACTTCTAATGATTGCCTCACCCCACAGTGATGGGCGTGATACCCAATGGGTGGTTTTGTATCTCTGGGTTTTATAACCCACCAATGGATGGTTACGCCTGCTCCCTACACCCCTCCTTTAGCAGTGTCCAGTGTTTTTTGCTCCCATCCTTGTGGTCTGTGTGACCAATGCTTAGTGCCCACTTATGAGTGAGGACGTGGTATTCAGTTTTTTCTGCAATAATTCACTGAGAATAATTATTCTTTTCATCCTAGGTAAGATAGGTATCTGAACTGAGCTGGTTCAAATAAAAGGAAGCAAAATCTCGGTTCTTTTCTGTAGAGTTTTAATTTCTTTTATTACATCTAAGTGGTTGTTGTAAATATAAAATTCTGTTTTCTTTAGTACCCCTCAGAGGACAGGGAGGGGAAAAATAAAGGCAGAGCCGGACTTTTTGTGCACTTCTTTAACTTAATAATAATTAATCTTGGAGTGAAAGTATGACTGGAGCAAAATTTCTTAATTTGCAGTTTAGGAGCCCTTGGGGGATCCTAGGACACGGTCGTGGCCACGTTCATTGACATGCCATTCTCACTCTGCCCTATGCTTATGCCTTCTTCCTTAGTTCTCCTGCACAAGTGCAGGGATAGAAGAAGCAGATGGGCAGAGGGCAACACATAAGGAAGATAACACCACAATGACACTTGGGAAATGATAGGAAATGTGTGAAGTGAACCTGCAGCTATCCTGTTTTGTAAAGAACAGAGTGTGTTACCACACATTTTTATAGATTTAGTAATGTTTATTACTTTTGCATACTAGTTTCAAAGTTTTCTCTGTGGTATGCAGTAGTAAAGTGGAGTACATTTATAAAATATTTTATTTTCATTTAAATCAAGTTTCCAGAGTTAATGTGTGTAAATTAGTAGCCAATTACCTAGTTTGCATGCCTGTGAATTTTCCATGTTCTAATATGGAAATGAATCTGAATATTGATTAGGTTGCTTTTAAATCTATGAGAGAATTTTGTGCCTTTATCATACTCTTAAGTTATAAGAAAAAATTTAAAACTTTAAAAATTAAAAACTTTTATATTTAAAAAATATTTTCTAATATATTTACAGATATTATTTTCATTTAAATGCACCTGAGATGACTATCATCTATCTATTCAGTTCTAGAAAACTTAGGGGTGATTTTAAAAAAATATTTTCTTTGAGGCATATAGTTCAAAATAATACCTCATTTGTTACCAAAGTATAAGAATCTCTCCAGTCAGCAACATTAACCTTGTTTCCATTAATAATTGAATATTTCTTTCACTAAATTATCAACATGCAAAATAGATGCAATGATACAGAGAGAGTTATATATGTGCATATGTAGCATGGAAGAAAAGGTGAAATTCAATCAAAAGTGGGCAGTTCAGTTACTGACCCTGCTCCTCATTATGTCATGCTCAAGTATTTCCCAGGGGAACTAGTAAGGGTGGACATCCAAACAAAGGGGAGGGTAAACCTTATTATGAATCTGCCGAATAAGGGAGTGCCACAGAACTGTAGCTTAATCCAGAGAGAGAAGGGGTTCCCGTCACTTAAAGATCTTGTGCCGTTTGGTGGAAATGGCACCACCCTGAGTTCAGATTGCTGTCCCATAATTTTGATAAAATCATTTTGCTCTTACTCTTGTCTTGAAACTTAAGCTTGGAATATTCACATATTTACAGGACTGCTGTGAGAAGTAACTAACAGGGCTGGCGTGTGGTATGCAGAAGGCACTCTTGCTTCTAGAGGTAGTGCTATGTGACAACCTTTTCGGAAGTTTTCTGAATCTTAGTTATTTCGATTTTGGTGATCACTTATAAAACTCAGGGAACCCAGACACTGCTTCGCTCTCTGTTTCTCTTCCTTTCTCTCTCCCCCTTCTCTCTTCTCCTCATCCTCCCTTCATTTCTTCCTCCCTTGTATATTTTACTCATAATTATTTAAAGATAATTTTCATTTTGGTGGCATAATTTGAGACTTGGTTAAGATTATTTTAAATTTTAAAACAAAACTCCAACCTAAAAGTGTAGAACATGTCTTTATTCAGAACACAAAAAGATGAGAACTAGAAGGAATCTTAGCAATCATCTGGTTCAGTACTTTCCATTTCCCAAGAAATGAAGTTTTTCCCAGGCAGTTTTGTCTATGTCATAAAGAAGCAGAGTGTATCCAGGAATGAATTTTATAATAATAATAATAATAATAATATTTTTCCTGTTATACAAGCAGTACATGCTCACTGTAGAAAATTTAGAAGGTACTGATCTAATAACACTCCATTTATAATCCTGTTATCTAAAGAAACCTATATATAATATAGGTATAATATAATATTATATATATTTTCTTGTTTCTTTTAATTTTTCTATATACATGCATTTTTACTGGATAGGAACAATGCAATCCATACTATTTTTCAATAAAGATAGCTTTAATGGTTTCTAAAAGTGAAACAGGGGTATTGTAAAAAATTCCAATAGTACAGAAGAGTAAAAAGAAGAAAGCAAAAATATCACTTGAGTTCTCACTTCTACCAGAGATAATTATTGGTAGAAATATTAAGACAGTTATGAGGTATGCTGAAAAATTACTAGCTAATATATGTATATATGATATTCTTTTTACTCAATAAACATCATGTATGCATACTGCTGTGTCAATACCATCATTTTGTCGATTGAATTATATGCTATTGTATAGATAAACCTTGATTTATTTAAAAATTTCTATTGCTAAACTTTGTATTACTACCAATTTCTCTCTCTTTCTCTTTTTTTTTGAGTTGGAGTCTCACTCTGTTGCGCAGGCTGGAGTGCAGTGGCAAGCTCACGGTCACTGCAGTCTCGACCTGCTGGGTTCAGGTGATTCTTCTGCCTTAGCCTTCTATGTAGCTGGAAACACAGGCATGTGCCACCACACCTGGATAATTTTATTTGTTTATTTATTATAGAGATGAGGTCTTGCCAAGTTGCCCAGGCTGGTCTTGAACCCTTGGGCTCAGGCAATCCTCTTGCCTCTGCCTCCCAAAGTGTTGGGATTACTGGAGTGAGCCACCGCGCCAGGCTCAACTTTTCTCTTATAAGCAGTGCTATATTAAGCATCGTTATAGCTATAGTTTTTGTTTTTGTTTTGAGTTGGAGTCTCACTCTTACCCAGGCTGGAGTACAGTGGCACGCTCACAGCCACCACAGCTTCAACCTGCTGGGTTCAGGTGATCCTTCTGCCTTAGCCTTCTGAGTAGATGGAACTACAGGCACACGCTACCACGTACCCAGCTAAGTTTCTTTATTTATTGTAGAGACGAGGTCTCTTCAAGTTGCCTAAACTGGTCTCGAACCCCAGGACTCAGGCAATCCTCTCACCTCAGCCTCCCAAAGTGCTGGGATTATAGGCCTGAGCCACTGCGCCTGGCCCTGTATACATCTTTGATTTGTTTCTTTTGCCAGATCCCTAGAAGTAGTGTTGCTGAATCAAAAGTTATGCAGGTTTATACTCCTACCAATTATGTATGAGAGAGTCTATTCCTTACACATCTTACCAACACTGAATATTATAATTTAATATATGCATTTATTTGGAACAATATCTCATTACGATTTAATTTTGTATTTATTTTCTAGAAGAACAAATACTTCCTAAGTTTTTATTTATACTATGTTATTCTGTTGTGAATGACCTGTTTTTGTCATTTGCCAATTTTAAAATTCAGGTATTCACCATTAATGCATTAAACATATTAATGCTTTTTGTAATATCTGACATTTTCTTTAGTCATTTGCATTTTACCTTTCAATTTTGTACACATTTTGTACACATTCTTTTTTTTACATGTATACAAGTTTTGAAGTTTTAGGTGATAATGTCAATATTTTACTTTATGATTATTACTATTTTTACTATTTTTAAAATCATGCTTTCAAAATCCTTTTTACACAAACATCATGTAACTATTCATTGATATTTTCTCCTAATACTTTTGCCATTTGTTTAATATATCTGGAATTCATTTTAATGTAAAGAGTGAGGTAAAATCCAACTTAATTTTTTTTTTTTTTTTTTTGATTCAGAGTCTCACTCTGTCATTCAGGCTGGAGTGCAGTGGCATGCTCACGGTCACTGCAGCCTCAACCTGGTGGGCTCAGGCGATCCTTCCACCTCAGGCTTCCGAGTAGCTGGAGCCACAGGCATGCACCACACGCCCGGCTAATTTTTTGATTTGTTGCAGAGGTGAGGGCTTGCCAAGTTGCCCAGGCTGGTCTTAAACCCATGGACTCAGGCAGTCCTCTCACCTCAGCCTCCCAAAAGTGCTGGGATTATAGGCATGAGCCACTATGCCTGGTCAACTTAATTTTTTTCTACAATACCATATTGACTTGTCATATACTACCTTTGTCACATACTTAATTTTTTATTTTTATTTTTGTACAGTTACATTTATCAGTTTTTCTTTATGGTTTTTATCATTAGTGCCATACTTTATAAAATCTTTCTGTCTCAAGAGAACATACACACACCCACACGTCTATGTATTTTTCTGGTATATTTATGGTTTCATTTTTAATATTGAATTCATTAGTTTATCTAAAATTTATTGTGATGTATTATGTGACATAAAGATTTAACTTAATTTTTCCCTAAGTGGTCAGTTATACCAATATAATTTAGCAAATAATTAATATTTGGTCTTTAATTTAAAATGTTACCTTTATCACATAAATATATAAATTCTTACAGCTCTTTGGATATATTCCTGAACTTTTTATTCTAGTCCAGTTATCTTTCTGTTTGTTCTTATACTAGTTCCACAATTTGAAAATTATAGTTACTTTATAATATACTTAGAATCTTTTAACTTTTAATAAATATTTTAGTTTGGGGGATGTAAATTGTACTGCATTATTTTTAAATTTACATTTGTCTGTCTAGTAGTGATTTGGAGCATTTTTTTCATATGTATTAATCGTTTGGGTTTATTTATCTGTGATTTTTCTATATTTTGTATATCCTTTATCTATTTTTCTCTTGTTATCCTTTAAAAAATAACTTATAAATATTATTCCTGTATCTGTGGGTTGTTTCGAGATAGTTTTGCAACTCTGTTATTTATGTTATTTTTTTTTTTTTACTATATACAAGTCTTCAATTAAAAAGAAATATATTTACTGGATCTTCCTTTATTTTATGACTGTTAGGTTTCCTCTCTTGTTATTAGGGGTCCCTACCACTAGTTGTACCTATAGTCACCTAAATTTTCTTTCATGATACTGTTATTTTAAATTTTAAGTAATTTATCTAAATTAATTTTTGTATGTGATTTGAGATAAAGGTCTAATTTTGTTTTTAACAGAGGGCTAGCCTGTTTATTATAACAGATGCCAGCATTTATTAAGTAAACTTTTTCTCCCATGAATAGAAATATTGCTTTCATAATATATTACATTTTAAAATATACTAAATTTACTTCTGAAATCTCTATTTTGTCCCACTGATCAGTTTGTGTACGCCTATGACAATACTATCCTATGCTATATATATAATGCAATATAATACTTTGACAAATACTGTAGTTATTTGATTATAGTGGCAGAAAGACATTCTCAAACATGTAAGCATTAAGCAAATATGTACCTTTGAGTCCTTCTGAAAAAAATTATTTGATAAAGTTCAGATAACAGATAAATAAAGAAAAGAAATTAGAAAATAGAGAGCCAGGCCATAAAAGACTTGGGAAACATTAAATTCATTAAAATACAAATGCCTCGGGGCTCTGTGGCTCAGCCTGTAATTCCACGCCTTTGGGACGCTGAGGTGAGTGGACTGCCTGAGCCCGCGGTTTCAAGACCGGCCTGGGCACTGAGACTTCATCTCTACAATAAATCAAAAAATCAGCCGGGCGTGGTAGCGCATGCCTGTAATTCCAGCTACTCGGAAGGCTGAGGCGGAAGGATCGCCGGAGCCCAGCAGGTCAAGGCTGCGGTGGCCGGGAGTGGCCAACTGCACTCCAGTCTGGGCAACAGAGTGAGACTCCAACTCAAAAAAAACACACAAAAAAACAAACGCTATGGTCAAATAACTGTGAGAGATATGTTGCAAATAGTATATATATATGTAAAAAATATATATGTAAATTAATATTTATGATGTAAAGTGAACAAAAAATCAATTGGTGGTTATTTGGCAATTTGACCATATGTATCAAAATTTGTAATGTACATTATCTTTGACCTAGCAATTCTACTTACTCTGTTTAAAGATGTATGTGCACTAACTGTATTTTGTAATGGCAAAAGATTGGAAACAATTAAAAACTACATTGATGGGGAACTAGTTAAATAAGTATGGTTATACGGAACAATATCTAAAAATTTTTTTATTTTAAATATGTGGGGCACAAGTCAGGCTTAGGTATGCAAATGTTCATTGATACAGGTACCCTTGTTGATGAGGTGTGCCCCCTTCCCCCCCAGCAGTTTCCCACTACTGCCAATTCCTTTCTTATAATATTTGCAACAGTTGTTCAAGGTCCACTTATGAGTGAGAACATGTGATACTCGATTCCTTGTTTCTGTGATAGATCACTCAGTATTATAGACTCTAAGTCCATCCAAGTTGCTGCGAAGTTCATAATTTTTCCTTTTTTTTTTTTTTTGAGTTGGAGTCTCACTCTGTCACCCACTCTGGAGTGAAGTGGCCGCTCCCGGCCACCGCAGCCTCGACCTGCTGTGCTCTGGCGATCCTTCCACATCAGCCTTCCAAGTAGCTGGAATTACAGTCATGCACTACCACGCCCGGCTGATTTTTTGATTTATTGTAGAGATGAGGTCTCGCTGCCCAGGTGGGTCTCGAACCCTCGGGTTCAGGCAATCCACTCACCTCAGCTTCCCAAAGGTGCGGGATTACAGGCTGAGCCACCGAGCCCGGCAATTTTTCCTTCTTTATGGCTGCATAATATTCCATCGTGTATATGCAGCACATTTTAAAAATCTTGTTCTCTTTCTACGGACAGCATGGTTGGTTCCGTGTTTTTGCTATTGTGAATAATGGGGCAATAAACATGCATGTGCAGGTATCTTTTTCATAGAGATTTGAGTTCCTCCGGGCATATTCCCAGTAGGGAGTTTGTGGGGTTGTATGGGAGACTGATTTTTAGATCTTTTAGGAATTGACTAAATTTTTTTTTTTTTTGAGTCAGAGTCTCACTCTGTCGCCCAGACTGGAGTGCAGTGGCATGCTCCCAGCCACCACAGTCTCCACTTGCTGGGCTTAGGCGATCCTTCTGCCTCAACCTTCCAGGTAACCGGAACCACAGGCGTGCACTAATGCCTAAAAAATTTTTTGAGTGCAAACAGCAGGGTATAAAGCATTGTGTACAATATGATCCCATGTATGTTAACAAAGTTATTTATATAATTGTGTTTGTATTGACATAGAAAATTTCAGCAGGAGAAAAGCTAGGCACTCCCACACAATTTCATGGAATTTGTAAGCTAGCAGGGAAGATATACATGGAACAAATAATTACAAGTTCATTGAGTGTGCAGAATGGTAGGGTTCTCTGTGGGAATCCAGCAAATATATGGTAAGTAGATTTAACCAAGTTTAGGGGGTTGGAATAGGCTTTTTGGGCAAGGTAATATTTTAATTTTTAATAGTTAATTAATTTAATGCTTAACATTTAATTTTAACCTAAAGGATATTTAGGACTGAAGGATTGGGAGTGACATTGTGGGTGAGGAACATTCCAGGTAAACTAATTATAAATATGAAGGCTCTTGGTGGGGCTCCTGTGGAAGTCCAGGTGAGAGATGAAGTGTTGGTAGGGGAGAAGGAGAGAATGAATGGATTTAGAGATGTTTAGGCATCAGAATAGATAAGACCTAGTAACTGAATGAGGAAGTGAGGAAGGTAGAAAAGTCAAGGAAGATTCCTGGTATGGAGTTGAGCAGCTGTTTGGATGTCGCTGCCGTTCACTAAGAAACACATAAAGAGGAGATGTACAGGAGATGGTTCATTCAACTTTGGGTATGTTGCGATTGAAATGGTAGGTGGTATTGTACAGAGATGACAGGTAGACAGATAAGTGTATGGGTTGGTATGAAACTCAGAAGAGATGTCAGCCTTAAGATGAAGGTTGGGAGTTGGTGAAGTACAGATCTGAAGTCATGGAGTGCATGAGGTTGCATCATAAGAGGATACAGAGGGCAGGGAAAAGCAGCCTGAGGAAGGCCTTAGGAGCCCTCACATTTTTTTTTTTTTTGAATTGAAGTCTAACTCTGTCACCCAGGCACAATCATGTGCAGTGGCACCATCATGGATATCACAGCCTTTATCTGCTGAACTCAGGTGATCCTTCTGTTTCAGCTTTCCAAGCAGCTGGAACTGCAAGTGCGTGTCATCAAGTCTGGCTAATTTTTTGATTTATTGTAGAGATGAGGTCTCGCCAAGTTGCCCAGCCTGATCTCAAACCCCTGGGCTCAGGCAATCCTCTCACCTCCCAAAATTCTGGGATTATAGGCTCACGTGAGCTACTGTACTTGTCAGCACCCACATGTAATGGTCAGGAAGAACAAAAAGATCCCTGAAGATAGAACTGAAAACAGAAGCCAAGGATAGAGAACACTCTCCTGGTAGTTTTTGGAAGGTAAGGAATAGTAAGTCTTAAGACAGAAGTCACTCATGACAATGCTGCAAAGAGGTCAAGTTTCAAGGAGACCTGGGACATTCTTCTTGATTTGGTTACAAGGAGGCATTTTGTGATGACGTGAAAAGGCCACTGGGAAAGGTGGAGGCAAATTCTCAGCTAAGTGTAAAACTGAAGATAAAGTTGAGGATACAGAGGTGAGGTTAATTCTTTGGGGAAGTTTGGCTGGGAAGTAAAGGAAACAGCAGAACAAAAACTTGAGAATATATGGGTCCTTATAGGAAGGCATTAGTAAAGAAAGAGATGTTGGAGAGAAGGTTAACCATTAGCCAGTTTTGTCAAGAAGGTTGGGAAGGGTTGGAGTGAGACCTGGAGCACTGGGTGAGGGATGCTTGCCTGGTAGAAAACAGGGGAGGGGTAGGTGCAGATACAAGTGGGCATGTGTATGTGATGATAAGATATTCAGGTAACTTCCACCTGCTGGAAGTTGGAGGTGATGTGAGCTGCTGAGAGAGAGGAAGGGTGCTGGGCCAGTCTGAGAAGCAGAAGGAGGCTGCTGCTCATAGCTGTGGGGCAGTGGAAAGGGAGCTGACCAGAAACTCACACTCATGGAGAGCCTCTCACGTTTTCATGTGAAGAGCAAATTCCTAAGGTATGACTTTATAATTTGAATTTAGATAATATCTAGGTGGAATTATCTATAAATAGTTTATAGATCATCTCTGGTGTAAACTTTTAATAATCACACAAAAAAAACACACAGTGAATCTTTAAAGAGTAGACTGGTTTTGCTCTGTCATGGTGTAAACTAAGTCAATGTCTACTAAAAAGTCTAGAAAAACATGGACACACCCATATTACTTCTCAAGCAAATGAAATACACAAAATTCAGATATGCAAAGTAAATATATTGGAGTTTTTCCTCTATATTATTGCCAAATGACATTTTGGGACAGGTACTGTGCTTTTTCCAGAGGAAAAAGACCATGGAGTTTGGAGTTAGATACATTTCATTAAAGTCTAGTGTTACCGATCACCAAAACGACCATGGGCAAGTCACTATCAAGTGACTTCACAGACTTCAGTTTTCTCATCTTTGAAATAATAAGCTCTATCTGATTGGGTTGTTGAGAGGATTAAGTAATGCTACATATATAAAGTATCTAGGACAATGCATGACACATGTTTTGTGTTCAGTTAAGAGAAGTCCTTTTACTTATTTTTTCTTTTCTTTCTTTTCTTTTTTTCTGAATCAGAGTCTCACTCAGTTGCCCAGGCTGGAGTACAGTGACACAATCACGGCTTACCACAGCCTTGATCTCCTGGACTCAAGCAATCCTTTTGTCTCAGACTCCCAAGTATATGGGATTATAGGTGTGTGCCACCATGCCTAACTAATTTTTTGATATTTTGTAGAGTCAAGGTCTTGTTATGTATCCCAGGCTGGTCTCAAACTCTTGGGCTCAAGCAATCTTCTCACCTCAGCCTTTCAAAGTGCTGGTATTACAGGTGTAAGCCACTGCACCCTGCCCTTTTACTTATTCTTGATTTACATGATCTACAAGATTGACTTACAGGACTTTAATGAATGATGTCTTCTTGCCTGTTCAATCAACCAATCAACATTTATTGGAAACTAGTTACTTGGTGCTTAGTATTGTGCTAAGAGCTGAGGAAACAAAAAAAGAATGAACCATTGTTGTCCTGAAGCTCTTCATCCTGCCTTTAGAGTATGCTTTCATGTAAGAGTTTTCTAAACACACACTTCCAGAGTCTGTTAGTTGCTTAACTAAATTAACTGTGTAATATTTTAGCCCAGTGGCTAGTATATCAGAGACATCTAATATATCTTCTCTTTCTCATCCTTTTCCCAAAGAAATAGGCTATACCACCTTTATAAGCAACTAATGTAAATAAATCTGAGGTACAGATTAAGAATTACAAACACCATATGATAGGTATGGAAAGAAACTGCTGAAAGCATAACCATCTTAGAAAAGCTGACCCTTGGGTACAGACTTTGAAGACTGGTTGCCTGTTTTGCCTGAAGTAGCATCCTTGACATGGTGTAAAAGTTCCACATCTTTTTGTGACCCTGCTTGTGTTTCCTGTGGTGTCCACTCAGGGTTATCCTTTCCATTTCTTTTTTTTTTGAGTTGGAGTCTCACTCTGTCGCCCAGACTGGAGTGCATTGGCCGGTCCCAGCCACCGCAGCCTCGACCTGCTGGGCTCCGGCGATCCTTCTGGCTCAGCCTTCAGAGTAGCTGGAATCACAGGTGCACGCTACCACGTCCGGCTGGTTTTTGATTTATTGTAGAGATGAGGTCTCGCCAAGTTGCGCGGGCAGGTCTTGAACCCGCGGGCTCAGGTAATCCACTCACCTCAGACTCCCAAGGCGCAGGATTACAGGCTGAGCTACCGAGCCCGGCTCCTTTCCCTTTCTGAAAACTGAATTTCTGACACTCACATCTGATTTAGATTTTTCAAGATTCCTTGAAATATTTTTTTTCTTACTAAAATTCACAATTTTATGTCTAGTCTTTCTTCTAACTCAGTAACAGGAATCATATTCTCTGAAGTCTGTAGTAGGTCATAGCCTTAAAATATGATGCTGTAACTTTTACAGTTCTCATGCTATTTATTCTTACAGTGAATTCTAGCTTTTTTGCTTGTTTTATACAGTTTAAAAAATTAATGTGAATTCATTTTCATTGTAAAAATTTAAAATACATTAAGTCAAAGCAAAAGATGTAAAAGCCTCATAGCCTCACGTTTTCTCTTTATCTCTTTCACATTGTATAAGTAACATGGTTACTATTTCCCCAGACATTATTCTGTGTATTTTCATGCATATGAGTGTCTATATAATATACGTGTGTTTATATGCATGTATTTTAACAAAAGTGGGATTTTAGAATACAAATTATTCTATAACTGGGTCTTCTCACTTAATAGGTGTTGAAGCTTTTCACATGGTACATTTTAACCTACCTCATTCTCATTTTAACAGCGACACAAAATCTTATATTATGGATGTAACCAGCCTCCTGTTGATAGCCAAAGCCAAATTCCTGAGTTTTTCCCCAAAGCTGATACTCCACACTCTTCTCCGTTTCAGTTAATGGCAACTCTTCTGGTTGCTACGCCAAAAAAA
Source organism: Cephalopachus bancanus (assembly GCA_027257055.1). NCBI lineage: Eukaryota > Metazoa > Chordata > Mammalia > Primates > Tarsiidae > Cephalopachus > Cephalopachus bancanus. The sequence continues at coordinate 2,176,866 of JAPVLO010000100.1, read as the reverse complement.
AAAAAAAAAAAAAAAAAAAAATCAGTTATCTTTCACCCTCCTCCTTTTATTTTTCTTTTTAGCACTTATCATTTGACATACATTTATTTGTTGGTTTATTTATTGCCTATCTCCTTCTCACAGGTATATTAGCCTCATGTTAACAGGTTAGGAACAAGAGATGGTGACAGTGGAGAGGGCAACAGGTAAACCTACTGAAAGAAGAAAAGTGTGTGTGTCAGGAGAGGAACCTTGACTGTCTCCACTCTGTAACTTTGGCAGGAATTCAGGTCTTTACTCCTTAATCACCCGAAACCCTCGTCTCTCCACATGTATCTGTTCTCCTGGATTCTTTTACCACTCACATCTGTTCAGTCATCAGGTCTTATCAATTTTGTAGCACACATCCACTTCTCTTTAATACCATCGCTGTCACTGTATTCCAAGACACTATCAACATTGGCTAAGACTATTGCTAGAACCTCTTAATTGGCCTCTCCCATCTACTGTGTCCAGCCTCTCCTCTCTCTTCCCATATTCACAATGCACAGCTTACAAGTACCCTTCAGGGTTGCCCCTAGTCCATGCCCATGATTCAAATTCATGATTTCTCACAGTGCTACAGGGCTCTACCTCTCTCCAGCCTCTTCTGTACCATCTACTCCCTTAGTTCTTATACTTTAGACATGCTGATTTTTCTGTCAGTTCCTGTCTCAGGCCTTTGCACAAGCAGTTCTGAGAGGGATGCTCTTTCTTTCCACCCTTCTTCTTACATAATTCAGCCCCACCTTACATATCTTTTTCTTAGAAATGCCTTCTGTGACTCCACAGACTGTACTCTGGACTTCTGTGTAACACACATCATGCTTGTACTTAGTTAATACCCATGTTCCTAGTGAGACCATATGCTCCCTGAGAGCATGGACCATGTCTGGTCTTGGCACTGCCTGGCATGCATTGGATTCTCAACAAATGTTTGCTGAATGAACGAATGTGGTCTTAATTTTGGGAGAGTGAAAATTCTCTGAAATTACTGCCTCAGCCTTGATTCAAGAAGTTATGATCTGGTATAAATTTGTACAGATGAGATAGAACAAGGCAACAGTAGAAGAAAATCTGGTAAGATCGGAGAAGAAACTTTCTCTGTGGTGTCTTCTGAATTAAGTTCCATCAATGCTCTAGTGAGATGGGGTTAAGACCAGAATCACGCTGTGGTTAAGAGAGAGTTATTTTCACTTTTGTATATATAGGTAAAATTTTATTATTTAGGTATATAGTATATGTAATTAATTGCCTAAAAATTAACTGTTAGAGAATTTTTAGAGCTTTTAATGTGTTTCATATCTTAGCATGGTTTTACTTCTCAGACAGTCCCTTTACCCTTGTAGGATCAGGTTAAATAACGCTTTGAGTTCTTTTTTTTCCCTCATACTTTGTATGTGCAGTTTATTGTACATCAATTAAATCTCAACAAAGTTTTTTTTTAAAAAAATGCCAATGGTTTCCAATCTTGTGTCTGGAATTTTTCCTTAAAAGTAATTTTTTAAAAAAATCCAGTGCCTAAGCTTCTTGGGAAAGTAGAATCTGGACACTTCCATTTAAAATTAAAGTATTTTCCACATTACGAGTAACTCTCATCTCTCCTGATTTTGCCAGATCCTAGTTGTTTGGTCTGGAACCAGTGCAGTGCCCTTACCTCATTGGGCTCCAGGCTCCTCAACTATAAAATAACAGTACATGTAATTTGCTTAGAGTGGTAATTGCTATAATTATGATTATTCTGTCTTTCTACCTCAAGTTATTCTTAAGGACAGATACTTGACTTAGTTTCAACTGACTTTTTTTCTTTCTTTAGTGGCCTCACCTGGAATAATTTTAACTCCATTGATGATTCCTACAATCAAATAATCAAATCAGCCAGTTCCTTGGAAGAATAATGAAAACAAACTGTTCTGTTCTTGTCCTTAATTTAACATTTTTCATCTTATAAACTTGATACAATGAAGTTAAGAAGATACAGACTTTGTAAAAGTTTTGAGTGATAGAAGATAGAATATGATCTCAGCTATAATTATGGCATTGTTAAATTGGGACTATAATTTAAGGATTTGACCTTTGTATTTAAAATTCGAGGGTTTTGTTTAACTGCAAGAATCCATAAACAATGATGACATTCTAAAGAGGAAAGAAATGGAAAGTAAATAACACTGCTAACTTTTCTATTATATTTAGGTGCACTGGTAGAGAACAGAAGGACAAATATAGCTTCAAAATTCCTTATGACATACAGGCACAACACACCAACAAAGAAGCTTCTGACCATATTTGCTCTTTAATCTGCGACACTGGTTACAGCAGAATTTATAATCAGTTGAAGGTTTGACGAACTGACAACAACCTCTCTGCTCCCATTTTTATCTACATGATTGCTTATTTATTGCAGAAGCATGATATTTATTCTTAATAATATGCTAATCATAATTGCTAAGGAAATTGCTGGTTAGCCTGTCTGGCATTAGGTGATCAAAAGGAAGCCACTATGGAAACAAAAATATTTCATTAGAAAACAAAAGGAATTGCAATGGAGCACACTTTGATATCATTATGATTTGATTCTTACAAATTGTTATTAACAACTAGACTAAAATATTTCATTGTAGATATACAAAGGCAGGTTGTTGCAACATGTAGATTAGAATTTGCTCCAATCTATGAATAACTGAGGAAGTTTGCACAGAGGACGGTAATAAATAGTGGTTGCTTTAACCAGAGACAGCCAGTCCTAATTTAGTTCTGCATCTTCTGATCTCTTCTTGTCTTTTGTTTTTGTGCTTTCTGTCCAGTTTTAGTCCCTGGCACTCTCCCACTATCCTTCTCCGCTCTCCATGGGACATTTTGGTAGGAATATAATTCCATGTATTCTATCTTCTTTGGATATTTACATTTATATTTACTTTATCTCTCATTGAAAAATTAGAGCCTTTTGTTCCTGCTTAATTTTGAATGTCACCTGTTTTTTGTTTGTTTTGTTCATTTTAAGTAAGGAACACCATTCTAGTGTCTCTAAAAATAGACTGTTGCTTACTTTGCCTTCTGGGGAAATGGATCTAGACTTGAAATGAAAGATGTTGTGGAAAAAATAAGAAAACTGCTATCCACTGAGTTATGGCAGAGAACAGAGAAGGGTCCAGAGAAAGTTTGAAGATATTTTCCTTGTAAGGTCTTTTAAGCTTACATAGCCCTTAAAATGTATCCCAGGTAATATACTTAGAAATGCTTTAAAATACTGCTGGGCATGGTGGTTCATGCCTGTAATCCCAGCACTTTGTGAGGCTGAGGTGGGAGGATTGCTTGAGCCTAGGAAGTTGAGGCTGCAGTGAGCTGGGTTTGGACCACTGTAGTCCAGCCTGGGTGTCAGAGTGAGACACTGTCTCAAACAACAACAACAACAGCAACACTAGGAAAATGCAAAAAGGACATTTAAAATTAAACAATTTACAATCATTTTGCATATAATTCTGAAATACTTCTCCATATAGTCTGATACAAATCTGATTATGGGGAAATTTTACTCAAGGAAATAAAATTGAACTTTCTCTCACAGATAACTGATAAGAAGTAGCCTATAAAGCAATATTGTCAAAACAAAGCTGGTCGAGACCAAAATGCCTTAGATGCTCTTGAAAAAAATTAAGAAATTACTTGGAGCACTCGGGAACTGTATCTGTAACAGATTTTAGTTAGTGGGCTTGCATATCAACTTGGTTCTCTATGTAACACTTGGGTAGCAGGGTCAGCATCCATTGATCCTGAGATCATTTGAAAGTTAGGGATAACTGACTCAGAAGATGGGAAGATTTATAGAAAAACAAAGTTCATTATATGTAAAAGCCTGAAAACTGGATGAAAAGAGCCAATTATGTATAACTGAACCAGAAAACAGGTGAGAAGTTATATATGCCTGTAAAATGTTCTAAGTAGAATACATTTTAAAGCCACAACACCATGATGGACAGAAGGAGGATACTTTTAGAGCAGTGAAATATGATGGAATGAGTTAGACTGAATATAAAAAAAAGACTTAAGAAATGTAAGAAATCTAATGCATTATGATATATCTAATATCTTTTTATGGGCCCAGCGTGTGTCCATTTTTAAAGGTTACACTATAGTAGATTATTTTGGGAACAAGCCACATATCTCTAGTTTTTACTTCAATTTTGTATTATGTTCAGTAGAATAGTACAGCGTCAAAAGATGACTTGTGAAGTCTCTACTCTGCCATTTGTTAGGTGTATGATCTTTGGCAAATTGATAAGGCTATCTTTATAAATGGGGATAAGAGCACCTACCTCACTGGGTTGTTGTGAGTCTCAAAAGAATTAACAGATGTGAACGTGCTATGCAAATACTAAGTGAAAGCCTGCAATGCCCAAGTAGTTTAATCCTTTTCTTTAGCCGAGCCAAACGAAAATATCACATTCCACTGAAATGTAACAATTTTCAAGTAGGTTTAGCATGGGAAAGTTATTTTACCAAGGAACAGAGTATGTGGGAAAATTAGTTCATAGTCAACGGGGCCTATGTGCTTATCAATCGTTTGGTTTAATGGGTATGCTAATTTTTAATGTATTATCACATTTTAAAAACTCAATTAGTTTTCTAAAAGTAATTTTGTATAAAATATAAAATTTACTTCCCTAAAATTATTTTTTTGCTTGGTAACTTAGTCTCTGGCAACAATAACCATCAGCTGCTCTGAATCCTAGATTTTTCTTTTGTAGATTTCAGTGTCATGATCACTCAGCCTTTCTTTTTCTTAAGGAAGATTTTTTAGATCTTCCTTAAAAGTGCTGAAAAAGAAAATTTGGGATTTACATGATTTACATTATGATTTATTGAGTATAAAAATTGGTAAATTAAGTGAAAAAAAACTTTAAAACATTTAATTAAGATAATAACTGTCAACAATTATTATGGTTATATATTGTGTATTTTAAAAACATATCAAACAGACTATAAATGATTATTTTTGATCAGTATGAAGAGTACTTAAGAGTTTCTTAAATTCAAACTGCTTCTGTGTTGACTGTCTTTACTTCTGATATCTGTATTTCACACCTTGTGTCTTTCCTATTGTGACAAGTTGCTAAATTCTTATGCCACCTTGATTCATCCTATGTGAATTTTGTTGTGAAAGTTTGTATATAAACATTAATTTGCTCAATTTTATGTGAAATTCTGCCCTTCCCCCTTCATGGAAAAAGGTTCAGATGCAAATTGTCTTTTTAATTATTAGACCCTTCCTTGCTATTTATCATATGTATTTTGGATATAAAGAAAAAAACCTATTACTTTTCTAAAGTCCTAATCATAGTATATGGAAAGATCTTTTTGCAGTCATACAGAAAGGTTTTCTGGTTTCCAAGTGAATTTAGCATGTTAATCTGCTCATAGTAAAGACTAGGAACGTTGCAGCATTAGTATTTTCACATAATAACCAGTGAGTTATATGAAATGCTTATGTGACCATAATTTCACAATAAAATAGGTGAAACTTTAACATTTTAGACATTATTTTTATCTTACATTTGATTTTGAAAATAAGGTAGGATGAGTGAGGTTTTAGAAAAGCAAGTGACAGAATTGTCTTTTGTTATTTTCCCCAAATCATTAAAAATAATATGTACTTAATTTTAAACATTTACTTTAGGTATTATTTCTTTGTTTCTACCCTACTCCTACCACCCCACGTATGACTCAAATAATTGCTTTTAATTTTTCTTGATGACAGTACTTAGTGGTTTTTTTTCTTTGACTTATAGACATGGTTTTGAATATCATGTTTCTCCCCCCTTGGCAAATTGTCTGCTTTCTCAAAGAGATTCTAGGTGCCAAATATATATACATGTTATTTTATTCTTATCTGTGGGAGAACTCATGATTTTTTTTCAAAAAAAGAAAGAGTAAAGGATGAAAAGATAACATGAAATGAATAGCAGAACATAAACTGAATGAGCAGAAATAAAGACAGTTAAAGAAAAAGTATAGTAAAGGGGGAAAAAAAAAGCAGGTCCCAGGGAATTATTTTAGTATACAATAGACAATGTGATATAGTAAAAAAGAGAAACAGGGATGAAAATCCTAAAGATAAGTGAGAAAAAATAACAAGACAGTTTATTTAGGCAAGGTAGGAATAAAAACTGAAAGGCTATAAGAAAACAAGATTTATTTTAAAATACAAGAAAAGAGTTGAAACATTTGTAATACCTTAAGGATAGTTGAACTGCAAAAACATGTAGGAAAAGATTTGCAAAAGCAGAAACATTAAAAAGAATTTTAAAGTTTATCACATTTCTATTCAGATTATTTCTATTTTTGAACAAAGACTGCAATCAGACGGACAATTGCAACAAATTAATGTTTCTAGGGTATAATTTAGAGTCGTAGAGTTTATGTATTTAAACTAATGTTATTGGAATAAAAAGGAAATTATTAAAGACATTAGCTAAAGGAAAAGACTCAATCTAGAGAATATATTTGAAGGGAAACTTTCTTATTACAGTATAACACCAGCTGTCCTAAAGGTTTTATAGAACATAATTGTGATTAAGCAGCACTCCTGCTGCTGGTGTAGGAGTTATAGCCAATAATAATGTATTGACATTTATATGGTTGTGATGCTCTGACCTGAACTTGCTTAACTAGTGCCCTAGTAATTGCCAAGTGTTTCACATTCACTGTAATGCCAAGATAAAAATAGCAAAGTTGATTAAATACAGTTAGATGTTAATATAAAATAATAAAGTTAAGTACTTCATAGAATGTTCTTCCTGACAATTTGTTTTCCTCATTGAGTAAGTGAAAGTAATTTATGGAAAAATAGC